>CM046467.1:32810587-33410587 GCA_025506415.1 Flaveria robusta
ACTGAAGTGCCAATTTTAGCATTATATTGAAATATGTTGTTAATTATGTATGATGCGCGCTTCACTCTTTTCTTTAGCTGTGATTTTGTCTTATTGGGTTTTACTAACAAGATTTTATTGAGGCAGCTTCACAAACGTATCAAAGAAGATACATTTAATTTTTGTAGCACTCAAGACAAGCGATTGTTTACGATAATAACATGGAGTATCAACTAGTTAATTATGCTCATGCAGTATATCTGATGGATCCGGATAGAGTTCTATTATAGGACACAAGTAGTTCATGATGATCAAAGAAAGTCCAATCACACTATATGAAGATAACATAACATGCTTTACAGAAACAAAAGAAGGTTGCATTAAAAGATCAAATTATCTGGTATCATATAAGATTGAACTCCTGAGACTTGAAGATACATGTTTAATTGAGCAGTATTATACATGTATTTTTTTTCCTTAAATAAGTTTTGTCCATTGAATTTTCTTAGTAAGATTTCAACGAGACAACATAATTAATCATGAAGTATCCGTTAATATTGATCCTGAAGCATCAGTTAAAATTGATCCTGAAGTATCGCACAATATTATTCAGAAGTATAATGTTAATGATATATAATATAAAATGTCTAAAGAAAAGTGTTGTAAATGAAGACTACATTAGACATAACCCAATATTTTAATGAATATATCATATGCATTGTCTAGATAACCTAATCAATTTGCAACAATATTGATAACTAGCTATAGTAAACCCGTGTATTACATGGATTAAATAAATAAAATACTAAATATAATAAAATCTTAATAGTTATAAAATAATATTTTAAGATAAGATATGATTAAAATTATATATAAGTAAGGACTATAAATAATAAAATAATGATATATACTTTTTAATCTTTTGTTTTTAAACTTCTTTTTATTTAAAAAAAATTAAAACTTTGTTTCAAAACAAACATTTTAAAAAATATAATTTTTTAAAACTTTTTATTATAACACCTAATTTTAATTAGTTTTTATTAAAAAAAATTTACCTAAAACATTAATGTTAGAATATTTAAAAAAGTTTGATGTTTTAAAAGTTTCTTAATTTATAAATATTTATTTATTAAATACAATATTAATTAAAAGATATATTTTTTAATTTATTGTTTATAATTAATATGATATTAATAGAAAAAAAAAACAAAAAAATTTTAATGAAGTAAAATATGATGGTGCTATGTGTCTATTATAATTATTTTTTATTAGAGTATGTAAATATAGATGTAGACGTAGACTTTTAGGTATTCCTACAATGCGAGCCTAATCTTAAGAAATTATTCCTTACACATATAATCCAAAACTCTACATATATTTTTTTTTTTTTAACTTTTATATTTCCCTTCCCTTATAAACCCTATCATCAATGCAGGCTATCCAATCAAATCGACACAAGATCGGAATTCCACCGGCGACATGTGCACTCTAGAAAAGCGCGGGAACATCTTCTTCTTAATATTGACCGGCACCGGCGCCGGTGACGACGAGCACCGTCTGAGTCCGACACTCATCGCCTCCATCCGATCATATCTCGCCGAAGTCAAATCTCAGTCAACGCGCGGCTCCGCTCTCATCACCGTCGCTGAAGGTAAGTTTTTCTCAAACGGATTCGATCTACCATGGGCGAGATCCGCCTCCGGTGGATCTGATTCCGAAGCCGTTAATCTGTTACGCCAGATGGTGAGACTCTTCAAGGAAGTAGTCGCTGATTTAATCTCGCTTCCGATGCCGACGATCGCCGCCGTTACCGGCCACGCCGCGGCGGCCGGACTTCTGCTGGCGATTAGCCACGATTACGTTCTGATGCGTCGAGATCGGGGCGTTTTATACATGAGTGAAGTGGATATGGGGATGACGTTGCCGGAGTACTTCACGGCGGTGCTGAGGGCTAAGGCGGCGACGCCGGTGGCGCTGCGGGATGTTCTGTTGCGTGGGGTGAAGGTTAAGGCGGATAAGGCGGTGGCGATGGGGTTGGTGGATTCGGCGCAGGATAGCGCGGGGGAGGCGGTGGAGGCTGCTGTGCGCCTGGGGGAGGAGTTGAGTAAACGGAGGTGGGATGGTGAGGTGTATGCAGAGATACGGAAGGCGTTGTATCCGGAGGTGATTGGCGTGTTGGGGTTAACGACGAAGCCACTTGTAAAAGCTCGGATTTAGAAGGGGTGGAATTGGTACTTTCGTATTCTGTAAGGGTGGTTTTGTTGTTGGGGGAAATTGGTTTTGTTTTCGTATGGTATTATAATAACGTAACTTTAAATATAATAATAGGTTAAATTACTAAAAGGACAAAAGTAACGTTGGTGGGACATATTCGGAGATGTGTAATTATATGGTAATTTCAAAGCCTAATATTTAACCATTACAAAATCGTAAGATTATGTGTAGTGCTTTATTTAGTTATAATGTCACATAAGCAAATACGAATTTATTAAAATCATTTTAAATCAAGTTTAGTGGTTTAAAGTTATTTTTAGTTAAAAATAAGATAAATAAATTTATTAATCTATTTTAAAGCCCGTTAAAATTTTGGCTAAAAATAAGTTTGAAACCCTCTTTAACTAGGACGTAGTGGTTTAAACGTTGCCATTGTATCCACATCAGCAACTTTGAAGCCCTTTAAGGACATCAATATGCCTAGTCTAATAAACTTGCGTTGCGATTAATACTTAAAATTGTCAAGAAAAAAAAAAGTAATGTCGTAATGATAAGAATATATAATTTGAAGATAAAAATAAGATCGAACTCACATCATGCCATTAAGGTTTTAGCAACAATCAAACCCATGAAGTAGTTTTGGTTCTTTGATCGTATGAAGGCGTGTTTAATAAATTGTTGGGTTAAAACGGGCGAGTAGGCTACTTTAATTTTTTTTGTTCTTTTCCACTGTGTTTTTGGCTAAAACACCATAATAGCATAAAAATATTAAAAAACAAAGAAAAAGCTGCTCACTATTAAACATACCCTATGGAAGAGATTTAGGCTATAAAAAATAGCACAATAGAAGCCACTACTAAAAACATAACCCTGCATGAAGAAATTAACATTTGATGCAAGTTATGAACTCGATAAATTACCTGATTAACAAACCTTCTTTAAAATGGGCTTTTAATATCCTTTAACTACCAGGAAGAGTAAAAAGCAGTAAACTAGAAAAATGCATAATTTATAAAAGAATGAGAAACTTTTTGAATAAAAAAGACTGATTGTTGGAAGTTTACTTTAATCTCAAGGGCTTATATGCCATATCAACAATCAAGAGAAATGCAATTTTCAATTAATTTCATTTTTATATGAAGATTCATCTTTTCTCTTAGTTACTATAACCTGATCCAGCCTTCTTTTTTCAAGGCGTTTGGGAGAGTTTACAATGGCTGAGAGCATGAGACACCATTGTTAAGTCAATGCTCGAAATCACAGCATCATTATTAGTTTGCTCTAAGTAGTAAGTTCACAATAAGAGTTGGAATAATTTGTCCCATTGAAACATTAGCGTTACTTTGTTGTTGATATCATTGATTGTGATGAGACATTTGAGCATGTGTTACGACTTACGAGTGGATCCAACCCAGCAATAGAACTAGGTGTGCAGGCCCATCAAGACAGGCGCAAACATAACATTGGGAAGCCTGTTAGGTTCATGTACTAAGTCTTTGGCCTGCACACCACACCATGCGCGCATCCACTTTTCCTTTTAGTTAGCAAGTTATTTCCAGTTTCATAGGCCACTAGCTCCATTACTTCCATGTTCCTTTTCTTTTGTTACAAGTTTGATTTTCATGCATTTAAGTTGTTGCGAAGGAATAAAAAATATAAAAAATATTGCCCCAAATCTCTGACTCTCTTTCTCTAAGATAGTGAAAGCGGGAGAATATACAATTCATAATATACACAATTAAAGTGTTTCCTTTATTTTTCTGAGCTCCCTCCATAGAATTTTCTTGTTTTCAAATGTAAAACTATTGTTTCTACTTTTTCTAGTTAATGCAATAAGTCATGGAAGCTGTGCACTTAGAACACTACTACAAATATTGAAACTTAAAAGCCATAAAACTTTGTTTGATTAACTTCCTTAGCTAACAACTATAAAATTACCAAGTTAAAGCACCATCTATATTTTATAAGTTGGCAAATTGAATTTTAATAATCTAAACTATTTGGTATTGTCAAATAACAATCCATATTATTAATTTGGCTGGTAGCACTTTTAACTTTCATTTTCATTATCAATAACAGTACCGATAACATAATCATCAAACATTTATGCTTAATTTACACTTAATTTTACTCACAATAATGATTATGAATGCAATGACATAACATAGAAGCGAAATCAAACAAAAAATTAATACAAACCGAGTGTGAATATATGCTAATTATGCTAGTGAGATTGTCAATGGTAATAAAAATAAAAATTAAAATATTAAACCATGAGTAATGTTTGGATTATTAAAATCTAATTTGCGTTATAAGTTTTATAAAACTTCTATTAAAATATACAACTTATATTACTTACTTCCACACCTATTTTTTGTATCAAAACCTAGGAACCAAACACTTGTTTAATTTAATCTTGCATGTAGAAGATGGGCAGAAACCACGTATGTCATGAAACAAACGGTAACATGAGAAGCAACATATTATTGGTGCCACGTGGTTGATGTATGGTTTATAAGCTACAGCAACCGTAGATTGATGATATGGTCAAAGATCTTGAGAATATATTTGCTTTGCTTTGCTTTGCTTTGCTTTGTAGGGATCTTATCCTGGACTCGCATATGCCGTAGCTTTACTATTTATATACTACTAATGGATCTTATCTTGCACTATGCTTTCTCTATTGGCTTGGCTTGGTCTAGCTGGGCTCGGCTACACCTGGTTTGGCTTGGGATTTTTGCAAGAGTAAAGATATTTTAGGGAGCATACTTAGTCAGGCGTAACAAAAACTGGGCTTGTGGGGTTATTTGAGCCGGGCCTGCGGGCCGTCTGTTTTCCGTCCAAACAAACCGATATAAACGTATTTCTGGTCGAGTTCAACGGATATCGGGTTTCTTTGGCCCGATCATTGAGTCTTCGAGTCATTCCTACATTTCTACTTGTCTTATTACAAAGAAACAAACATAATTATCAAAACTCTTGCTTGTATAATAGGGTCCGAGCCTGATATTAGATGTAATATTTATAAAAACGACCATATGTTACAAACAGCCTTGATCTTGCTGCTTTGGCACCATAAGATTATAAGTTTAAGTCATGAAATTTATTACTTAAATAAATATATAAGGCAAAGCTAGGTTGGACCCACCCAGCCTCCTACGTAAAGCAAAAGTTAAAACAAACATCAGATAAACCATTTTAGTTTTACACACAAAAATATCACAAACAATGCGAATTAAGCATATACTTTTTCTAAGTGGGCTGACAAGTTCCCAATTAGGTTTCCACAAAACCTGGAGTGGGTTTGCTTTTTGAGAAGGCAAGTTTCTGTGATTGTGCTTGTTCTTTGATTTCTTTTTTTTTTTTTTTTTTTTTTTTTTTTTCCTCAATACATTTTGCCTATAGGTTTTAGCTTGGTACATGATATTGAATACTTGCTTTTTGTTTCTCGGATTAAATGCTTTTTTTTTCATAATTGTAATTTGTATAAGTAAAAGATGATGAATACGAATAACAGCAACAAAACTTAAAGACCCACATCTAACTTAAAACATAATATAAAATATTTTATGTATAAGCGTGGATTTACAATTTTAATGAATAAAATATGAAGACTAAAATAGTAAATTAATAAGTAACGAGATTTAAAAAGAAATAGAAATGAGTTAATACCCGCTAATGGAGTGGCTAAAATGAAAATGGTTGTTACTACTCACATGCTAGCCTTGTAGTCATGTTTTTGATCTGACTGTTTTGTTCCGGTTCGGTCCTGTCTAATTGTAAAACATTCACCATATATATAAACCCGTTCATAGATTTCTATAATCTTAATAAAAATTGTCTAGTTTTTTTATAATTTCATAAATGTGTTGTTTTTATATGTGTTGAAATAATGTTGTATAAAAATAGATCCGTATAACTACTAAAATAGAATTCTTTACTTATTAAACATCATAGATTAAATTATGCATTCTAGGAACTATCCATGTACGTCACTCTAGATTTAAATGATGACACATAAATCATTATATTATTATTACAGTAAGTAAGAATAATTGAGGGAAACACCGTACGGGATTGGCTGAGCTGTTCACATATAAGCAACTCCGAGCCGTTTAAATCCAGCTGGCGGTCAAACCACGTCTCCTTTTCCGTGTAACAAATATTATATAAACCGACTTTTTCCCAAGCCGAGCCGACTAAAAAAGAAACTCCCCTTTTTAATCTTTTGACGGCTCATCATCGGCTCAGCGTGCTCACCACACGCATCTAGCTTTCTATATATATCACATACAGCCCACAGATCTTAACCATTAATAACTTCAATCCAAACCCTAATCCCCAAATCTCAATACAATTCGATTATCATCTTCCTTTTTACTGAATCAATTATCAATCACCGTTAATGGCGGAACAATCGGCGAAAGCTCCGGTGCCACCGAGTAGGCTGCGGCGGAGAGCTCCGGCGTCGATTCAGGTAACTCCGGTGAGTAATTGGAACGTTGCGATTCCTCTTTTATCGCCGTTAGCTACTTCGGCACCTGATGTGAAGAGAAATTGTAGTGATAATAGTGAATCTGAGTGTTGTAGAGGTGTTAATTGTGATAATAAGAGTGTGTCGGAGCCGGAGAAAGCTCCGATTGTGTATAAGAACTGGCAGCATCCGGCGGCTCCGTTTTTTTACGAGCCGGCGCCGACGTTGTTGCAGTCGATTTGTAGTGGTGTTGCTGATAGAAGCTGATGATTGATACTGATTTAGTAGGTTTTAATGTTGAATCATGTATTCTGATCTGTAGTTTTATAGAACTGATTGTTTTTAGATCTAGTGGTGAATGATATCAGTTATTTTTCTGCTTTTGATTCGTTTATTTTGAATAAGTTATGATCAATTGATGAACAAATGGTTTTGAATCTGAGTTGAGTGCTATGATTAGGTCATGAAGTTTTGTTCTTTTATGTGATTGTTATCAATGTTTCAGAACCGGATCGGACGTCGAACCGGACGCCTTACTGGTTTGGTGGTCGGACCGGATGACGTCATAATTATATATATAGTATATTATATATATAGTTATATATATAATTAAATATAAGTAATTTATATACGTATTTTATAGTTATATATAAAACTTAACTATATTTTTATATCTAACATACTAATTTATGGTTCAACACCCCGTTTTTACCCATTAAAATCAAAAAAATAAAATAAAAATTACAAAATCCGGTCCGAACCGGTCCGACCAGCGGTTCGGGATGAACCGGCCGGTTCGACCGGCCAAAAACGAATCGATGTGAACCGGACCGGCCACCCAGCCGATCCCCGGTAGAACCAGTCGGACCGGCCGGTCCGATCCGGTCACAAAAACACTGATTGTTATATGATGATAAGAATGGAATGGAATTTAATTTAATTAAACTGCTGATGTGGAATTATGAACCTAATCTTGTAGTGGAAATTGTATGTTGGATGCTTTTGGATTTAATTACATTAATTTTGGTAAAGTAATTGTCACACCCCACTTTTCATAGGGCTAATATGACCGATTAATACCAAACTTATAGCGAAAACTAGATATATATTTCACAGGATCAAAAGATTCTTACAAGTAACTAATACATTATCATAATACTTACAAAGAAAACAACTTAAGTTAACAACAGCATGACTAAACCACTAGAACAATATTCCTTAGCTAATTAGTCTTCTAGTCATTTCCATCTCTCTGGTTCTAGAAATTCATCTCTAATGCTCACCTGTAATACATGCTTAAAAAGAGACGTCAGCTTATGCTGGTGAGTTCATGAACATATAATTTTAACAAAACAATTTCAAATGTATATTGAAATTTAAAAGCATATGCATATAAATCATCACAACTCTATCAAGCTATTAATGCAAGATTTAGACCATATATACTTATCCAGCTTCCATATACATACTAGTATAAATCTGAAATTAAGCGCCCTAAAGCGCATATAAACGGTACCGATCATACTTATATATGTCCTCAGTCATTTATATGATTTTTACACTGCATACTTTACTTCAATCAAGACTTTTAGTGCATTTCAAACAATTACACTTTATCGACAAGCACGTATCACAGTTTTTAAAATGTTAACATGACTCACCTTTGCTCGATGTTTAAGCCAAGTATCAACGATTCTCCTTGATTTGTACCTATATCGTAATCAGCACCATTTCACCTTAGTTCCTACTCACTGTTATTGTAACTCATCTCAACGTACAATTATTCATTTACTTAAAACCAAAATGTATGGTGATTATTAATTTGTTTCTAAATATCTAATATCACTATACTCTTTTTGATTCAAACTATAACTTCCAGCTTCTATATAAACCCATTGAACAATTCAAATACCTATATATTTTATAAAAATGAAAACTGTTGAGGTTATGGACCACTACCAGTCCTACAAATTCTAACATAAATGAAATACCCCAATTTACTTAAAAACCTCATGTACAGCAGATTGTGGAGTCAAAATAATTACCAAATTTGAAGAAGATCAATCCTTGTTTCTTTTTATTTCTTATTCCAGCCACTAAATACCCATATAGCTTGGTTTCTTCTTATGATTTAACCTGCAATTCCCATATTTTACTTGATTATTCCATATCATCACTAAGACTTTGAATGTGATTATTATACCTAAAATTTGTAGTAACCCCTTCTCTTCTAGCTTTAGGCTAAATTATTACCAACTGGTTCTAATAATTGCAAAACTTTACCGTTCACCGTTCACTTTTCACTGTTCAGTTCAATGATCAACGCCCATACTTCATTGTCAGTTCAAAGTTTCTTTCTGCTCTTGTTCTTTAGTCGTGAACTTCAAACCAAGAAGAAGAAAATCTTGATTTTCAATTTCAAATCAGATCTGCAGGCGTCTAGAGGTTCTTTAGCATGAAGAATTAAACACCAAATCTTGAATTTATAGTAGAAACTTGAAGCTAGATGGTCTTAATAGCTTTGAGAGGTGGCAGCTTAGATTTAAGAGGTGTCAATTGCCTCTTTAATGTGGCATTTTGATCTAATGAGGAGCTTTTTTCCAAATAGGTGTTGGTGGAAAAATTATTTATCAAAATGGGTTATGTAAAAATATTTACTAAAATGGGTCGTTTTAACAAACTTTTTTTATCACTCCTAATCTTATTAAATTAAAACATGTATTCTATTTAGAAAACTATTATTGAGAGAAAGAGTTAAGAAAAATACTCGATTACATTTAAAAAGTTTTTGTTAGGCTTGTGAGATTTTAAAAAGTTTCCTAATTCCTTTATAAAGACGTCTGTATCTCTTTTCAGAAATAATAAAGTACTTAAATATTTTTTTTACAGAATTAAATAAACTATTAGAAAATATATATTTTGTTTGACCGTGATGTTATATAAAATGTTTTTCAAAAGTGTATTTATATTTTCTATTAGAAATGCTTTTTATTATTACGTGATTATAATATTTTAAAAACAATTTTAGAAAGCACATCACTAGGCGCCTTTTATTAGCGCTTTTAAAATCGTTTGTTTTTTTTAAACGCTCTTCTCAAAAACCATTCGTTTTTTTAACATCCTATTTAAAACCATTCTACTTTTGTAAACATCCTTTTTAACATCGTTTGCTTTTTTTAAACGTTTTTCTTAAAGGGTTTAAAAAGGTTTTAGAAAATATTTTTAGAAAAAGCAAATGGTTCTAGGAAGGCAGGTTCGAAAAATAAATGGTTTTAAAAAATACATTTCTAGAAAAAACTAGTGGTTTTAAAAAAGACTTATAGAAAACACGAAAACTTTCAAACAGTGATATTTAAAACACAAATGGTTTTAAAAATAAAGTTTAAAAAACTAATGGTTTTAAAAATATTTTTTAAAAACCCCAATGATTTTAATAAGAATGTAAAAAACCCTAGACGATTTAAAAAAAGGTGTTTAAGAAAACCGAACAGTTTTAAAAATGCAGTTTAAAAAATTGAATGGTATTACTAAGGGTGTTAAAGAAACGAATAGTATCATAAGGGTTTTTTAAAACCGTTTATAAAAGATGTTTAATACGTATTTTCTGAAAATGTTTTTAAATAATTTAGAACGTGTAATAAGAAAAAAGTTATTTTTAATAGATATTTACATATAGATTTTTTAAAGACATTATGTTAAACATCATGATGAAACAAAGTTTATATTTTCTAAATAGTTTACTTAATTGTTTTAGAAACAAAATGTTTATTTAAATCTTAAAGTGAGTTAAAGATATAGCTTGCAAGTGAATTATAAAACTTTATAATTTTTTTTTATAAAATCTTACAATCCAATAACTTTTTTTTACAATTTTATTAATATATTTTAAATAACTTTTTAAGAATACTTTTATAGATAGCAATCTTTTTTAATTTAATAAGATTAGGAGTGATAAAAAGAAATTTATCAAAAACACCCATTTTGGTAAATATTTTTTAAATCACCTATTTTGGTAAATAAATTTTCCACCAACATTTATTTGGAAAAAAACTCATCTAATGAGCTGGAGGTTTAGACTTTTAAAAAGATGGCAAAATTGGTCCCTTAACAATTGGGGTTTTATCTTTACACCTCACAGCTTATTATTATTATTATTATTATTTTTTTTTTTTTATTTTTTTTTTTTGGGTATTACAGTAACAACACACAAACTAAAATCCAAGAATATAAAGACACTATGCATTGTAAGCCCTTGGTTTATGTGGTTAGAATTCGTTTCGATCCGGATCAAACTGATACATTTTATAACTGGTTTTTTCGACGTGAATACAAACTGGTTTTTTCGACGTGAATACAATGTGAGTACAACCCGTTTTGACTTGCTATTGAGAACAAACAATTTCACCATGTTACTTAATCCATACCGTTTTGTTGTGCTTAATTAATATACACAAGAGAGGGTTTATCTCAGAACCAAGAATATTACTCCTCCAATGTAATAGGTTTATAATTACATTCGGGTAGTTTGTGGGTTTGAGTTTTACTAGATGTAAACTAAACTAAACCAACTTATCTTGTAATATTGCATTCATAAGAAGTAAGGAGTCTAATGAGGATAAGATGATAGTTAAACTTGTATTTATCACAAGACTAATCTAGTGAGTTTTATTAAGTGCATTATTAAGTTTATTTTTCTATTCTTTCAGTTCTTACTTTTGGCGAAACTAAAATGGTTTTGTGAAACAAAAATTAAATACCAATCATAGATCAAAGTCACATGCAGTTTTATCCATTTGCAAAATATATAACTAGAAAGAAAGACCAGTGAGTATTTTCATATTCACACCTGATCATATTATATCACACGTGTTTATCTTTTAAATGGGTTTACTTAAAATATATAGGCTCACCATAACTGAACCTTGTATTCAATTAATTTAGTTGAATGGGTTATAGATGAATGATCAATGAACAGATATGGATTTAGGCCCATAAGTATTTAAGTGTGTATGTGGGCTGTGGCTTGGATCTTCGTCTACTTAGACTAGTTAAGATAACAAAGCATTGGATATGTCCAGTATCATAAGCCCAACTTTAGCCATTGTAAATTGACCAGTTAGCACTTAGCAGTTAGCACTACAAAATATATTTCTTGTTTATGATCAGTTTATGGGCTCTCTATATTTTTTAAATAACAAAACAAAAACAAAATTATTTAATTTTTATAAAAAGTTAAAAAAAGATATGATAGACATTTGAGTTAAAATTATGTTTTATAACACATCATGTGTAAAATTAATTACAAAGTTCTAATAAAGTGTGTAAAGTCACTCAAGATATATTATGTGTACAAATAAATATTTATTTTAAACAAAACATATTATCCTTTTCTTTTCAATAAGGTGTCATTAATTTATACAAGCTTGGAAGGTTGTTTCTTCTACTTCACCATAAGTAGGCTTTGACTTGTCAACACCAAAAAGGTCCTTCCTGACCCCAATCATAATGTGGGATTGTACCACTGTTTCCATAAATTGGTGAACCACCTCACAGCTCAACTCATATTTTTTTAAGTCATGTGGAACTTAATGTGGGGGTCGGGGTCCTAATTTAATTTAAATGTTTTTTTTTCAAGTTTAGTCTCTTAAAAAAAACGAGGGCCTAATTTGTTAAGTTTTTCAGATTTCTTGTTTAAAAAACAAAGGTGAATATATGGATATAACAAGGTGAATATCATAATGTTCAAAATTTTTTCATGATAGTTGGTCATCTGTCTTGGTACATTTATTGTTTCGATTGTTGGATCTTAAGAAACATACATGTAAAGATGTGAAAGTTGTTTTGAGCGAATTGTTTAAATTACATGTATTAAACAATTTTGTATTCATCCATCCTTGCCGTAGATTCTGGAAATTAATCAATTTTACTTCTTCATCATTGTTCATTTTCCGGTGTAGAGTGTCATGCGTTATCTACATATTTACAAGGAAATAATGAACTTTGTTACAAATTCTTATTTGTTTGATTCTATCTCGTGAACATCTCTCAACAAACAAAACACGAGTAGGCAATACTATATACATACATAATATATCATATTTTTAAGGTGTTATAAGTGTACTCATCAAATTTGAAAAGTGCGTACATGCATACATCATAGTTTTAATAATCAAGTTATCTTAATGGTCTACACACTTTTAACGATGCACAAATGTGTGGAGACAACTTTTAACGATGGTATCATCGTACACATACACTGATACACTGGTTTAATCACATCTTAAAAAAACCTGCTAATAATAAAATAAGATAAATCGTTGTTTTCGTTGCTCATATGGCCTTCAAGAGTTATGACAGAAAACAAGTGAAAGAAATAGTCGAAAATGAAAGCTATGACACAAAAATCATATATATGTATACACAAGGAATCAAATACGTATCATTTTACAATACTTTAATGTTTTACTTTACATGTATATACGTGTGCCTATGTATATAGTATATGTGTGTTGTGACTTTTATTCTAGTTGATTGCATTTGGTGAAGAAAAAAAGGGAGTCAACCATTTTGAATTGAAGCTTCCAAACCTTCCCCACTCGCCAACCCCTCAAATACATCTTTAAATTCATAATTAACATCTGATTTTCATATCATCGACTTCTCTATTTTTTTTATTATATAATATAAGCTTAGTATTTTTTATTTTAATATTATAGTTCTTCAGAATTTCAAATGAGAAGTAAATTAGTATTTTATATGCAAGGGAATATTAAGAATTATATATGCTTTTCAACTTTACTAAAACTAGAAATTGCAAGGGAATAAGGAATTATTGGTTGACTTAACCCAAATACTTATAATTTAGGAAAAAATCAAAACATTTAAACGAAAGTCAACAATTTTGACTTACAAGTTGCATAATATTCATATCACCAAATCCCACACGTCTGTCTGTCTGAACTCACCTCAAAATTCTTTACCTGACTGACTCCATTTTAAAAATTCGTTACTTAATTTGTATTTTTCTACCGTTTTAACTTTTTATTTACGAAAGACATTGCGGTCATCTAGTGGTACGATATGTTGTAGTACAGTTGTTTTTTTAAATGATTTAAAGTTATAATCGCATGATAAATATTGTTATGGATTTAAGGCAAGTTTAAAAACTGTGTGAGTAACTTTTTTTAGAAGAGTTTTTATTTTAGTTCCATATTAGAAATCATTAATCCTAAAATAGCTTAAAATAGTCTCTTTAAAGATGATTATAGATTTTTAGTGATCTGCAATAAAATTAAAATAGCTTAACTAGTTTCTTAAAACTAATGGTACTTAATTAATTTTTATCTATTTTGTTAATAATGTTTTTTCTTTTTCAATTTTACCACAATTCCTCTCATGTGTTTTACCTTCAAAGTTTGATTATTTTAGTCCTAGTTAAGAAAATATCATAACTATAACCACATGCAACGAGTGCTTTTATTGGCCATTAAATTTAAAAAAGTTACAATCATAGAAAATCAAAGCATCTTTCTATTTTGCATAAAGTAAAGAAAATGCACAATAAAATATGAATAAAATGATCAAAAATACATATTAACAAGAGAATATAGTTTTACAATAAAAAAACCCCTTACGAAAAACTCTGGTTCAAACTTTATTCGGGTAAACAATTTAAATAACTATCAAGTTTAAAAATGTATAAATTTTTCTAAAATATATTGTAATTAGTTTTAAAATTGTTAGTTTTAAAATTGTTACATAAAGTAAAGTAAAATAAATTGATCTAGTAGATTATAGAAGTGAGTGTTTATGAAATTAACAATATTTTCAATAATTAAAATTTGTACTTTAGTGTTTGTTCTCTTTTTGTTAGTATACTATATTGCACAGAAAGTGGTGCAGTTGAGTTGAGATTGGCCTCATTCAAACTGCAATTTACCCTCTTCAAATATGCCCCAAAACTCCATAAATCAATCTCCATCTTCAACACCAAAACCCCAAATTCACTCTTCAACCCTTTGATCCTCTGAAACACTATATACAATTCAATCAAACCCTTCAATTCAACCTTCAATTTCAATACATTAATGCTCAATTTGCAGTTAATGCTATCCAATTGCTGAATCTGTAACCAGATCTACAAACATTTGTGCGATTTTGGTGGGTTGAAGCTCGAAGGTTGATCAGATACAGCAATGGTGGCGGAGCCTTGGTTGGTGAGATTGGGGAGTCAAATGAGTTCGAATCTCAAGCACGCTCTTTTATTAGAATCGTCTTCAAAACCTCCTACGAAGAACAAGCATGAAATCCGCAGTAAAACTCCGGAGACAATCGGAATCTTGTCGTTTGAGGTTGCTAACGTGTTGTCGAAAACGGTTCATCTCCACAAATCGTTAACGAATTCGGAGATCTCCAAGTTGAAAAACGAGATTCTCAAATCTGATGGAGTCAAAACCCTAGTTTCTTCTGACGAAACGTATCTTCTCGATCTCGCGCTTTCGGAGAAGCTCGACGACTTAAATTTCATCGCTGGTGTCGTTTCTAGACTCGGGAAGAAGTGTACGGTCCCTCAGCTCCAAGGGTTTCAGCATGTTTTTGGAGATATAGTGAGTGGAGCCATTGATGTCGGGGAGTTAGGGTTTCTAGTGAAGGATATGGAAGCAATGGTGCGAAAAATGGAAAGATATGTTAATACAACAGCTAGTTTGTATACTGAATTGGAGGTATTGAATCAATTGGAAGTTGCCACGAACAAATTCCAGCAGAATCAGCATGAAGAAAGCCGAAAGGTTTTCGAGCAGAAAGTGGTTTGGCAGAAGCAAGATGTGAGGCACTTGAAGGATGTTTCTCTGTGGAATCAGACTTATGATAAGATTGTGGAGATGCTTGCAAGAACTGTATGTACTCTTTATGCTCGTATTTGTTTCGTTTTTGCTGATACAATTTCAAGAAGGGAGATGTTTTCGAATAGTTCTGGTTCGATTTCAAGGGCAAATTTACATTCTTCTAGAAGTTCTGTTCAATTTGATGCTCGTAGTGCGAAATCGGGTGGTGGTTGTAGTAATTCAGGGGTTGAGAAGAGGGTAGTTAAGGTTAAGCCTCAGGTTGGATTGAGAAAGGGGGAAACATCTCTGTTCAAAGCCGAAGACTTTAATTTTGCTTGTGGGTTGGGACCAGGGAGATTGTTTATGGAATGTTTAAACGGAGGCGGTTCTGTTTCAAAGTTGGATGATTTTGATGATGGTTCTGTTCAAAAGGGTGATGATCGAAGCAGCCAGATTTCAGGTTCTTGTAGTGTTTCAAGCAGTATAAGAAAAGATATCACAAATCATTCGGGTTTTCAGAGTCGGATTCCAATGATTGGAGAACATAGACGGTTTAAAACCAATGGGATGAGCAGCTTTAAGACTGATCCGAAAAACAGGCTGCTGGTACAAGCTTCTCAAAACACCATTGGAGGCTCTGCTTTAGCATTGCATTATGCTAATGTTATTATTGTGATTGAGAAATTGCTTCAGTACCCACATCTAGTTGGTGAGGAAGCTAGAGATGATTTATATCAAATGTTACCTACAAGCTTACGATTGGCATTAAAGACGAGTTTAAAGTCTTATGTGAAAGATTTAGCAATATATGATGCACCTCTTGCCCATGATTGGAAAGATAGGCTTGATGAGATTCTTGCTTGGCTTGCGCCTTTGGCACACAACATGATTCGGTGGCAAAACGAGAGAAATTTTGAGCAACAACAAATTGTTTCAAGAACCAATGTTCTTCTTCTGCAAACATTGTATTTTGCAGATAGAACAAAGACAGAGGCAGCCATTTGTGAACTTCTTGTGGGGTTGAATTATATATGTCGTTATGAGCATCAACAAAACGCCTTATTGGATTGTGCAAGCAGTTTTGACTTTGAAGACAGCATGGAATGGCAAAATCAATACTGAGCTTCATGGAGGATAAACTGGATTTGTGATAGTGAGTTTTTCTCATTCTCTGCATTGTTTGGTACGATTACTCCAACATGATGTGAATATTAGAGATTTTGGCTTTCTATAGATTTTTCGTTGTTGTATGCATGAGTTGTTTTATGTACTTTGTTACAAGGCATATCTCTTTGCCTTTGAAGTACATAAATTAACTTGATCAACAGTTCGCCTTATTTAAATCTATAATATATTTAACCGTCTATCAGTTTCTGCTATTATATGAGTTCATTTCTGTTAATCACTATTGTTTGCTTATAGTAGCCTCATTGCAATGTCTTTCTTTGAATGAATATCGTCTTCATTATAAGAAAATGAGATACAGTTTGACTTTACGAATGCTTAAATCATTTCGTTTGTGTCACACTTTATTGATATCTTAAGAACATGTAATCATGGAATGTGTGCACTATATCATGCTCATACAATTCTGTCTTGTTAAGAACATGCAATCATTTGGAGTTATGATTTTGATACTTGAATTCCCTAACATGCTATGCCAGCATCATTGATGTGCTCACTGGACCAGTGTTGTTAATTCCTATATTCATAAATACTACTTGGAAATTTGATTGTACTGTATAACACACCGATGCATAAAACGACTAGCTTACTTTAGTTGATGGAACTGGTGGGACGGCGATCGTTTTTATGCCGGTAGTGGTTTAGGTGAAAAGTAAAAGTTATAAACTTCAAAGTAGCTGAAGCAAGCAAACAGCTTTAGAACCTTTATTGAACCATGGTGAGATCAAGTAAGTTATCTAACACTTTAAGTGGGTCCCAATTGTATGATACTAAAAGAAATGAAAATGTAACTGTGAATTTGATTTACTTAAAATGATAAAACTGAAGGTGGACCAAAAGACTGAACTCTGAAGTATGAAGGAATAAGGATGGTCCCCTTTCATTTTGAAATTGACTTTGAAACCATCATGAGAGCATGCAGGGCTTCTCATGCCTTGCCTGCTGCTAAAATTTATGAGAATTTTCTTACTTTTTATCTTTATCATTGAATGTTCTTTCCTGCACAGTGTACAACTCAATGCTACATACGCGTAACATTAAACAACCATATCTTTTTATCGATTAAGCGTCCAGCAAACAAGCAGGGAATTAAAAGCGTGAATTTAAACGACCACAACTTCCAAACCATGTGGAGATACAGAACCTAATCAGACCGTTTATGAAAACTTGTGAAAGTTGTTAACTTTAAGGATCAAATGTGTTATAGTTGAGTGAACGGTGATACCTATATATGATTTTATAATCTAACAAGGAAATGTTAGGTTCCACTTACTATCCCTATAATTTTTGGTTCTCTTTTAAGTTAACGTTTTCTTATTTAATTAACTTTTATAATCATGTTTAATATATTAAATTACATATAAATAAAAAACAAAGAAAAAATTGGATAATTTTATCTTAAACATTAAGCTACGCGTGTTAAACCTAACCCTCTTCTAGGACACCTAAACCACTAATGTTTTCAAATTAAGGCCATTATGCGATTTTTTAAAAATTTTATTAGCAATCAGCTTTAATAAATAAGTAAATATGTAAAAGGAGTTGGGGGCTAGGGGCTAGCCCGTTAGCGCCTGCCGCCTGGTGTAAAACTGGGATCCATTTCGATTTGGGCTGGATCACCCATTGGCCTGAAATGATAAGTGATGATTGTAGGTTTGGGAGTTGGACTTGGCCCAAATTCTTTCCATAGTTTAACACTTTTAACTTCAAAGAATACATGTACTAATGTACATTCAGTGACTCACACACATACATATACATTGGAATCTTCTTACAATCTTACGGAGTTACAAAAGTCAATTGATCTATAATGGACTTTTCGATGAAGATTAATATCGAGTAGTTTTATATTTTATTTGTAATCTGTATTTGTAAAATATCAACTATAATAACAAATAAGATTTGTAATTTAAGGTAAATTAAAAATATTTAATTAGTTGTTTTTGATGAATCGAACTGACCAAAAATAATTATTTGGGATTATTTTGATGATATTTCCAAATCTAGTTTTGATTGCTACTAGCGCCGTCTGTAATGGTCAGAGGCGAAGAACCTTCACTTCGTATTCGTCCAGCCAAAATCCCGCGATGCCAAATCTCCGCGCACAGGCCACAGACATGTTCCCTCTCTCTCATCCACACAAACAAAAACTCACTTCTCCACAAATGGTTTGAAGCTAATGACTTTTGCCTTGAAAAACAACAAAGTCTATAGTGAATATAATTTTTTATTTATGTAGTAGTGTCTAATCATAAAATATGATATAACATCTTCTTCAACTCTCTTTAATTAGATATTGGATTACGAAACGTTCTTTTACATCCAATCAAAATTCTATTGTGAAGATGATGACCATACTCCATACTTGTATTTGACAATTTGGTCTCATGTCAATTGTCAATTTGACTTATCATGAAAGGATTTTCTTTCTTGTTTTTATAATCATTGTTGTTACTTTCTTGAAATCATTTCATATCATAAGAATTCTGTATACGCGTGATTCTCAATATGTGTATTTTTCTCTCTTTATAATCATTTTATCTAAGCCTCAAAATGAAAAAAGTATGATGAAGTCAATAGACTCTATCATAATGAATGTTTCTGTTTATGATACTGCAAAGAAAAATAATCTTTTTCATAAACTTAACTTTTAGAACGTTTTTATACATATTTTGATTTTGTTAAAAACATTAATTCTAATACCAAATTCACCTTTTATAATTTCTCATTATTTTGCTTTAATCAAGAATTTTTATTTAAATTAAGATAATACTAACTTTGAGATTCAATTTATAAAAATCTAATAGAATTCATAATTTATATACTTAATTGTATATGTATATGATCAGTTCATAATAATCCTTCATTTCTATTACAATCGAATTGTGATATGCATAAATTATTTTGATAATTTAGTTTGATCCACACTAATAAATATAAATTGATCTTACTTATAAAAATAAAATTATAGTATTTAACGAAGCACTTGATACTACAAACCTCCTGGGTATAGTGAGAAAGAGAGAGCACGTAGTGCGTCTGTTGGTCTTATAACCATTTAAACATGTGTGTGTGTGGGGTGGGGTGGGGGGTGTCCTTCCTGAAATTGGTTAGACAACTTTACTTGAACCAAACAAACTTAAACGAGTTAGTTATGTTAACTTGTTTATGAAATCAACATGCGAAGCACCAACCAAACCTGTTTATTTTACGTTCGATTCGTATCATGTTAAAATTTTCCACATTCAAATCTAAATGATGTGTTCAATGAGTCAAACTATATAGAGGAATGAAATGATTTCCAAAGAAAACAAGAGACGTCATTTTTCATACTAAAAGATTTCTTTTGGTTGGAGGAAGATGAACAACCTCATGAAAAAGTCATGGTTTTCTCATTTGAGTTTTCATCACAAAAAACGAAAATTCGAAGAAATACTTTTATAATGATTTATTGATTTAACTTTCTTTATTCGAAATAATCTTAACTAACCAAATTATGGATGTAATTGTAAAACTGTTAAGAGTATACCTACAACTTGTCCAACAATGAAAGCAATGATGTAAAAGGCATCTATACAATGAACATCCAACGAAAATGACAGGATATATAAATTTTAAATAATATTAGAATAAACCTTAAATCAAGAAAAGGACCAATAAGGTATTTGGGTCCCAGTTGCCTGTAACATTGAAACACATGCATAGAACTTGCCTTATTATTATTGTCAAACATGACATGTTGATATTGGACTCCTTAAGTACATGCACTATATGCCACCATGTGCTTGTCACGTGTCATTTTACAGAAAAAGAACACATGATTCATTGATTCATCATCTGTTATCATTCCTTTAACAAAATCATTCATATCAGCTTAATAACTCCATATATGCATGCAGAAAATTGCAACCTTAGGGTTGTGAAACAGGCCGATTAAATAGCACATCACGAGAGATGTCAAGAAACCAATGAAAGCTTGTAACAATCATGAGTTTATTAATCTATGAAAGTTTTCTCAATAAGATCTTCATACAGAAGATCAAAATCTTCAATTACTCCATCTTTACACTATACATATTCATATATTTCAGTTAGATGTGTTAGTTTATTAGGCACCTTCTTTGAACTCTGATTTTCACTTCATGAGACCTTCTGGGCTTGAATCAAGACTCTCCTTAGTTCATCAGCAATACCCTTTAAAAGAACTGGTTTTTGAATGATTCCATTGATCCCAATTTGTATGCATCTTTCCCACAAATCTTCATCAGCGCTAGCAGTTAATGCAATAATCAAAGGCCAGTTTCGGCTTCTAAACTTTCTTATTCTAGATGCAATTTCAAGCCCATCTAAATCGGGCATATGTAGATCCAAAATCAAGATTTGGTAACCAGATACTGGTGAGCTGAGAGCTGAGAGACAGTCAAAACCTGAGGTCACGGTCATGACTACACAGCCCAGTTTCTCCAGTAGCTTACGGGTTACAGCCCGATTTACATCATCTTCGTCAGCGAAAAGAACTTGAAGGCCCATAAAGATTGAGTTTGATTGTGGGTCATGATCTGCTGATGATTCGCCTGTTTCAGATATCCCGATCATGATTGAAGGCCTAAGCTGAAACCGAAGAACAAGTGACATGCTTTGGTCAAAACCTGATGGATTCGGGACTACCCTAATGTTCCCTTGCATCATCTGCCAAAAAAAAAAAACAATGTTTATTTCAAATTAAGTTTAGCCAAGAATGCAATATAGTATTAGTAGAGTGTTGATTATAATGATTGGATGGTAGTGTCACTCGCCAATTGGGAAAGGTTTGGTCCTTTTTGGCTATTAATTGTTACACATTTGACCCCTCACATATGTATAAGAAAACAAAAAAGCTCATGCAACAGTTTTCTTGATTAAGATTTAGAATAACAGTTCGAATACAAACCTGAACCAACTTTCTGCACATACTGAAGCTCAAACTTTCCTCACCGACAACTCTAGCGTTTCTTGGATCACTTGGAGAGCGTTCCAACACAGAATTCGAATCATTTAACCCAATTTCAAATGTAACAATAACATATCCATCGTTTGAATTTGATCTCCAAGAACGCCATTGTTGATCATTTCTCCCGTGGCTTCCACTTTCTCCCAAAATCCTTAGAGTTAAGCATCCACCACCATGTCCCCCACTCAAAAGATTACCAACCATATGCAAGATCACTTGTAAAACCCTTCTTTCATCTCCCGTTACATTATCTGGTAAATGTTTATCGGCTTTAATGTCAAAGTCGTAGCCTTTATAAACACACAAACACTTCGCAAGGCACGCGACTTCTTTGATCATATCATGAAGCCGGAAAGATCTCATTTCTAATGGAAACTTGCCATTATCTTTAGGATAATCGTCCATTACATCGTTAATTAGCACCGAAAGAACATTGCTTGTTTTGACCATTGTGTCAACAAGAACACGTTGTTGACCGTTTAATTTCTCATCTTGTAAAATTGAAAGCAAGCCCATGATGGAATGCATTGGTTTTCTTAAACCTTTGCTCATAACTGTTTGAAATGAGCTTCTAGCTTGGCTTGCCCTCATCGCATCATGTTTAGCTTGTTGTAAAGCTTGGTTTTGAGCCACTAATTTGTCTCTCATGTGTCTTGATTCCTCTAAAACTGCAGCATGCGAGAGTGCAACAGCTACTTGATCAGCAACTACTTTGACTATTTCAAGCTCAGAATTGGTCCAAGATCGAGAATTTCCATCAGGAAGAACCAAAACTAATATTGCATAACAAGTTTGAATCATCTCAGGGGTCCCACCTTTAAAGTCAGCAACTCGAAGCATCGGCATACGTATAGCAGCAACAGCTCCTGGTTGACTCGACCCACCACTGCTTAACTCAGCTAATCTTGATTCAGGTTCCAATAACTTCACTGCTTCACTTCTTTTGATTTCTTGAACATCAGAATCATTGATAGGGATAGAACATTGATCAAGGGTCGAAGATTCTCCACCATTCAATTGATGGGTGAGATTCATTATGTTTTTAGCCTCGTCTGGCATCCAAATTGCACAATTCTGTAAATCTAAAGTTTCAGATAACTTATTAAGAGTTGTGTAAAGAATTGTGTGGCGATCAAGAGACTTTCTTATTTCTTGTGTGAGCATACGAACATGCCACCCGGCTTCTTTTTGTTTCTTGATCATTCCCATTTCTCTACCAAGATCCCAAAACTTCTTTTTCAACATAAATTCTCTAACTTTAACTTTAAGAAGCAACGGAATGAGAGTGAATAACGTAATGGCGGTTGCAAAAGAGACTAATGCCGTGAGGAACTTGAAGATGGTGAGTGCAAGCATTAATTGAAAAGGGTGGGCTTCGTATGTCCAACCGTTGAGTAAATGTGTCATTCCACATAGCACAATGAACAGAATGAATTGAACAAGTACCCATTTGAAAGGGACATTTGAGCAACTAACAAAGTAAAGAAGCTCAATAGGGATTGAAAAATAAGCAACTGCTATCAAGAAATCACTAACTCTTTGTGTTTCCATTATGTTTCTGTACCCAAAGAAACCTTCAAGCTCACAGTTACACCCTGAGAATCCATTATCAGACGCCGAAACACAGATCAATAACATGAAAATGATCACAAAAGATGTTGACGTTTTCGACATCTGATTCATCAAAACTGATTCTTGAATCCACATATGAACAGATTTCTCAATCCTTTTGTCGCATAATTTGATCAAACTAAAGAGAAGTCTTGATTTCTCATGACGTCACCACCATATCCATTTAACAGCTTGAAGAAAAATAAGAGAAAAAAATCAGCAAAAAAAGATTAATTAACCAGAAACAAAATTGACAAACTAATCTCCAGAAATCAAAACCCAATTTAGACATTAAATCAAACAGTTGGTGTGCTAAAATTTCATCGCACGTGGTAATTACAGATTCCAGCATATAAAACAGCTCAAAATTCCTTAATTCTCACCCAAATTTCAACACAAAATCCAATTTACCAAAACCAAGAATCCATCTTTGAAACAGACTGAACACAAGAAACAACAAACCACTGAAAATCTGAAAAACCCCACAAACGATCGATCCAAAGGGAAGCAGATTATCAATAATGCAGGTAAAAAGTGAGTCGTACCTCACAATAACGCGTCTTCAGCGACCGATAATAGCAAAGAAAAGCCCTTGTAACTTCAAAATTACCGAAGATTTCAAACACGACATCTGGTAGTCTGAGTTATCAGTGATTAATTTCACTGAGAACCCAAATCAAGATGATATTTGCATGATGCAGTCGGTGGTAATCGACAGTGAAAACCCAAGAATTTTTGGTTTTTTATTATTTGTGTGAAATGTACAGATGCATGCACCCACCTCAGTTTCTTTTCATTCTTCCCCCTACCACCACTTTCAATTTTCAAAACTCTTTTTAAGTTTCGTAGAGTGTGTGCACCTCTATGTGTATGTGTGTGTGTGAGAGAGAGAGATAGGTAGTTTAGTTAGATTTGTCCGCGCCGTTGTTTTGGTTAAGTGGAAAGGCAAACGGTACTCGAAGAAATTAATAATTAACAAACAACGAATCCTTAATGCTATTTTTTTTAAAACAACCAACGAATACTTATACCTGATCATCCGGGTAAATTCAATTGTGAAATGTCATTCACGCATGCGAACACAAACAACGCTAGTGACCGGTCCGCTCACTATTCAGGAGGAAACCCATCATCTAAAGACCCACCATGGTAAAACCACTGGTGCACTTAAAACATATTGCACCAAATGAGACTCGAATCTATAACCTTCATTTTAAAATGTCATAGGTTGTCTCGTCCCAAACCAATTAATCTAGGGCTCATTAGCAATCCCTAACGGTATCTACTTTAGAGACGTCAATAAGCCCTAATTCAATGTTTTAGGAGGAGACACTCATGGTTTTCCAGAGTGGATAATATAAGTTCGAGTCTCACTTAATACAATATGCTTCAAGTGGCTCAGAGTTTTACCACAATAGGTCTTTGGGTGATGGGTTTCTCTTGAAATTGTTGGTGGGCTGGGTCACCAGCATTGTTTATGTTCGCGGGCGTGGTTGGTCTTTCGCTAATGTATTTACCCGGGTGAGTTGGTTTAAAGTATTCGTTAGTCATTCTAAAAAAATGGTTTAGATATAGTTTGATGATAAAAATAATGTATTTTTTAAATAAGATAATGAGTTTAAATTCAATAAAATACATATGTGACGATTGATGATTTTAAAAGTAGAGTAATTTAAAGTAGAAAATGTTTTATAGTTTTTAAGTTAGTGGTATGCTTCTTCGTAAGTTGGGGATTTTAATCTGGTAGATAATGATGTAGAGTTAAATCTAGCATTAAATATTTTTCGTACATCAATTTTTATCTTTTAATTTCATCTAATATTACACTAGAAAGGATTTAAACCTACGTCCAATTTGTAGCAAGTAAAACCAATACAAATAGTTCATAAGGTCATAGAGAAAAGCTAGATTACATATTTTTATATTTGATGTTAATCAGAGAATATTTAAACCCGACTGTCTCTGAAAGCTACTAAGAGCATTCATGTAGGTTTTTCATATTATTGTGAATGTGTTTTTTATATTATATGTAATGATTGTAAGTAGTTGAGAGTGGAGGTAGAAAATGTTATAGTTTATTTGTATATTTAAGAAAAACACTAATTACCTCTATTAAATTTTTTTTATAAATATTTTTGAAAATGATTACGAGTGAATGTGAGAAAAAAGATAGTGATAAAGATATAAAAAAATAGTATTCAATTAAAAATTAAAAAGAAAAATTAATAATTCATAAATGATTCTCTCGTAAGATGATCAGAAGAAAGTCTAGCTCAACCAGAATGATCGACTACAACTAGATTACGATACGATGGTTACAAGGATAAAGTTAGATGGGGGGGGGGGGGGGGGGGTTGGTTGTGTTTTTGTTGTTTAAAAATTAGTTGACAAATAATAATATATTTATTATTATATAATAAATGGGTGGAAAATTTCTTGTTGTATATTGAAAGAGCATTGATATTGGTGTAACTATTCGATATTTTTTAAATTTCTTTATTTGTCTCTTTAATGACGTGTTAAAATTTTCTTCTTGTACGCATATTGGAATTTCCTAATTCAATGTATTTTGATTTGTTTCTTTTACTGCTATCGTGTGTTACTTGTCAAGATGACTGGTTATCAATAAAATATAGATTCGAGACGACTCGAGTGCTTCGTATGACATGAGTTGAAATTGTTGTTTTATTATACATTTTACTAAATTATAGAAGATGCTTTAATATGTAGTATTGAATTATACTCTAGTCATGTTTATAACAGTGTGTGAAACCTCATTGAAGATGAGTTTCGGGGGCTATTTGTGATACAATAAATATTTCTTATATATTTATGTCCTCATGAGAGATAATAAGTTGTATAGCATGCATGACAATCCATGACCTCAATTATCACCAAAATGTTTTGAACATATTAATTGTGGATAAGATGAAAACTTTGTAGTTAAACGTGTTTGCACCTTCATAAACAACAAATGCGAGATTTACATAAGGTGTTAGAACATACATGATACATAGTTAAATATTATCTAACGACATAAAAACCTTTTACAAATCTTAATTACTCATTTATGGTCAAATTTCCTTGCATCACTTTATTGATGAAATCACTGGTTTTTACTTTTGTATGATTACGCAAGAAACATAACAATATACGTCTATGAATAAACAGAGATAATAGCAAATGATAAAATGCACATTATAATACTGTTTTTTAAACTTTTAAATATAAAACTTTGAAATAAAGATATTTGCATAAAAAAGTGGTCTATGATAATTATAAGACGGCCACTAATGCAACAATGATTATTGTAACAAATATTTGAAGTTTTAGAGGGTAACTTTGTAATTATAACTAAAAAATCTTCCAAGATTTTGACCATGATCGTACTTAAAAGTTGGATCACCTAACGTGTATTTTTTTATTAAAAGAGCAATAAATTTTGAGGTTTACTTTAATATGATCATACGAAGTATATAATGGTCATTAATAATATTATATTTTTTTAGGTTTTTTTTTAAGTTTCTATAATCTAATAAAGCTTGGATGATACGATCAAACAACCCAAAGATAGTTGGACAGCTTTTCTAAATAGACAAAACCAATACAAATGGAATCTAAAGTCCACATTATAAAACTTACGAGTATATCAGCAGGACGCAGGCCACAGCAATAGATTTGCAATTACTTTTTTTTTTTTAATATTTTAATATAAGTTAGGTGTCATGCTAAACAAAATATCCAAACTCCAATTAGGTTGGGTTATCCGAAAACAGAAAAATATTAGTGTGCTTTATATATTATTTTCGTCATTATCTGTCTAGAAAACTATCTATTCAGGTTTGTTAATAGAAATCTTGACAGAAAAAAATTTAAATGACAAACATAAAGTTTTTCTTTTGAACCGAAAACAACCTTATTACCTATTCCATTATGTAAAGTATAAATCATCGAAAGGTCTAAGACTTGAAGAAATTATTTGTTAAGCAATATCGTTTTATTGATCTTAGTGTAAAAATATTATATAGGCGTGCCGCCAATATGTATTTGAATTAAGCTCTCTGAAAGTATTCACATCTCATTTATTATGTTTTTGTAAGTGTATTTTTTATGTCATATGAATAGTTGATTGTGAATGAACAGAAAATATATTATTTATTTGTATATTTGATAATACATTGTTCAACCTTTATAATTTATAATATTTTTTAAATTGATTGGGTGAAGTAGAGGAAAAATATAATAATAAAGATTAAAAATTATTATTTAATTAAAATAATAGAAAATAATAACTTTTAGTTAATTATAAGGATGATAATACTAAATGCTTTGAGAGATTTAATAGTTATATTATAAGATGTCATATAATACTAATGAGATGCTTTATAAAATAAATGATTGTGTGTGAAATCTTTATCACTCATTATTGAAAAATGGATTGATTTGAATCTAAATACGTTTTTTTGATTGAACCTTTTTAAATTAAATAAAATAGCTTAAAACTTAAAAAATATAGCACATGTGATGTAGTTTGTTTGATGTTACTTATATTTTTATTATTCGGTATACTCATAGATTTACCTTTAATATTTATATTATCAAGATATTTTGTTTTTCAACTTATGTACTTTATATTTTGGTTCGCTTGATCTCAAGCCGACTAAATTTATATGCAAACAATATATCTTATATGTTTTGGTTCCTCGGATGCTAATATAGAATCATTTTTTCAAAAGTTAATATCGTGTATGTTATTGAAATAAAATCCGTACTTATCGTTTTAATGCATAAGGTGGATCGCAAAGTGATTGGACCACTGTGTAAAACGTGATTTAAGTTAATATTTACATTTAATTTAAATGTTTTGGAGCTAAATGCACATCATTACAATTTTAAATGAAATGATCAATAGTATTTTTTAATATGAAAATGAAAGAATTGTATTGTTATAACAACGTTGAAATGTTAGAGGTGTGGTCTTTTAATATTTATATATTACATATGGTGTGATTTTTTAAGATTTATGAAATAAAATAATATATTTTCCAAAATGGGCAAAGAACAAGTTGGGGTCCACTTGGGCTGCATGAACACAATTTGGACGTCTTTTGATCCTGACGTCTTCTTCATCCTCTCTCATTAATTACCTTTTTTAAGTAAATTACGTAACTTATCCCTTTACTTGTCTAACCTTTTGAATTTAGTCCAACTATTGAAATATTTACAGGTTAAGTCCTTAATATTATCATTTGTTTGAAATATCTGTTCCTCTTAAACTACATACATCTTCTTTTTCCTGCATACCTCAACACTCAAGAACATTCAAACGCACATAAATTTTTAGCATCTCAAAATTCATGCCCAATCGAATCATCGGTGGTTCAACTCGATACAATTGCACACACCTAGATCGTCTAGGCTTCTTGTTTATTTGGATTTACTTTTTGAGTTTTTGATTTACTGTTTGAGTTTTTTAATAAAGATCGGCTCGTTTCGCATTTACTTTGGGTATTCTATTAAGGTTTTTGTCGGCTTGGATTCAAGTTTCATGCTTGAATCTAGGTTGGTATTCACCACTTTAAATTTGGGTTGGAGTTTTATTCGGGGAAGGATGATGCTTATAAAAATAATTGGTTAAAAGTACTCGTTCTATGTAATAAAATTACCTTACTTGTGGGAGAGAGATTATATTTCTAATAAAGGAGATGCATACTATATATGTGAGAGGATGAAATACGTCTATTAACACCGTCCGTCTGAAATTATTTTTGTGTATTTTCAGATGGGGGTGCCTTTGACTATGCTACTAGTGGCACCATGACATAAAATTCTGCTCATTATAAAACATTAAATGGAAATCCATGTCACATGTGAGACATAAGGTATATTTTCATGGATAAAATTCTGTATGTGAGTTGTCATTATGGTTATTATTTGCTTAATCACTCAACCATGATCTAAATAATTTGTAGGTTGAAATGGTGTTCCAGCAGTATTGTTTTTTGTTTCAAATTTCTTATTCTTTAAGCAATTCGTTTTTTTTTTAATTTCAAACATTTAACTAAGTATAATTTTGAAACCACTCTTATTTTATAATATTTTTTTAATCACCCATTTAATTGGATAAATAACAATTGCTATCCTCTTGATTTTAGCTTACCATGTAAGGAGTGTGAGAGTGTTGGGGTTGGCTGTAACAGGTTGGCGGGTTTTGCGTACCCACACAAAACTTATAACAATAAGTGCGCGGAAAATGTTAGTTCCTGATTTAAAAGGAGGTTTCATAATCGTTTGGATTAATAACATTAACAAAAATTTTGTTCCCACGTGCTTGCAACTTGCAAGACTCAACATACACATTTGTGTCTATACTTGTAAACACACTTATGTATTTCATTTTCGGTAATGACATCCTAGAAATGATACACACAAATACAGAAACTTAAACTTTTGATTGACTGATAATTGTCATATATTAGACATCATTGCTTCAACTTGAACGAAAACATAAAACCCTAGTAACATGGTTCACATAATGCATGTCCCCACCGACAAGCATGAAAATGCTTGGTGTGAAATGAACACGCGAAAGGATGATTAGAAATGGAATGAAGCTACCAACACAAGGGCCCTTCTTTATGTCGCAATGATGCAAAAACAATGTAAAAGAAAAGGGGCTCTTTCTATTTTTGACTTTAGGACACATATTGCAAAGAAAGTCAATTTAATTGTGTTCATCGTCTCTTATCAATCACGTGTTTTGCAGATTGGGCTGATAGTATGGGCCTACTTGAGGTCCAGTTTGAAAACTAATCGTTTATGTTCTAGAAAACACTAAGGAATATTTTAGATTTTATTAATTAACTATATTCGTTTTTGTTTTTTCTACCACTTACTGTTGTTAGATGCGCAATTTTTTTTTACTTGTATATCTTCTTATTCATATTTTATTACAAAATTAATATCTTGAATTCATGATCAAACTTTTTAACAAACTTTCATAAGCTATTTTTTACATGAATCAAGCCATAGTTTAGAGGTACACAAATCAGGTCTTGGCCCAAATCAATTCAAGTTGAAACCGGTTTGGTTGGGTCAAAAATTGTCAAATCAAGTTTTCATCCAAACCCATCTAAGGGGGAAGGGTCAAACTAGATTGAAATGAAGCTTTTTAATTGGTATGGTTTAGGTTTGACTGGCTTCAAACCCATTTCAAAGTATAGGGTTACAAAACGATTTCAATCCTATGGATCCGTTCGGATCCAAAACGGGTTCAACTAAATCATTTTCAAAATCAGGTTCGCTTCAGGTTTAGAACCCGGTGCGATTCCCAACTTGTTTTTCCGTGAGCCTCTATTTTAAGTTTTTAACTATCATTTAGTCGTAGCCCATTAAATGCTCCCCACCGGCCACATCACTGATGGTGCCATGGTGGCTCTCCAAAGTTTGGGCCTATAATTGGATTATCAGTGATCTTATTGGCCCATTCTTTATGCAGCCCATCAAACCCCAATAGCACTCCCGTTTCAGGATACTTCTCCCTTACCGGACCAACCCAATCTCTGTCTCTCCCGGTGTCCCTTCCGAAGGCGATTCGGCATGAAAGGAATGCATGGTTAATGAAAAGAACCATATGATTAAGAAAAAGAAATCTTACGTTTGTGGCTTTGGAACCTTTGAACTATAGGAAAATAGGAAATTCTAATTTAAAGCTAGACTCATAATTGATATCGTTGGTTCAAGTCTCAATTAAACACACACGAAACACACAGTTTACTGCTTGAACTCTCATGTTCATAATCAAACATTACAATAAATAAAAAAATAAACTCTTGCATCTAAAGAAAAAGAAAACCACTAACCCCACTACTTTGATTAAACATAATCCAACTAACCCAAGACTGTTTCAAATAATAAAAAATGTGACTAAAATAATACTCTTAATAACACGTATTCATGACCCGACGATCGTACCCATCAAGATTAATCCAACATTCACCCCTTAATCTTGATCTCTGTTTATTTTTCTTCTTTTTGCTCCTTGGTTAAACCACACCGGTTCACTCATTCATTGCTTGCCTCTTGCTCGAGTTTTTTTCTACAATCACCTCATACGTCACGTCTCACGTCTCTTGCTTGATCGGTTCACACGGATTTGATGACTCATCTCTTATTCACGTTTTTTACTCCGCCTAAAAGATAAACATCAATTTCTTCTTTTTTTTTTTTTCTCAGTACACTGATCACACAATCACCACAAATGATTGTTTTGTTTGTCTTTTCAACCAAACAAGAATAACCACCACCTCAAACTCTTTTTATCTTTGCTGCCTTTAATCTCCTTTTTTTTAATTGATTCACATAGAATCTTATTCACGCAGAACACTTTCATCAAAACACCTTGCAAAAAAAATTTATAATCACATGCACAATACCCAAGCAAGGTGCTGATATTTTTCCTTTCTTCTCTGCTTTTTTTGATCGTACACCCCATCGATTTCATCCTCTCAATTGAATTCATTGAATCACACAGATTCTCTTCCCGATCACACAGATCCGCTTTCCTTTTTTCTTCTTTTTTTTTTCTTTCTTTCCGTCTTGACCTATACATTCGGTCTCTCCAAGCTTTCAATCGACAAGGTTGTTCGGTCTGTTGGTCGGTCTCTCTTTCCTAGGTAAACCACCAGTCTCGGTTACCTTCTTCGGTCTTAAATTTCAAGCAGTCGTTCCTTGCAGTTTTGTCGGTCATTTCAGTTTCACACCGGAACTCACATTTCGGTCATGGTCTTTCTTTCTCTTCTATTCTCGGTCTTATTGATACGGTCTCTTCGCGCCGGTCTTTCTCCAATGTCGGTCTCTCTCTCCGGTCTTCGCTGCTTTGGCAGCCGGTCTTCACATCTCTTCCTGCGATTCACATGAAGTCATCCTTTTCTTTACTGTCTCTATCTAGCCCTGCAGCCAAAGGGCTTCAACCCTCTTGGAAACAACTCTCAAAACAGCCTCCAAGCTCTGATGCCAAATGTTGATTCAAGCCCCAATTAAACATACACGAAACACACAGTTTATTGCTTGAACTCTCTTGTTCATAATCAAACATTACAATAAATAGAAAATTTAACTCTTGCACCTAAAGAAAAGAAAAACCACTAACCCACTACTTTGACTAAACATAATCCAACTAACCCATGACTGTTTCAAATAATAAAACATGTGACTAAAATAATACTCTTAATAACCCGTATTCATGACTCGACGATCGTACCCATCAAGATTAATCAACTGATATTTGGTTTTATTGGATCATTATAAGACTACACGGTGTTGATACCGGAAAGATGTGGCCAAAGGGCTGGTTTTTTTGGGAACACCAGCCCCGGTCCCGGCTTCAACTTCAAGTCTCGAACCCGGTGAATATTCACCAGGCACCACTGATTGAAATGTACCAAACAATGAAATGTGGGAAAAATGGCGAAAAACGGGACAACACTACGTAAACCATGGAAAAACTGGAAATTAAATAATTGTGACGTGGCAACCTGGGGAAACGAGAAGGCCCGGGACGACTCCCTCTCCTTTGTGTTAATGGTTTTAGCTACAAAATGTTCGATCATTAGTTAAATCCAAAGACGGCCCTGAGAAGGGGTGGGATGGACTCCCGTCCAGGGCCAACTCGATCCAGGGGCACACATTTTTTTAAATTTTTTTATATTATATATATTTTTATTAAAAAAATAGTTATAAATTATAATCTAATAAAAACCTTAGCCCAGTTATATTTTAAACCAAATTTAATTTTTTGAGCTCATTTTATTAACTCAATTACTTAATAAAAGCATCTTTTTTAGAAAATAAAATATTTAAATCTCATGAGTCATGATCCATTATTGCTTGTTTAATTATTTAGATGATCAATTGAGCAGTCCAAAAAATAGATGATTTTGCTGTTATGTTTATTGTAATACATAAACCTCACGAGTTATCCGTAAACTATTACACTATATCATTGTAATGCTATAATTTTGTTATGTTTATTTATAAGACGTTTGTTTTTGTTCAAAAAAATTAGTTTATATAATTCAATTCGATAGGGCCAAGGGTCTTTCTTTTCCGACTCGTCCAGGGCATTAAAATCCTCAGGACCGGCCCTGGTTAAATCAGTTACCATTAGTTAATTAATTACAGCAACCGCTTCTAAGTGTGGGTGAGTCAGTGAGTGGGTCATATAGTTTTAATTACTTTGAACCTAAGAAAATATCTTTAGCAAGATAATATGTGAATGTCATGTTGGCAAATTGTTCAAACGCTACATCGAATTAGCTAAATGCACATACTTTTCTAATATATTTTCACGCAAAAAATTGATTAATCTTTGTCATAATTAAGTTGATCATCTACATGACACTTTAAGTTGTGGACATATTTTATTTTGTTGAACTCAAACATCAAATGTCAATGGAAGGAAAGTATAAAAGAATATAATCCATTGTATGCATGCGGTGTGTTCTTGTGAGAATGATTTTAGCTTGTGAAATGGATCTTGTGGATTGTCTTTAAGAAGTATCACAGCAACTATTCTTCAACAGCGCGCGCAGGCCCAACTCGAAACTATACTTCTAGGTTTGTGAATTGTGAGGATACACATATTCAAATTTTCAGAAATACTTCCCTTTCATGTTGCTCTAATTTTGTTTCTTTTTGAGTTTCTTTACTTCTAAGAAAAACAATATTACCTGAAGTCATTATATATCCAGCATTCTAATACAAGCCAGACATCATTCTTCCTTGTGATATGATCATGAAGCTATTATCTACTTAGTACTTAGAGCTTAAGTCATGCTTGTTAGTTTATACAACTTTGTCTATTTCATATATTTTGTTGGGAAGATTAGGAAAATAATTAATAAACTAAGCTGCTTAAAGATTCAGTTGACATAAGATGAGAATGTAAAGATGACAGTTAATTAATAACTTGGGAGTTAAACACTATGCTTGAATTAACACCTGATTATATATACCAATTAGTGGTAAGCTAGCATAAGATGTATACAGTACATAGTTTTATACAATTTAGAAAAGTTAAGAATTAAGACAGGCCAAAAAACAAACCTACAAGAAAAGACTACAACTAAAGATCCCTTCCAAGGTGACCAACATTAAAGACAACATATTACGTTGACTAAAGATATTATGATCTATATATGTTCAACAGAAAGTATTCTTGCCGTGTGCGTATGTCTAACTAAGAGAGTGAGTTCAAGCGTCGAAAACAAGACAATCACATTAACATTGAACACCCATAGTTGCATACTTAGAACAGATCAAAATTATCAAGGTCTCAAGATGGAAGAAACAGCTTTTATTACAAATTCTAGGGATTTAAGACATCCCAGTTGAAATTTTACTCCCCAAGACAAACTAAAATAGTATGGGTTTTGTAAAGGATGTTACTATTCGTAATTAACCACCCACAAAGTCATATTTAGCCACCTCGGCACCCCCGATCACTTTCAAATGGGCGTTTGGTGAACCCTCAAACGATTTTTTGATGAATCTTCAAAACATGGTTTGAAAAGTAAGGGCTATGACACAAGGCCTAACTTTCAAACCATTGTTTGATGAATCTTGAATCTCAAACAGTCGTTTGAAAAGTAATGGGGCTATATATGATGCAAGCCCTAAGCCATTTACCAACCTCAAATGATCTTTTTTGCTAACGGTATGAGATCAGATTTGGGTGGTACAGGAATAGCATGCCCCTTTTTAAATTTGATGTTGGGAAGCAAAAGGAATATAAAATTAAACAATTTCAAAGAATTATGTTGAAATTAGTACATGATTAATCAGCAATATAATTAAGTTTTGTTGTATATACCAAGCAACTATAAACACTCAACTCACAAACACATATAGAATGAAATTAAGAAGCACTTCACCTAAGTAGCAATAGCCAGTTCTTGTTCCCACTTCAAACATGTACTTCCTTCTCTTTCCGTAGGCAAAAAACATCGATCGAATGGCGAATATAGCAGTAGTTGCATGTATGATCATTGATCTATGGATAATGACCTAGACGTAGCTCCAAATCAACATCATTTTCAATCCAATCCTCATTCCCTACCTTAGTACTCTCAATATTATTGTTTTCCATTTCAGAAGTCCCAATTCCAAGATTCAAATTCACCCTCAAATGCTCCTCATGGATTGCGCGATTATCATACTGTGATGCAGCCAAAGCCCATTGAATATTAGGGTTTGATGGCATAAACTGATAACCATGATGATCAATTGTCCGAAACCCAAAAGAAGAACCAAGATATTGAGCCTCTTGATGATCAAAAGATTTCGATGTAACCATTGAACGATCTTTATTCGGCTTAGGTGCAGCAGTAGTAGCAGTACTAAAAGTGTTCTTGTGTTGTTTAGCTTTTGCTTTGTCTTTTCTATGGATGTTCATGTGACCACCTAACGCTTGAGCGTTTGTGAACCCTCTTTTGCAGAAGTTACACTCATAGGAGCGGCCCACACCGTCTCTCGAGCCATTCGGTGACAAGGCGCGACTAGTTTCTTGATCATCGCTTGAAGTATCTGAAGTCTCATGCTTCTCAGAACCCATAACTTCAAGATAAAGTGCCTCTTTAATTAAGATATCTTTTAGGTTTTAGGATATATCAAGATCAAGAAACTGCTTTGTCGAGAGAACGAACGATGATAAATTTTAGGTTTTGATGCAGTTGAAGAAGAAATTTGTAGGTTTTATTGACCACAAGTACATTGGATTACAGAAGAATGACATAAAAAAATGGATTTTCTTGCTGCTTGTTTCTATTATATAGGCCGGCATTGAAACCTACCTTTCTATATAAGTTTAAGTTATGCGAATACAAAACTGATGTAATTGATATTTTCATACCAAGTACAAGATACTACAAAGATATGATATTATAAAATTGCATACATATATGTTTACGCATACATCAGTATTTTTAACCCGTTGAAATAGTAAACTTAAGTACGTCTTTTGTTTAATTTCTTAATTTTGAAAGTTAATAGCAAACGTAAACTACGATTCATGGATTTTTTTGATCCTGTTGTTACTTGGATATTAACGGATTCTGTGATTTTTTGTGGTTTTAGGGGAAACAAATGTGAAAGGCTATTAGGGAAACCTAGCTTTTAATTTATTCGATCTAAGAGATATATATTGATAAACATGTCATCGGCATAGGGTTTCCATAATCCCGAGTGGACCAATTAAATAAAAATAATAATTTAGAACAAGTGGTGTCGTTTCTTGTTCTATTTATGAGCGTTAGAAAAAAATTGTTGTTTATATACGGATGACGTGTCGTCAGGATAGCTTTTGGGTATGGTGCCTTTATTTTCCTCAATCCTGCCTGTCTTTTTAGCGACAATATGTCGTTACTATAGAGTTTGATAAGTATAGCAACGACATATTATCACCATAGAATTATCTACATTAGTGACATATGTTGTCATTATAGGCGTCGTTCATATAAGATCAAATTCTTGTAGGGTATACAAATGAATACTATATATGTTGGGTGCCTAAAAAATATGTAAATAGTTAAAGAAAAGAGGGAAAAAACGGCTTCAAAGAGCATACACTATTTTCGTGAGTCAATTTATTTAAGACACTTATATGAAAACTATATTAATAAAGCTTGCCCTTTACATCTTTTAGCCTGAATTCTATAAATCAATATTAGATATAATAGCCGATATCAATGATCCTTACTTTAAGTGGTTGACATAAGGTATTTTAACATTTTATTAAAATAAAAAGAATGTTTTAGGTTCAAGTGAGGCATGTGATAATAAATTAAAGGGCTCCAAGTTGGGCTAGGGTTTTCTCGTCTAAAGTTTTTTTTTAAGGATGGTCTCATGTTCGAGACTAATGGGTACGTCTAGTGCACGAGCTTCCCTTTAGGGACGTGATAGCCTAATTCCCCAAGGTTTTATACTTAAATAATAGAGATGATATCGGGCGAGTCAGTGACCCGTCAGTGATTTATCTAGCCATTAAGAAAAAGATAAGATAGGCGATGGAACCAAACCATTTATTTGTGTGCCTAATACAAGGATTGTGTATATTTATGATTTGTGATTGTAAGTTATATAGCTCGTCCAAACTAATCCACATGGTATGAAGAATGATAACTTGCAAAGGTCGTTGAGATGCACAAAAAGAAAAAAGCTTAATTTGGGCATCGGATAAACATTGCGAATCAATGAAGGTTACAGAACAAAAAAGTGACAAAAGGACGAGAGTTGTTTGGTATCGTCCTTCAATTCTTAGGTTGGAGGTTGGTTCTTCGATCGGCTTAAATTACCTTCGCATGATGTTTTGTTTGGACAGCTTCTTTCATCGTCTTTTGGTGGCTTGTCGTGTTCTTTAATGTTTGCATCTCTTTATTTTCTCTTCAACACTTTGAATGACGTTCATCCTCATATTTCTCTTTTCGTCCGCATCTATAACTTAACCTTTGTTTTCTTTTGATTGTACACCATAGTCCCGTTATCATTATTATTTTTTCTATTAGAATTTTTTCTCTTAAGAGCGATGCCAGTAATAATATATTTACGTTAATATATGATTGTTAAATGCACAAAATTTGTTATTCTAGTTAAACAATATATTTACAACTAGTTTAGTGATTTGTGTGTTACACGTGTTGATAAAAACTTAAAATAAATCATGGGTAAATAAACTTATATAAATTCATAGTAATACAATAAACAGTTAAAATTAAAAACTAATTTTTCATAAAGATATAAATACTTTTTTGCGTAATGGTATCGAAAGTTATAACGAATGGGTAAAAATCATATCAATGAAAGGTTTTTAATAAAATAAACATTACCGAAAATATGAATAATATCATTAATTTTAGAATTAATTAAAAAGAAAATATTATTTCAAAATAAAATATGACAAAAGTATCATTTAATAAAACAAAAAAATGTTAATGGTAATATTAAGATTAATAACTTAATCATTATTTGTTAACATAAATAGAAATTTTTATAACTTTTGGAAAAATGTTAAATAATTTTAAAATAATAAATGATCACAAATACAATATTCAAGATAATTTATATGAGTTAATAGTTTCCAAATTTATTACAACTCACGATTGAAGGATGTAACAACAAGTGATAATGCAGACGTGACGCTTAGATGAACGAGCTAGAAAGTATTCATGTGCACCCATAATTAATTAGTATTTATTATACGTTATAGATATAGATGTCCATTTTAGCCGTATAGTTTAATTTTGTGATAAAATCTATTGTATTTTGTTATTTTACTTAATGAATTTGGCTTTCATGTTAAGTTGTAATGAGATTGTCTTTGTATCTATTGATTTAATGTTTTATTTGCTTTCTTCTTTCTACTTTATTTATGATTTTTATTTTGTATAGATTCTCATTAATCTCTCTATTATACACCGCCATTGATAAAAATAATAAATGAAGAAAAGCCATTATCTTGAAACGATTATGATTATTTAAACCTGCATTTGTGTTATTAGAAAACCCTCCCCTATTGTCTAGGGTTTGTATCAACTGACGACATCTAGAAGTTGTGATTTTGTGTTGACGCAACAAATATGGTAGAGAGCCTGGCTGGCTAGCTCTAATACTATGATAGACTATAAAAGACATCGTATTTAATGATTATAATCTCTATATCAATGAATAAATATCTTATTAACACTTGTCACTCCTTCATTTCTTCATAATTTTTTTCCTTTATCTTTATCCTAATAGTTATATAATTTTTTTTTAATTATTTATATATATTTGATTTTTTGTTTCTCTCCTATTAAGTGATTTTTATGTTTATTCTTATAAAGTGTTTTATATTTAAAAAAAAATTAGTATTGTTCATAAAAACAATTTTACAAATTAAACATTTTATAATATTTTATATATTTGTAATATGTGAATATTTATTACTAATAATATAGTCATACATTTAAACAATATAAAATATTCATTTTATAAAATATTTATAAAGTGTTTTATATTTAAATAAAATTTTCATTTTTTAAAATATTTATAAAGATAATTGTATAATGTTTATAGTATTTTCCTTCTAAACTATATAATATTTCATATATATGTAATATGTGAATATTTATTACTAATAATATAGTCATACATTTAAACAACGCGTGTAACACATGAGGTTTTTATCCTAGTGTGTATATATGATAACTATAAAAAATCATAAATACCGATGAACATTCACATTAGAGTCTTTAAAATCATTGTTTTCTTTAAAATATAAGGGAGAGTTAAAAAAATTCATTAGATCTCATTCTTTATAAATTTTCTTGTCCATAAATTATAAGGTTTGTATATATGGGTTGAATAGTTAGTTCTTATATTCACTAACTCACTATTCATTTTTTATAGTTTTTATATGCGTGGAAATGAGAGAAAAAAAATTATAAAAACTAATTAAAAACATTTATTTAATTAAAAAAGATAAAAAAAAGAATAAGATGTGAGTTATTCTTAAAAGCTGAACAAAATTTAAAGAGAATAATAATTTTTTTGTTATAAAATTAAATATAAAAAGGTTAATGTGAATGCTCTAAAGGAGTCATGTGGACTAAAAATAACCATAAGAATAATATATCTATAACTTATAATATTTCTATCTAATAAAAAAGTAATTAGTGAGAACACATGACATAATCATATTTATTCTTATCAAAAAAATTTTTGTTTTTCTCTTTTATTAAATAATCATATTAATTACTAATGATAGTACTTAATTTTTTTAGATTAAAATTGTTTTTTAATTAATTCTTAAATAGATCTTTTTATGAATGTTATTTCCAAAGAAACAATTTTTATAAAATATTTTTTTTACAAAACATCAAACTTTTTTAAAAATATAAAATATTTTAAAATTCATGTTTTTAAAAAGTAAATTTTTAGAAATAAAAAAATAATTAAAATTAAGAGTTATGTAAGAAGGCTTTTAAAAATGTCATTTTTTTAAAACATGTGTTTTGAAATAAAAATTTTATTCTATTTATAATAATAAATATTACAAAAATAACTTATCTTAAGATTTTTGCTCACCAAATTTTCCTGTTTCACTCTCTTATTAATAATTACGTTAATTACTAATAATATTATTTAAAATTTTTTTAGATTAAAAATAGTTTATTTTAAATTAAAAAAAGTCTTTTTATTAATGTTATTTGTAGAGAAATAGATTTTTATAACATAAGAAATTTTTCCAAAACGTTAAACTTTTTCAAATACAAAATATTTTAAAATTAGTGTTTTTTAAAAGTATAATTTTTATAAAGTAAAAAAAATCAAAATTGGGATTCATAATAAGAAAATTTTTAAAAATGTTATTTTTTTAAAACGGTTTATTTTGAAGCAATATGTTTATTTTTTTTTTTTTTGAAAAAAAGAGTTTAAAAAGTTGATATCGTTGATTTATTAATACGTAATTCAATGATATTATATCTAAAAGTATCTTCTTATAATTAACGAATTTACATTTTATTTAATATTTTATATATTCAATCCGTATAATACACAGTTTTATTAAACTAGTACAATATATTATAAGTGTCCATAATGTGTCTTGAGGACGGGTACATAATAAACAAAAAATCATCTTGTCCATCATGTGTCTTGAGGATGGGTACATAATAAACAAAAAATTATCTTATTTACAACGCACATAGTAAAACAATGCTAAGAAACTTCTTGGTATGAACAAAGAGGGAGAAATTTGACATTGTTGCCAACTTTTTGTTCCTCTCCGCATTTTATATTATAATTATTGACTCGTTCTACATATATAATCCAAGACTATAACTGTGGAAAATAGTAAATCAGATTAAATAAAGTTCCCAGATAATTATATTTGTAGAAAAGTAACGATTTCTCTGTAATTAAGTCAATTCCCTATATGGCTATATATACACATATATACTGCATAAAAGTGCACTGATAATATTAGTATACCCTTTCTGAATAGTTTTGTAACAAAACAACAGAAATATAATAATATTATTTCTTTCTTTTTCACTTACATGCAAGTTTTTTGGACTAAGTCTTGTTAAATTCATATTAATATATATATATCCAAAATATATAGCATGAAATTTATACAGCATATGCTGCTTTGGATGTACGAAGCTCTTTGAAGGACAAACACACAAGTGGAAGTAGATTGAGTAATCAATATATAATCTGTTTACACTTTGTCGCATCATATATGTATGACAAACGTACAGTTTGCTGCATGCGTATATTATTTGAAAATAACTATATATACTTTGTCTGTATTAATTAAACATGTATATATTTTTAAAATGATAACATCTAGTCTAGCGTTTAATTAATATAAACTAGCTAAAAACAAAACACTCATGGTGATACTGTACGTCTGTCTCCAGTTCATGCTTAATAGTTGAAAATCCTGCAGCATCCATGGCTGGTTTTTGAGGAATGCATTGCTGTCTCTCTGTACAGTTTTGAAACTTGACTCTTTCTATGCTGTCTTCTTGCTTTTGTATTCTTTCTGGCTACCTAATCGTTGGTCTAACGTTAGAAAATATATAAACAAACAAACATACATAGCAAAGATCTCAGTCTTGTATAAGGATTAAGAGCACTCACAATCCGTTCTTTAAAAATATATAAGTAAAATCTTTATATTATATGAATGGTTTTGATTGGTTGTAAGTGGTGGAGAAACAAATAAGACTGTTGAATTTGTAAATTTAAAATAATACTGTTTAATCATTATAACTTTTTTAATATTTTTAAAAGTGATTGTGAGTAGATGAGAGAAAAAATGTAATGATAAATGTACAAAAAGTATTATTTATATGAAAACATGAGAGACAACGTAATGTTATTTAGTGTAATTATATGAATAAAGATAATGAATGAGTTGTGAATGCTCTAAGAAGGTTGAGACGAAGATAAACATTAACTCTATTAAAGATCCATAAAGAAGTTGCTAGCAAACATGCTAGAATATATAAAACCCATAATGCTTGTTTTAATATCTTTCAAGGGGACAAAAGTCGAAGTTAAATGATGGCGGTATGATTTTAAAATGGTACTTGTCGATTTTAATTGTGACTAGGTGGATTAAAGAGGAAGCCGTTTTGACCTCCTTGTTCGTGCTTCAATCTAGAATGTGTCTTTGATGTATCATGTTGTTGATCATTCGTGTTTAGATGGCATTTACAAATATAACAATATTAATGTTGTTTGATGTTTACGTGAGCCCTATTTTGTCATCAAACAATTGTGTATCGTTTTAAAATGCACGTTTGATCATTATGTTGCAATTTGACATGCTAATTTAGTAATTAAGGATTTAAACTAAGGCATTTCAATCTTAATAATTTGTTTTAGAATGATGATTTTTTTTAATTTTGTGAGATTTAAACACAATGCCTCTTTTACTTTCATGTGCACTTACATATTGATATATGTGTTGATTCGCATCAGATCTTGGCTGATTTGCGTGTCGGAGGGCGGTCCCCAAGGCTTCACCTTCCTCCCGCTTCTAATGGGTTTTCTTTCCATTATGTATACAGTTTCACTACAAGGCATCGCGTTACTGGTCCATATCCGCCACCACGTCAATCTTTTGGATAGTCTTTGGATGGGTACTACGTACTTGTAGTCACAAACATACTATCATGGTGTGCAGCCATAGGTTTAGTTATTACTTGAAATTTTATATGGACTATTCATAGTATACTTTTAGTTTAATGTAACTAAATGATGCTATCTCAATATCTTGGAAAAATGGGCAATAGAATTGATTACCTGGTTTTCTTTATATATGTGGCCATAAGCCCATAACTGGGTCAATATCAAATATTATAACCCAAGTAGTTAGCCCAAATCATAAACATGGCTGAGTAGGCCGAAAATAAGAAGCACAGTTGAGAAGGCCCAAAATCAGAAGCACGGCGGAGCAGGTCCAATTGTCCAAACCGCATTAAAGTAAATTAGGAATAATATTGATCTACGTTTCAAATTTCATAAATATCAACAAGAAGACGTATGCGATACATTCATATTTTGTAAAGATTTAGATACAAAGGAGGCGTTTGGTTGGAAGGAATGGAATGAAATGGAATTAAGAAACTAGTATAATTTTCAAGTAAAATTGTGTTTGAGTGAGCAATTAAAAGTAAACCCAAGAGAATGTTTCACCTTAAATTCCCTTGGTTGTGTGATTTCAAAATCCTTCCACCTAGAGAGGGAATTTGAAATCCCACAACCAAGGGAATTTGAGGTGAAACATTCCCTTGGGTTTTACATTTCATTACCCATTTAAACATAATTTTGTTTGAAAATTATACTAGTTTCTCAATTATATTCCATTCTATTTCAATCCTTCCAACCAAACGCCCCCTAAATTGTAAAATTAGGAATTTATGAAATCTGTTACAATAATAGATTAATAGGTTGTTTACTAATTATTTACAACCAACATATAAAACATATTGGCCAGTGAACGATTAATATTAAAACCATGGGCAAAAATTTATGAATTCGTTTTAAATTCAAAATTCAATATATAAAAACTAAAATAAATTATTAATGCAATTTTTTTAAAATAAAGAGTTGACTAATATAGTATATTAATTTAGGGAGGAACTTTTTTTCAAAAATTAACAGAATTGTACATATGACATCCTTATTCCTTAGTTGCTCCTTTGTTATATACTAAATTTAACAAACCCGTGTATTACACGTGTTAAATAAATAAAATATTAAATATAATGTAATTTTATTAAGAATAAAACTACATTTTAAGATAAGATATGATTGAAATTATGTATCAGTATAATTATAAGTAATAAAACAATGATATCGTAAACTTTTATTTTTAAATTTTTTTTTGAAAAAAGATTAAGCATTATGTTTCAAAACAAACAATATTAAAAAATTTAAACAATTAACTCTCAATTTTAATTATTTTTGGTTTATATTTTCTTTTCGAAAGCACCAACTTTAAAATATTTTATAATTTTAAAACAATTTAATGTTTTAGAAAAAAATATTTTATAAAAGTTTGTTATTTTAAATAACATTAATATAAAAAAAATCTCTTTCTTAACTTATTAAAAACTATTTTTAATCTAAAAAAAGTTAAATAATAGTATTCATAATTAAGGTAAGTATTTAATAATAGACAGAGGCGTATAAATTTTGGTGAGGATAAATATGATATTATTAGATTTACACTCTAGTTACTATTTTATTAGAGTAGAATGATATGTATGGTTTTTTCATTCTTCTAATTAGCTTGAATTCTATTATTTATATGAATTCTAATAATTTTTATTTTAACTTCATAATTTCGTAAATACCACTAAAACTTGCACTTAAAAATATTTGAACTCCTATCACATTACGAGAGAATAACTACTAATAACATTAACCTATATGATCTTTCTATGCTAGTAACTGAGAAAGAATATTAATTAAATTAATATATTGTTTCCACAGCCAAACAGATATTTTCGTTAAGAAAAGAAAGTAACAGAACTTTAAAATACTAAATAACTAGGTTAAAAACCCATGTAATACATGAGTGGAATAAAATTTAACATGTTAAAATTATTATTTTTTATAAAAGTTTTGTATCTTACATGTTATTACTTATTAGTCATTGGTAAAATTAAAAATAATAAATATCTAAGAAATTATAAATAAAAATTATAAAAAATAAAAATTTTAATATTATATTTTAAGATAAGATATAATATAAATCATATGGTTTAGTATGTTTTAATAAATTATTAGAATAAAAACATTTATAGTTTAGATATTTTAAAGTATAGTTTATATATTTAAATTAATTCTCATTTAATATGAGAGAGAGACGTGAAACATAATATTAGAGTTAACCAGAAAATGCCAAGTGTCCGATTTAAACATTCTTTTATTATAATAGATAGATATGTTTAAAAATGAAAAACTAAATTAACAGTTTGTAGATTCTATCATTTAGGTTAACAGACTAGCGGTAAGAATTGATTTAAAAGAAAAAAAAATCAAAGCTCAAGTCTTGATATGGGTAAGTTTAAGAATTGATATAGTTTAAGAGTGAGAAGAACTTAACTGTGTAAGTTTACGGTATAAAAAAGAGTTAATTACATGAAAAATCTATGTGTAGGTTTTATTTCACCTTAAATTTGTAAGAGCATTCACAGCTCATTTTTTATGTTTATATTTATAATTACTGCTTATAGTTATAATAAAAATCATTATTTTTTCTCTTTTATTTCAATTAAATAATATATATTTTGTACTTTTATTATTACATTTTCTCTATTCTATACTCACAATCACTTTTAAAAATATTAAAAAATTTATAAGGGGTGAACAATAAATTTTTAAATTTACAGATAAACAATAATATTTTATTGTTATTCCACTTACAAACACTTAAAACCATACCATATATTATAGGTATTATACTCACAAACTTTTAAGTAACCGGATGTGAATGCTCTAAGGTTGAAAAATTAAAAGGTTAGTTTAAAGGTTTGTTAAAACATAACATAAAAAATCGTAATTCTATGCTATAAAATGTAGTAATTATTAATTGATGTAATAAGGTAAAAAGTGTAAAGAAGACAGAAAGATGCCCATGCTTGCTACAAAATATGTTAAGGTCAGAGGATGTTTTTTGTTTGTGGAAATTAATGATGAAAAACACAACTAGGTTTTAGGTTTTTCACCAATCATGAAAAATAACGTACGTAGCACCTTACCACCACCGTCACCAGATTTATCCCTGTGCTATGCTAATAATTTAATGACACTCTATCATCACTCAGACCACCCCTTTTTAGTCTTTCCATATTTCCCAACAACTGTCTACTGTTTCATTACTATTTAGCAAACATATATATGGACTAACATCAACAAATGCAACACAATTTCAAAGGCCGTAGATGATTAATAAAAGATAATGTGAACGCTAAATGACGAAACTTAGAGAATAGTTTTTTTTATAGAAATACAGCGTAAGAATGACTACATCAGTCTCAAGTGGTATGATGCGTAGTGTAAAAATTTTTTTTAATGTTATATATATGTGAAAATTCTGAATGCCCCCAACAACCCCCCCCCCCCCCCCCCCCCCCCCCGCACCCTATAACCTAAGTCCACCAATGAAGGAGGGAGCCAGGGGGAGGGGGGGAGAGAGAGAGGAGCTAGCCGTTGATTACAAAGGGGGAGATGGAGGAGGGGCGTTTGTGAGGAACAACGCTCTCGAACAGGTTTTGTAAGAGGGGGGAGAGATCGATGGAGAAGAGAAAAATAAAAATGTACCTGATAATGTTAATAAAATTAACATGGGTAGAGGTGATGTGGCTTTTTTAAGCTAGCCATTGGGGATGCTCTAATCGAAAAGCGTAATTTCCTATTTTAGTCTTTTTTAACCAAGATAAAATTCTAAATTGTAGTGTAGAACTTTTATGTGATTAATTATATTTTTTGAAAAACTAAAAAAATATCACCACTAAAACAAAGTAAACATACTTTTGTTAGTGATAGAGCTTATACATATGGAACCAACGTAACATAGTAACGCTAATATGTAACACGGGTTAATGCTATTGTCTTTAAACACTCTAACAATATCAATATTCTTCCATCAAAAAATAGAAATGTGTAAATTTACATTATCACATGAAAACCAATTTTAAACTCTCACAACTTGATCTCCCCGTAGTACTTGCCACGGAACAAAGAAATGTGATGAATATTGGAATGAAACACATTACACATGGGTATCTACAAAGAGATTTTGATCACAAAAAGAATACCAAAATTGCAAGGTAGGCAATATCTACAAGACAGTAACAAAGGAGATTTTGATCACAAAAAAGATCTTTAAGAGTGGCAAAGCTTGGATATCTTTATAAGAAGGGCGGGGGCGAAATTAGTTTATTTTAGGGGTGTCGAACTCGTTATACATGAAAAAATTGACACTTCCGGGCAAAAAATTTGCACTACTAGACCAAAAATTAGCACTACTAACAAAAAAAAAAAAAAAGAATAGAGGGAGCTAGGGGGGCTTCCCCTCTCGGCCCCTAAAAAGCTTCGCCTTACTACACCTTGATGTCAAAACAGGTTATTCAAAAAGTTAATGTAACCATCACTGCTAGATGTACAATGGTAAAGCGTTTGTAAGGTCTTCTAAAAGATCAAGTTTAAACCTTTCTTAAGTACATACATTTAATGACTACAATCAAATAAAAAACAATTATAAAGTTAACAATTCTTGAAATTACATATCGACAAATTAAACATGTTTGACCTTGATGAAACTTAATGTAAATTCGCATAGGGAATGAGAACTAATGAGAAGACTGAAACACAGCTAGAGATCATGTGGTAGATTTTAGCAAAAGGTACCCCTGATCAGAACAAGGATTTCTACATTTAGTAAGTAGTCACCAAATATAGTGAACTAAATATCCACACCCCTTCTCCCCTTCCATTTCAATCTCCATCTTCAAATCTTAATTGCATCATATATCATCAACCTTATCTCCTCTCTCCTAATTCTTTCATATTATCTTACTGTTAATTTTGTTCTTGAGCTCCAAAATGGATGAAAATGGAAGTATTTTGAGTAAAAGCAACAGGCTGAAACCCATCATCACTTACAGAAAACCTGCAATAGATCATTGTAACTACAAGGAAGATAACAATGGTGAAGAAAGCTTTGGTGAGTTTTCATGGCCTCCAAAGTCTTACACTTGTAGTTTCTGCAAGAGAGAGTTCAGATCTGCTCAAGCACTTGGTGGTCACATGAATGTTCATAGGAGGGAGAAAGCTAAGCTTAGACAGATAACTCCACAAAGATATCTTTCTTTTCTTCATCCTCAATCTCAATTTCTTGATCAAAACCCTAACCCTAACCCTAATATTGCCACGTGTTTTACATCGAATACGCCTTCATTTCCATCGATGTTTCCACCCTTTAGATACTCTTGTTGTCTTCCGTTCTCTGATCCTTGCGGTTTTCATCTTTTGTGTCGTTCGAATGGTGTGAAATCCGAAGCGTTTGGTCCGCGAAAACCCGATGTTGTAGTAGGTTTTTCTCATGAAAAGGAGGGGGTGGTTGTCAAGAAGTTGGACGATGATTTGCTTGTGGAGCCCAAGTTTGATGATTTGGATTTGGAACTTCGACTTGGGTGCTCTTAGGTCAATTGGGTTAGTTGAACCCCTTTAAATCTTCAAAGTTTAATGTTAACTCGAGTGGAGAGTTTTCGGAGTCGTGTGGAAAGAATTAGGGTTTTTCATATATTGATCGACCATGATTTACCTCTTTAAATAATATAAATGATTTTGTTTAATCTTGAATATGTTGATCAATATATGGTTAGTGGTTTTGTGCTTGATTGTTTAGTTATTTTAAAGCTAGTTCCCAACACTTGTAATGTTGTCTTTGATGTTTGGGATTATATGTGATTGTGATCATGAGTAAGTTTAAGCTTAATGTATTCAAATTGCTTACAAAATTCTCACTGATTTGTATTTTTTATCGATGGCGTAAATGTTTAGAAAAAAAAAAGTATTAACAGTATCTGCGTATGAAAGTTTTTGATTTTAGAACAAAAGATCTTTTAAAAGGTTTATTTTATTGTATATGTCTAATTACACCATGAAAGGGATTTAGAGATCTTTGATAGTGATACAAAGGTTGGGAAAAGATATTCTTTCAGAAGTGTTGAATCTTGTAAAATTTATTCTATCGGGTTATAAAAGTTTTGTTATCTAATTAAATTTTGTTAGGTTTGAATGAATCTTGTAATTTCTTTGAAAATTTTTGTTGTCTGTTTTTGAAAACTTTTACCGTCAAAATCCGTTTGTATTGTCATGAGGAATGGTTTATCATTGATAATGGACACGCTAAATGACAAATTGATTACAATGCCACTAAGATAAATTCAATTTGAATTCTTTTCGGCTAGCTAGTTTTGAGGGGGCTAAATTAAGCAAAATTTAGTTTTTATACGAACCTATGCCATATTTATATGTGCATTCTAGCCAAAATCCTAATGAAAATTGAAGTGTTCTTGGTAGGCCGCCACCAATTATTAGACAAATGCTGCTACGGTACATCTAGGATCACGGAATAAGAATAGTTTCAATATTACTTAAGTTTTTGTCAATAGAAAAATCAGGATCTACTATCCTAAAATGACGCCGAATGAATTTTTCAAATCTAATAAGTATAACTTTTCAACCCACTTTCACCCTAGTTGTTACATCACTTCAGTTGCTTCAAGCTTTTTAAAGAAATTAGGCTATTGGATATGTTAACTTGCTGCCACGAATTGAAAATTAACATGGCTTGTGATCAAGGTCTATCGTTTGTTGGTAGTATGTTTCGAACTTCATATGAATAACTATCCATGTATAAAGATACTATTTTCGTTTTGCCAGATGAAATATTCATTTTAGCATAACCTACGGAGGTCAATTAATTGTGGTTACACTTGGATTTTTGCTCAAAAGTTATCAAAGAACTGAATGCCAACTCAAGTTGAATACTTCTTCACAAAAATTGGGTTATATTAATCCGCATATGTAAATATCTTTTGATAATATTGATTTACCACTAGAGGTCTAGAGCATTCATAATGAAAACCTTCACCACCGGGCTCCTCTCCACCATTTCTCATCCTATTTTTTCTCATCATACCACACTTCACAAGATTTAAAGTTACAAACATTTATTTAAAAACACATTTGAAGTTTTTGAAATGATTCTTTGTCAAAACAATTGAAAGCTAGAATACATCAATTATCATAAAAAGATAAATCAAGTTGAATGATTTGCGACCCGAACACATAATATCTTGCATGTTCCCAAGGGTGGCTGGGTTTGAAAAGGTAATGATGAGCTTTAATTACCTTAAACAGTTTCGGGATGCATTTGGGTTCAGAGTTCAAAGTCCTTCAACTCACATTCTTTCCTTTCTGGGAAACTTGTACCCTAACCATATGGGAGTTTTTGACTCAACTATTGTCTTTTTTTATCACATCACTTTAACCATTGTATTTTACTCTATATCTTCCACGATATTTTTAATATTTATATACATATTCTGGTGTTTAAAATATATTTTTCTTAACAACATGATCTATATAAGAAGTTAGAAAGAATAATAATATGTTTTCATAGATGTTTAATTTTCTTTCTTTTATTCTCCTAACCATACATACTTCTACATTTTTATGTGTGTTTGCTAATTATAACCCCCAAGATTATTGATAACAACAAATATTCCTTTGAGTGATAAATTACAAAATAAAAATCAAAAGATGGCAAAAAAGATACTATTTAGTTAACGAACGTATGCATACTCCTTTAAAATTTATTCACAAAGTTCATTTATTGTTTATTTTGTGAGACTCTAACCACATCAATTTGGTGGAGATAAACATCACATGCCACTAAGCCAACAAAAAATTCAAATTCCTTTCTTACTTTGCATTCACATTATATGAGATTTTCTATTTTTATTTCTTTTCCAATAAATTCTTATGGAAAACTGTTTTCGTTTCATTTTTACTTAAGTATTGCATTTTTGAAATCTTTTATGTGGAAGAAGGATCAAATAAAAATGATTTTTATATATCCTATAAAGCATGGAACAATTATAAACTATTGATCATAATAATTTCATGATTAACATCAAAATATTGATAAAATTATAACGATGAGAAAGTTGAACACTAGAAAAGTAAAAAGAAAATTTAGTTATCGACTTTTTGTCAATTTAGATCTAGTTTCATAAATATTATAATCTCAAGTAATTTTTATATACTCTATTATTAGTACACCACAATATTGAGAGTTATATTATTTTTTGGTTTGAGTATTGATATTTTTTTGTTTTTATAAGTTATTGACATACAATGCTTATAAAATAGATACAATGTGTTAAATTATTTACGATGATGTGTCTACTTTAACTACACATGTGCATTTGTCTTTATAATAGTGTGACTAATTTTCATTTTCTATATTTTAATGAATTATGCAACTAGAATATTGGATTAACCAACCAATTATAAGTGTGCATAAAACCACTTATATATAGTTAAATTATCTCCGTTACCCTTGCCCTAAAATATACGTGTGGTGGCGTAACTCTAATGACGCTTCGTACTTTAAAAACCTTTTTACATGGATGACCCCCTTATGGCTATGTATATATATCAAGGCTGAAAATAAAGGAAAAAAATATCATCAAAAACGTAAAAAGGATTCGGCTTGTGATATACTCAAGACAATTAAAAATAAGGAGGTATTGGGTGTGAGTTTTGCTCGAAGCAAAAATGCTATAGTTGAGCATGGGGTTTTTTCAGTTGTGTGTTTTCTCGAGAGGGTTGGAGATGCGATCCTAGTTACAAAATGGATAGGTGAAAAATTTGTCGTTCAAAAAAATTAAGATGTAATGCCGCAACAATATAATAGTGTAGTAAAGTATTGCATCTAACAACTCTAAATGTGATTTTTCTATAGCACCAATATGAAAATATAATATATATGGGAAAAAATAATTGTTCACATTATTTTCTATTTTAAAACACACATATATTAGTTGAGAATTCTACCATTTGGTCTGCCAGCGGAGCTTAACCTTTTGTTTGTAGTAGTCACTTCCCTGTTAACCTACAAACATCATTAGCTTGAACATATAATAACCGTTATACAATCAAAGGTGTTATATAGTTATATTCATCTTGTTTAAATAAAATTAAGAGTAAAATGCTATTTTCGTCCCTGAAGTTTTGTTAAATTTGCCATTTCAATCCAAAATTTTTTTTTTTTTACCATTTCAGTCACTGTAGTTTACCAAATATTGCCATTTCCATCCACACAACTAACTCCGTTTAAAACTACCGTTAAAAAGAAGGGTGTTATAGTCTTTTCTACACATTCTAATTATTTAATACAATTAAAACCAATTTAATAATTCCCCACTAAAATTTTGACCACAAAAGTCAAACCCCACCCCTAATCTTTTACGAATGGTGCAGTTAAAACAACTCCCCACTTATCATTTTGACTAAAGAAGTCAAACCCCATCCACTAACCATTAAGAATGGTTAATTTATTTGGTACTCATTTTAATTTTTGAATGCAAACCTCCATATTGACTTTTAAGAATGATTTAATTGTTTAAACATATAGATACATACATGACCACAAGTCATAAGTATATTAGCTGCAAAAAATGAATGTAGTTAGCTAGTTTGACTTTTGAGGTCAATCTGTCATGTTATAATAATTTGATATTTCAAAAGTTTAGCATAATCGCAGCAACATAATCAAAGCATAATCAAAGCTAGCTAAACTTGTTCAATTTGACCCCATTGACCCATTTCATAACATAATCGCAGCAACATAAGCAAAGCTAGTTAAACATAATCAATTTGACCCAATTGACCCATTTCATAACATAATTGCAACAACATTATCAAAGGTATTTACATATGTTCAAATTGACTCAATTGCCCCATTTCATAACATAATCACAGCAGCATAATCAAAGGTAGTTAAACATGTTCAATTTAACCCAAGTGACCCGTTTCATAACATAAGCACAGTAGGAACAAAACACAATCAAACATAGCTAAACATGTTCAATTTGATCCAATTTAAAATATAATCGCAGCACTAGCAAAACATAATCGCAGAAGTAGCAAAACATAATCACAGGTGGCAATTTGATCTACGGTGGGGTTTGACTTTTGTGGTCAAAATTTTAGTGGGGAATTATTAAATTGGTTTTAATTGTATTAAATAATTAGAACGTGCAGAAAAGACTATAATACCCTTCTTTTTAACGGTAGTTTTAAACGGAGTTAGTTGTGTGGATGGAAATGACAATATTTGGTAAACTACAGTAACTGAAATGGCAAAATAAAAAATTTTGGATTGAAATGGCAAATTCAACAAAACGTCAGGGACAAAAATGACATTTTACTCTAAAATTAAAGCATCAAGGGTAATACTGAAATTTATAGGTATTTTAATTAAACAAGTTTTAATTATTTAATACGTTTGCTTTAGTGTAACGACTTTAGAGATGCATAAATAGGTAAACAACCAAGATCGAATAATCCCCAAACCTTACTAAAATTGGCTATAATATGCTTGCTTTAAAGCTTTAAATATAAACACTAATAATTATAATTATCACAATATATGAATATAACATATAAGTTACGTGTAAAAGTAATCTATACTTTTAATTAAGAATTAATTGTTGTTTTTCTTTCTTTGGTTTAGTTACATTTGTCATTTTTATTCAAAAAAAGATTTTTTTTTTTTGTATCTGGCTCCCTAAGGAATTAGAAAATTATCATTTTCATCCAAAAATATTAACTCTATTAAATTAAAATGTTAAACCATCTATCATTAAAAATTTGATTATGTAATTTTGCATATAAAGATAAAATCCTAATTTATGTTAACGTATTTGGTGTTAAAATTCAATTTACGTGTTATTTTTCCATTAGCGAAACCTAAATTGGACGTTTCATCTTCAAACTTTTTATTATGATTGAATCACTAGATTGTTGGCTTAATCGATAAGAGAGGAGAATGACCTTGTTTTTTTGTGGCTGTTGGGAACCCATTGCGAATAGGTTGTATAATAGAGACCATCGCCTCAAGTTGTCATCTCCCCAATATCGTGAGTTAGTTCCACTCGATTATGGTTATGTAATTGAGAGATTTTGTTTTGTATTTTAAAGAGTAATTTTGTCAATTTATATGTTTAACAATTTAAATTAATGCAGTTAATTTTTTTGTATGAAAATAGCAATCTTTTAAAATCTTGGAGAGCCAAATGCAAAAAATAAAAAAAATAGATGATAATAGTAAATGTGACTAAAATATAAGGAGGAAAATGACAAATCAGTCTTTAATTATTTACAAGTTATATGTTACCACTTACTAGTATTTATAAGTGTGTATATTTTTATAGAAGTATAAACACATCAACTTCTGTAATATTTTTATACTTCACAATATAATCATCTTATACAATATAATTGGAAACAAATTAACAAATTTTTATACATGTCTATATCTTTTCTAAATGTGTGAAAAAATTTTTTGTTCACATATCTTCCTACTTTAATAAAAAACTAAATAGAAAAGACACATGTCATTACTACATTTATCCTTATCAAATTTTTCCCGACTCTTTCTCCTATTAAATAATCATATTAATTACTAATATTATTTAATTCTTTTTTATATTAAAATAATTTGTAATATATTAAAAAAAGATATTTTAATTAATGTTATTTCTAAATAAACAAGATTCTATCAAATAAGAAATGTTTTAAAAAAATCAAACTTTTTTAAAAATACGAAATATTTAAAATTTATTTTTTTTAAAAAGTAAAAATTTATAAATTAATCAAAATTAGGAGTTATAATAAAAAAAAGTTATAAATAACATTTTTCAAAATATTCTTTTTAAAATAAAATATTTTATTTTATTTATAATAAGAAAAATTACAATCATGTCTTATATTAAAATATTATTTTGTTATTAACAAATTTTAATTCTATTTAATATTTTATTTATTCAACCCGTGTAATACACGGATTTACTAAAGGTAGTTATATATAAATTGATGCTCTTATCTTGAATATAATTTGTATCGGCTGAAAGAACTACTAAATAAACTGCACCATAGTTCAGTGTTAAAACACAGAATGAGAGCGAAAAAAAGTTTAAGATAAATAGTAAATATTTTTTGACCAAGAAGCAGTGTTGTTGAGACCGGATTGGACCGGCCGGTTCGGCCGGGAATAGGATAGGTGGTCGAACCGGTTCGCATCGATTCGTTTTGGAGGGGTTCGACAGGCCGGTTCGTCCCGAATTGGTGGTTGGACCAGGAACCAGATCGATTCGAACCGGATTTTGATTTTTTTTATTTTAATGGGTAAAAACGGGGTGTTGAACCATAAATTAATGTGTTAGATATCAAAATATAGTTAAGTTTTATATATAACTATAAAATATATATATATAAATTACTTATATTTAATTATATGTATAACTATATATATAATATATAAGATAATATATATATATATATATAATTATGAAATCATCCGGTTCTTAAATTCGGTCCGACTGGTCCGACTACCAAACCAGTAAGACGTCCAGTTTGACGTCCGATCCGGTTCTGAAAACATTGCAAAGAAGTTACCAAAGATATTTGGCAGAGGAAAAAAGGCACACCGGCCCAGTCTCAACTATTGGATCGGGGCCAGTTCAAGTATATACCTATTCAGACTTCACAGAATCAATCACAGCCCACAGATATTTGACAGATGAAATGGACTTCATGACAAATGTTAATCAACCAAGATCAGTTATTCACAATTATATCCACGAATCCATGATGAGGTCCATCTTTATGCGTGTGTGTTAATTATGAATAACTGAATTACATTTGTCATGAAAATTGACTACTTTTGATGAGGTCCATCTATATTCACAATAGATACTTTTCAACAATTTTATCATATTCTTTATTAATTCCCATCTATGCTTAAATAACAATAGTAATGTAAAAAAATAGTAACATCAACTAAACATGGGATCATGGGTTTAACTTGTGCTTAGTGGAGACACAGCTAAGTATGGAAGATAAAACATGTATGCACTAATGGATTACAAAACCTGGGACTACTTGAGTTGATGGTGTTTGACTTGTCAACAGATCTACTCCAAGAAACATGCATGTATCAAGTGCCTTTGTGAACTAACTAAGGGTGGAAGTAAAGAACGGTTAAGAAGGTGCGCTGATACCAGTTATCAATTTATGGATTTTTTTATATATAAAGGTTGAGTTTTTTTTTAATATGAGTTGGACCTGTTAATATTAATCGATAGAGAAAAGAACCTTACGATTACCCTTGGCTAAAAAGTTCTGGATCCGTTAATGAAACTAACTACGTGGTGCTCACTAAAAGCAATAAACTTTGCATGTGTTTTCGCAAATATCAGCTTTCATTATAAAATTTATATGGGAAAAAAAGAAGGTTGTGATGATAAATTGAGATGTTAACCATTTTAAAATGTTAGCGTTCTATGTTTTATGAAAAATCAAGTGCATTTGTATAAAGTAGTTGTGGACATCTAACATCTCTACTAAGACTTGGATATTAATAATTACTTTTTGAAAGAACTAATGTTTTAATATTTGATTAATTATATGAGACAATTGAATTATTTATGTTAGTAATAAGTACAAAAATATAATAGATCTAGTCGACAAATGTAATGGAATCCAGAAAACTTTATATGGGCATTGATGGGCAATAAAACTATAACAATCAAAACTTGTAAAAAGCAACTTGTAAAATACAACAATTCAATAGTCACAATTGAGACCAATGAAGTAAATAATATTCAGTATCTTACAAATTTCGGATATTTGTTCATTTATTTCATTCGTTTAAGACAACCAATATATTACAGCTAACTAATATGCTGTAACAAGAAGTTTCCCAAAACACAGAATAAAAACAGAAAATACAAGTGAGTACCAACTTACTTTGGGTGCAATCCTTCCTTTGTCCTTCCTCAACATCATACCTTCAATCACCGGATAACCCATCAAGGCGATGTAAAACGAGAGGAAAGTTTGTACGAAGATCTCGTCAATGTATACTTTATGAAACGTTATCCGAATGATTGCGACTATAAATGCTAGAAGATTGAGGGTAACCAAAGAACAAAGGGGGACAAGAAACAAACTTGAAGTTTGAAAATTGTATATGCCCATTTGGTGTAGTTTTACTTCATCTTCATTGGCCACTTTATTTGTTGGTAGGAAATTTGCTTCTTTCACCCCAAGTTTTTCCATAATTGCATGAGTGCTTCCATAGAGATGACATGTAATTGCCTTTATCATCCATACCCTTTGTTCATGTTCCCATACATGTAGTGAAGCTCCAGTAGAGTGTATCTCCCTCATGTGTTGTAAATTTGATAATACAAACACATATAGAAACACAAGGAAAAAAGGGTTTGTAACCTGCACAATTAACATATTATGTTATCAAATTGGATTTAAATAACGTAACATCCAACTCCTCATACCAGTCAATATTATTTGTTGTCACGAGAAACACAAGTATTTGTTTTTAATTGTCCAAGTGGAACTTTCTCAGGAGGTTACACTTCCTAAGATTGCTTCCATCGAAGCATATGTAACTGAAGAGTTCTCATCTCACAACAGCTATTACAGACAAAGCGCGTTAGTGATATTTGAGATGCGACATATCTTATGACCCAATATCTCTCATATGCTCAGAATATAAATGTATCTAACATGTCAAATAAGATACTTGAAAACCTACAAGTTCACTCATTCAATACCTTGGGATAAATAGTGATGTTATTGAGCAAGGAGAGGAATGGTATGGTGCCTAGAATCCACCCGGGTATGAAAGCGGTTGGAAAGAAAGCCAACCATGCATAACTAAAGCATTGAAGAATTGGCATTCTTGATATTCCATAAATAAGAGGAGAGAATCTTGATAGCGTGACTTCCATTAACCCCGCACTCCATCTTGTGCCTTGAATCAAAAGATCATTAAGATTTGTTGTGCAAGATCCCATAAAAGATGGTCGCGAGGGGATATGGTAAACTGAGAACCAATGTTTACAATGCAAATTGAAGCTTGTAAAGAAGTCTTCAGTGACAGAGAAGTATCTAAAACCAACCTGTAACATGTCATGAAAGAGTACAACAATATGATCAAATTAACTCATTAACAATATTTCTTTAATTTTCAAAAACAAAATGGAAACAAACATTTGGATCAAAAGACTTGCCTCATGGCCCCATTTTGTGTCATTCTCATACTCACAAGAGGCTAAAAGCTTTGTTTCTTGCAATGATTCATCAAACAACTCTTTCCCGCAATCCATTTTGGTGATGCATTTCTTAGAAAGCGATCGAATGAACTCATTGGATGAGCCAAAACACTTCTTTAGTTCCTCTAAGTTGATATCTAGAAAATTAGATAAAAAGAGTAGTATTATAAACCAACACGTAAAATGCATGTAGATTTACTATACAAATTAAATGTCAATTTATAACAAACCATTTTTCATTGAAGGTAGCTCGTATACTGCCTCCCTCTTTAAGTAAAAACCAGTTCCAGACAAACACGGCCCCTTGATCCCGTCCATACCAAGCCACAACGTCTAATTCAATGCCTAGTGGTTAGAATAGAATAGGAACTTAAGATGCCAATACACAACACCAAGTGCGTTGTGTAGTACATTGGCAAATAAAAGCATTTGGAGGTTTGTGTTGCTTATGAAGCGTGTATATGTTTATTCGGTTATCGTTTCTTGATACATCAATAAACATATTGACAACAATAAGTTCTCATAAGCAATCCTAAAATCTACATGCTAAGATAATAATTTGTTTACCTTAAAGGTTGATCTTAGCGCGCTATCGTAGATATCATGTTTACTGACGTTATGAAATGTTTGTGGGAATTGGACAAAAGCTAGAGAGGATGATAACTTTGGGTCTAGATGGAAACACATGGCTTGACGAGCTGAACTTTTGTCGTTGCAATACATGTCACAATCCAAGCCCAGTATATACGGTGAATTGCTTAACAAACTCGACACCCTAAGCTGCAAATACATGTTTGTTGATCAGTTAGTTTCCATTTCAGGTGTATTTATATATGCATTTGTGTGTGCGTTTTGAGATCGAGATCGAGAAAGATACAAGGGCATTGAGGGCTCCAGCCTTAAAATGATGGGGATGTGAAGGTCTTTTTTCACGAGAAACGTAAACAAGAAGAGGCAACTTTCTTTGGTCATGAGTGCTTTCATCAGTTATCACCTGTGAAGCAATAAACAGTATTAGATATGTAGCAATATTATTTTGTACTTAGGTTTATCTGTTAATCGGTTTAACTAAATGAGTTATGTTTATGTTTATGTTGTACTATTATTTAAGAATTTGGCTCTTCAATTTGTTTAAAACTAAAATATCTTTTATATAAGTTCAACTCGTAAACACATTTAGTCTGCCAACAACTTGCCAACCTATTTGTAGGGGGAGATGAGCCAAATAGGGACTAGTTATGGTACTTCATATCTCGTACCTTACATATGTAGTTAATGGTTACTAGCTGGTTGCCTAGTAACCAAAAAGCGATCTTAAACCCACATAAAAACACGTGAAATATAAAATATTCAATTACAAATTTGATGATTATAATAATTTAAATTTTGTAACTATTTCAACATGTTATTTATTAGTATATTTGGTGTCAGATGCGAGTAAACGATTGTAATCGAGCCGGTATTACCAAAAAATACATACGCCGCCTCAAACCCGCAAACAATCTGTAAAACTAATCTCATTCTCGGTTATACACCCAAATACTTGTCTCAATGTTTCGGATTCCTTGCCGTACATGCGTGCTTACAAGTGAGTACCCATTTACGCTACCACCGAGCACAACCAATGTCTTGCAATCGCCTATTCCGACAAACAACGATGGATGAGGTGTTGTTCCTCTTGTTTATTTCCAAAACATGCCCCAATAAAACAATATTCAATTTGTTTTATGAGGTAATTGACTCAACTTATATGAAACAGAGACTTAGAGGTTCTGTTTTACTTTTGCATTTAACTAATTAATTTCTATACTATTGTGTTTGGTCGTTTAGGTGCGTGATAGATTTCACACAAACCCACCTTTTACTTGATTATCTTAGAGATTCTTGTCGTATTACAACTACAACATCGATGTTAAAATGCAATATAGGAGTAAAATTATTATCTTTAACAAGAACTTAACGTTTTTAAATAGAAATAAAATAATAAATAAGTACGTATTTAAAGTGTGTGAATCAACGTTTATAAAAAAAAAAAAAGAGTGCTTTTAACTACTATGAACAATAATGGAAGAAAAAGAAATTAATTATAATTCTAATGGAAAAGAAGTTGATATTGTATACCTCGACGACAGCAGAATGGTCTTTGTTTGGTATGCAACTTTCGCTTTCTGAAGCTTTGGTCACTTTTTGGGCAAATGATTCGTATTTTTCCTAAACAATGCATTCATCAAAACAAATTAATATCTATAATTCTTTCCTTTTCATATAAATAAAGAAATCGGGACAAACGTGAGCAAAAACAATACGAAAACTCTACACCTTCAAAATATTTTATAAAGCATATCTATTGTTGATAAAGTAACTAGAAACAGTATATTATTAATTTTTATATCATAATGGCATGTTAAATATAAAATCAATTTTAAATAAAAAACTATGTAATGCATTTATAGATTATGTTAAGAATATATAAAATAGAACTAGATTTACTAGAAAAATAAGGCTAATACAACTAAAAGCAACATTTCAAAAATATTGAATTATCTAACAAAAATGTTATATTTGTTAACAAAAAAATTGTATTATTTAACAAAAGGTTGATTTATATCTAATATAACTTAATCTAATACAGTCTATGGTAAAAATGTTATTTTAGACTAATGCAATATTTTTAATATCTAATGCAACTTTTCAAGAGGTAATACAACATATTACTATAGTTGCGTTAACTTCAATTTGTTATAGTATTATTTTTACGATTGCCAAAAATCAGATCGCAAAATCATGACCGTCCAAAAAATATGACCGTCCAAATCTGATCGTAAAATTAGCCATATTTATGCACATTATTTAAGTAAAAAATCACTATCATGGAAAATATATATTTAAAATATAAAAATATAATTCAGTTCCAATCATCCTTAGTGCCTAGTATTGTTAGATTAGTTAGGTTTTTATATTAGTTTCACAAAATATGATTTGATTTGTAATTATCTTTACATCACGTATAGCCATATACGAGACGTATAGAGTCAAAAACACTGAAAACGTAAGAAATTCAGGAGGGGTTGTTAGATGGCTATACGGGTCATATAGACCTATACGACCCCCTATATGGCACATATAGTTCTATTGACACGTATAGCAAAATTCGATACTAAGTACGAAAAAAAATTCTAAAATTTATCAAAGGAGTTATACGCCTCATATATACGATCCCCATATACGATACTTATGGGGTTGTAAGACCCATATAAAATTCTATATGTAATTTTTAATATATATGTTTTCATATTCATCATTCATTTTCATCATTAATTTTCATCACATGCTATATGTAATTTTTAATATACATTGTATTTTTTTAATAATTTGCTTTTTTTTATAATTTAACTTTTGTTAGAAAAACATACTGCGCAGTTGTCTTTTTCTTTTTTCTCAACGCTGCTATATTACTTTTCAAAAATCAAAACCTGGTTGTATTCATAATTGAGATTTTCTTCTACAAAACCAGTAGATTTAAGCGGAAACGAACAAGCTCCCGCCTCAAAACACAAACAAAAGCCTAGTTTATTCTAATACCAATACTAATACTAAATACTAAATACTATATATATATATATATATATATATATATATATATATATATATATATTCATAAGTCTTAAGATTATTATCATAGAAAGAAATTAAAAACACGTACACGAACCTTAATCCAACGTTTATCATCTTCAAACTCATCACCATCCACCATAACTTCATCATCAACCTCCCGTCCGGCGAAATAAGCCTCCGGACATATCATCTTCACACCATACTTCTTGCAAAACGGCACCCACACCTTCCCAAACTCCAAAGCTTCCCTCATGGCTTCCAACGTCACCGGACACCCCCCATCATCCGAAAGATAAACCGACAGCTTCTCCGCCGGATAGTCCAACGCCATGGCGGAAACCACAGTGTTCATGACCCCGAGCGGCGGTTCCGCCCGCGGGTCCGCCGTGCATATGAACACGTCGATTGGCGGAAGCTGGTTGTCCTCCGGCAGCCTCTCCGGGAAGACGGTTCGGGTTACTGGTCGCCATAGGTATGACTGGTTGAGGGTCCAGATGAAGGTGAGAGTTAACTCGGAGATGAAGGTTAAGAGATGGGGGATTATGGGGTGGTGTTTAGAGTCATGAAGGAGAGTGATAATGGAGGTGATTCTGAAGTAGAAGATGAGAGTTATGGCTATGGTGTGGAGGAGTATGTAGAGTCTGTTGATGATTAGGGTTGATTTGTTGACGTGATGGAGATGAAGGGGATGATGATGATGAGAGTTTTGTTGGAGAGCCATGGTTATGCTAGCAGTTTTGAGTTATCTAGCCTCTTTTATGTGGACTCAGTGGGGTGGGTGGGTTTCGTAAATATTAATTATTATTTAAACACACATGGAAACCATAACATATAATGACTTATATCAGTAGTTTTGCTAATAATAATCTTAATTTTTATTTATAGTATTGTTAAGGACAACTCTAATGACTTTTTTTTAAATCGGTTTTTTTTTTTTTTTTAAACATGATGGTTTGTGGATTGATTTGGAAATGTTTTTGGTTAATAGGTGTTCTGCACTTGGGTTTTACGAAATCGAATTCTCAATTATTGAATCCGTAAATGTGAATTATGGATTCCATTTTGACTCCAAACTCCCACCCAGTTCACCTCGCCGGAGCTCTTCCCTGCCTCCCTCTCCACCGAGAAAACCACCGTGAGCAAACTCCTTCTCCCACTCCCAAGAGTTCACCAAGCAAATCACAATGAACACTAGCCCCGTGCTATCGATTGAGTTAACAACGTCTTTGTGCCCCATCTTTCTCTCCGGCGACCTCTCCGGCGACTAATGATGTTTTATACAGTCAAAATGGAATTCGTAATCACATTTACAGATTCAACTTGGATTCCGTAAATCCCATGTGCGGAATACCTATTAAACAAAATCATTTTTAAATCAACCCACAAACGATCAAGTTTTTCAAAAAATACCCATTTAAAAAAAATTCCAACTCTAATATCATAATTATCATTGATTTGCATTTGATTTTCACTCTAAATCATTGTATATTTTCTTATTTCATTCTTAATCATTATGGTGAGCAAAATCGAGTTGAATCAAATGTAAATTAAATGAAACATGGTACCACTAGAATTGCCATTGACATGAAAAATAAAAGTTAGAATTATTAATGGTTAAAATGTTAGAATAAATTATTATCGATCAATAGGTTATAAATTAAATTATTAAAATCCAATTTACTTATTATAACGAACGGCCAAAGGTTTTGTTGGTCCGCATTGGGCGGGGTTGTCATGAAACTAACCTTTTTCATCACTATTGCACGATAGAGGAATAGTGGTGTCAAATTCTCTTTTCTCTATCTCATGAGTCATGAATATGACAATGATGTCAACGAGTCAACGCAAATGATAAATCCAAATAACTAAGGTCGTATATATTAACCTTGGACGTTTCTATTTCAAAATTCCAGAGAACATATGGTAGTTTCTTATATAGACAATTAATTATTAATTATTGGATTTTCACAAACATAAGGACTCATATGCTGTTCAAAAGGCAAACATAAGGACTCACAATGTTAATAGAAAGAAAAGAGATTAGTTGTACACTTGTACATGAATATCTTTATCTAGCATGGTGTCTTTTATTATACAATTGTAGCTATATGTATTTTCTTACCATAGGCATTTGCATTTTTAGGTTTGATTTAACAAAGAATAAACTCTTTTTGAAACTTTTGTAATAAATATAATAAATCCTATTATATGTAATTAAGTAACTTCAATAACTCAATAAACGTTTTAGTTGGGTAATTGAGTTGAATCTGCACATTAACTATTTTGGGTAGACATATAAAAATATTCAAAATCAATTTAATTTAATTAGAAATCAACTCGAGCTCGAGTTGCACGAGTAGATTTTCTAATCGAATTCAAGTTTAGAATACGTAACTTGTAAAGCTTGTTAGTTTTGTTAACATTGTGTCGTTTTACATTTTACCTTTAGTGTCCGGCCGTCCCCTAGAATCTTTCGAAATATTTTAGGTCCTGGACTAGCAGGAAAAATGAACTCTTATAATACAAAGTCAATGCTTTGTATATAAAAGTTTATAGAATTGTTAATTAATAAGATCTAAGTTTTAATAGGCTAGAAGAATTAAATTGTTATTTGGTTTGTTAATGAGTTTTGTAATCGCTTGTAGGTTTTTTTTAAAATATACATGCATATATAATATAAATTTTATTTAAAAAACTTCGATCCTTCGAGGAGATCAGACCCTAAGAGGTTGCCCACCCCAGCCCCCACAGAGCCGCCCGCGTTTATTGTATATGTATATTTACACACTTAACACATCAATTAATTGAGTGATGTCATGTCAAGCTTGAATGTATGAAGTTAGATTAATCGAGCTCAAGGCCAAAGTTATAAATTAAAGTCTGATTTCAAGCTCGAATCTAGAAAAAATTTAATACATGCACAAAACAAAAAAAATATGCGTAATAGACTATATAGTTGTATTAGATATTAAGCATGAATCCGGTGAACCTAATTATATTATATACTATTAATAAAGCAATGGAATGAATGGTAAATTTTTTTTAGTTTTAAATTTGGCCACATACTATTATATACTATTAATAATTGAATGGAATGAATAGTAAATTTTTTTTAGTTTTAAGTTTGGCCACATACTATTAATAATTGAATGGAATGAATAATAAATAGACCAAATGAATGAATAGAAAAGTTTGATCTTTTTAAATTTGGCCACAACACTTTTTAATACTTCTGTTTTTAGCCCTACTTTATGGTTTCTTCAACATTGGCCACTAAGTCTTTAAAATTTTTATTTTATTTAAAAACTAAATAAATAGTTTTTTTAATTAATCTTTTACTATATTTGTTTTGGTTGGAGAAATTTGTTTATTGTATGTGACAACGGGTCAATTCAAATATAATATGTTCATTTGACGATATAAATATGTCTTGACGTAAATTTATGCGCCGGGTAAAATATAATACATTTTATTCGATGGTATATACGTTTCGACGTAAATTTAGTTCAGAAACGAGTTGGGTCAAATATAATACGTTTCATTCGACGGTATAAATACGTTTTGACGTAAATTTAGTTCAGAAATGAGTCGGGTGCGATTGTAATATATACTTTATCATGTTGCATACGTTGTTGTTGCACGTGCTTTTTTCATGTATGTTTTGGGTTGATCTATATTTCAACATATATTTTGTTTGTAAAAGAGTCAGGTCAAATATAATACATTCTGACATCATTTCGTTCGGAACGAGTCGGGTCGGTTGTAATCTATACTTTATCACGCCGTGTATGATGCCGCCGCAACGCGCGGCGGTTAAAAATCTAGTTATTGTTAACATGACTCGATTTTGTAAAATATTATATATCAAAGTTATAAAAAACACTAGATTTTACCTTTTATCGACTCTATGTACATGTCGTTTTTATATGACCCAGATTTTACCCTCGAACAAAAATTACTAGATGCTTAGATAGTGATATTATTACAATTGTTTTCTAGTAAATCATGTATGCAAAATACTTCTCTATATTGTATTATAGTTCAATGTTATCATGTAAGAAAAGGATTTATTTTTTTGTTGTAAAAGTGATAACTATTACGACCGTCTTTGAAAAAGGATAAGTGACAAAATATAACAGTGATGGACTCTTAACTCTTTAATGTCAATCTCATTCTTCTTATCGTCTAGAAAATGAGTATCACGAAGGGTGGCTAAGATGTAACTCCATCTTTTTATTTTTGTTTAGTGGTGTTAAAAAAAACCGATATCCGAAATTATTTAAAATTCGATCCGTATCCAAATCCAAATAAACCGATCCGAATCCTTATTCGGATTGGATTTTATCCGAGTTCGAATTCGGATTTCGGATATTATAAATTTTTTATTTGGATATCCGATTAATCCGAATAAGAATTCAACTATTTTTCTATCCCAATACTCATTACCCAAACACATATTATATTTTAAAATTAATACTCAAGAATCTTGATATATTCTAGTACTCTAATTATGAACAACTATACAATAATCGATTATTGTTCTAAATTAAAGATTCTAACATTCCGGTTTTATACAATTACTTTCTTTATAGTCTAAAAATACTTTTTAATAAATTAAAAAAGAAATCTTTTAATTAATGTTATTTATAAATGAAATTCTTTTTTATAAAATAAAATTTTTTCTAAACACCAAACTTTTTTAAAAATAGAAAATATTTAAAAATTGATGTTTTTAAAAAGTAAAATATTTATAAATAAAAAATAATTATAACCGAGAGTTATGATAATACATTTTTAAAATGTAATGTTTTGTAATAAAATGTTTAGTTTTTTTAAACAAAAAAAAGTTTAAAAGATATTATTATTTTATTATTTATAGTCTTTACTCATACATAATTTTATGGCAAATTGGATTATAATAATCCAAACTATTACCTATTGGCTGATAATAATTCATACTATCAATTTGGCCGGTAACACTCCCAACTTTCATTTTTATTACCAACAACAGTCCCAATGACATAATTTTTAATTTTTTATGTTTGATTTGTACTCGATTCGGTGCACAACAATAATTATGAACGAAATGAAAAAACATACAAACTAAATTGAGATTAAAATAGATGCAAATTGAGCGTAAAAAATTGAAAATTATGTCACCGGGACTGTTGTTGGTTACAAAAGTGAAAGTTGGGAGTGTTACTGGCCAAATTAATAGTATGGATTATTATCGGTCAATAGATAATAGTTTGAATTATTAAAATCCAATTTGCCTAATTTTATTAATATCTTATCTTAAAATATCGAATAAATTACTATTTACATCCCTAACCTTTGCATATTTAACTATTTGAATCCCTAATATTTTGAAATCTTATTTTGCCTCACTCGACTTTCATTTTTTTTAACCATTTGAGTCTATATAACTAACAAAGGTTAATTTTTCAGTTAGCTTATCTAAAATGATTAAAGTATCCTTAGGACTCAAATTGTTAAAATACATTTATATTTACTTTTGTTATTAGTGTGTGTATGTTAATTTACATATATATTAAATGACGGGGGAATGAACAGTTATTTAAAGTTACAACCCCTTTATGCATTGCCGTACAACTGCTGCTCCATTCTTTATATCTGATTAGATTTGTGTCCTTTTGGGTGCTTCAGAGTGAGAGAGTGAAAAAGAAAGAGTTGTCATTGTGAATGTAGTCGATGATTTATCCTCACCGGCGGTTGCCGCCGTCGCCGATGCCATCCATGAATAGCTTTTGTCCGATTGGGAGAAAATAGGGGTGTGGCTCTCGCTCGACCATTGTTGGTCTCCAACGTTTTGCTGGGGGTTGCATGTATCAGGGTTTAGTCTGCAATTGCCCGCCCGACCACCGCCTTCCATTGTTATTTGACACCGCCATGATCTGGTGTTTTGTTTGAGTTTCTTGGTTTTGGCGACGGCGGTTGTGGCGATGGCGGCGGCGGCGGTAAATCTGGTGGCTCTGCCTTCTCTTTGGGGTTGAGGTAGAGCGGATGCCCATCTTCTACTGGTTAGGGGCGGTGGCGGTGGTGGTGCGACCACCATTGTTACCGCTTCGTTGTGGTGCCTCTCCGGTACCCATTTAGGAATTTCAGATTTAACATTGTGTGCTCTTTTTTGGGCATTTGGATGTTGTTGTTGATGATTGCACGATGGGTTTACCTGTTGTGCCCACAATGTCACCGATTGGATTTGCCATGGTCGGTCTCCTCCGACGATGGTACTTGAGTTCGTTTTTTGATACCTCTATTTGAAAAAAAAAAACTGTCTATGATGATGAATATCACTTCATCTGAGACCGATTGTTGTATCGATGCTTAGGAGCATTGCTCTGATGATGATGACAACCTTTCGCTCATCTAATACTGATTTGGCTTAAAATCTATTGGTATGACGGTTCTGTTGGGCATGTTGGTGTTTCGATGCTTTCAAGGGCTGTGATGACTTGTCGGAGTGGTGTCCGTTGCTTTTGTCTGAGCCCGAACATGACATTTATTATGTTTCAAGTTGTTTTAGTTTGTCCATCACGCGCGCAACGCGCGCAGATAGTACATACTAGTTATTATTTAAAAACGTTTGCAAATATACGTTTTTTTGTATATTCGTGTAGTATTTCTTTTTAAAAAAATTATATAATAATTATTTTTGCAGATAATGATTAAAATAATCAATCTCATATATTCTTATAGTATTTATTTTTAATAAATTATTTTTTATTATTATTTAATACTACATAGTTTAGATATAAAACAAATACGTCTTTTCAAAAATCATTTGTTATTATAAATATTGTTCAAACTCGTTTGCTTATTTGACTTTTTTAACCGTTCTTTCTTTTTAAAATTTCTATTTATTAAATGATTTTTTTAAGGAAATGAACGTGTATTTAACTTTTTTAACCGTTTTCCTTGTTAAACCATTCGTTTATGATTTGTGTGAATTCTATTTAAAATAGTTTTTTGAATCATTCTATTATTAAAGTTTAAAAACGAACTATTTAAAAAAAAGAATTTAGAAAATGTTTGGCTTAAAAAGATGAATGATTTTAGAAAATGAACGAGTTAAAATAAACAATTAAAAAGAAAAAAAAGGTTTAATAAGCGAATGATTTAAAAAAAAAGAAGTAATAAAATATGAATGCTTGTAGAAAATGCGTATTTATATGTATATTTAAAACATATGTATTAAATAATTATCATAAAAAATGATTTTTTGATAATAAATAATACAAAAATATATAACAATTATTTTAACAATTAGTTTGCAAACGTGTTTTAACAAAAAAAAAAAAAAAAATCTAATATACATTTACACACAAACATACTAATAATAAAAGTAAAAATAGAGGTATTCTAACCATTTGGGCAATGAGAGTATTTTAGTAATTTTTGTAAAAGTTAACAGAAAAATTAACTTTTGTTAGTTATCTGAACTCAAATAGTTATAAAAATAAAAAGTTAGAAGGCAAAAGAAAGTTTTAAAACAACAGAGATTCAAATATTTAAAATATATAAACGTCAAAAATACAAATAATAATTTACTTTAAAATATTATTTTATAATTAATAAAATTTTATTTTATTTAATATATTATATTTTTAACCGTGTAATAAACATGTTAGTAAAGCTATTATACTAAATAAAACACAACAAATATGACGGCTTAATCTGTTTGTTTAATTACGTCCGAAATTCTCGGCCATGAGCTGTATAAATTTCCCACAAGTTCTTCATCCAGGAGTGATATAATGGCGGAGAGTTCAAGCGACGAGCCTAAAGTTAGCAGATCACTAGAAGGAATATTAAATGGAATTGATTCTGTGTCTCCCTCTTCGTTGGATACACAAGATAATGATAATGATGATGATTGTGGTACGAATCGAAATGGCAATTGTGTAGATCTAATTTGAGTTCAACAAACATGTAAAATATGTTCTTTTGAACAGCATATTTAATCATTATGCAGGATTAGAACCTTCTAAGCTATTTGGAAAGTATGCACTGAAGATAGAAAGATTCTCACATGTTAAGAGCGAACGTCGTAGCAATGTGTTTGAGGTTGGAGGCCACAAATGGTATGTTTTTCTCTGTTATTATTATTATTTGATCTGTTGTATGTTTATATCTTTAATTGCAGATTCAGATGATGGTTTATGTGTAGTGATTAATTTAGTTAAAATGCTACCTAAATAAATATGAATTTATTTAAACCTTTTTAAAACAAAAGATTGTTAAAAGTGAGAGAAAACTGATTTACTCACACCATTTATGCCAGTTAAGGGCTTGACTAAACATAAATTTGAATCTCCTTTAATTAGGATGTAGTGTTTTTAACACCCATTTTATGTCCAACTCAGCAAATTTGGCGTCTCCTAAGGGACCCACTACGCCCGGTCTTATTCTTGTTCATTCCATTTTTATTTAAGCTTTTGACCATGTGTTGTAGGTACACATTGATCTACCCTCAGGGGTGTGATGCCTACAATCATCTATCCTTATTTCTTTGTGTTGCAGACCATGACAAGCTTCTTCCAGGTAAGATTGCGAATATTTTTTTAGAGTTTTACTTCGGTTTTCGTTATATGAGCTTATACAAATTTATATTTGTTTCCTTATATTGATGTAGGATGGAACCATATTGCACAATTCACAATGAGTCTGAGGAATAAAGACCCTATGAAATCAAGATACTCTGGTTGGTTCTTTTTCTTCTTGGGATCAATATCGTCGTCATTATTATTATGTTTTATCAAAAGTACGTTTTGTAGATACGTTACATCGCTTCTGGAAGAAAGAGCATGACTGGGGATGGAAAAAATTCATGGAGTTATCCAAAGTGTTGAACGATGGGTTTGTTAATAATGACACCCTCATAGTTAAAGTTCAAGTCCAAGTTATCAGGTTTCTAGCTTAATCATGTATTTAAATTTCATGACTTTAAAGCGGAATGACACAGTTGTAAGCATATGAGTCCTTCTAGCAGAGGTCTTGAGTTCAAATCTAGCTTCTACTGGTTTTTACTTTTAACTTTCACCTGCTCAACACAAACTGTGTTTTACCTTATTTCATTGGTTAGCAGGGTATTTGTGTGTCATGCAAGCGCACTGGATTCTCATGTTTAAATTTATTTTAACGAACATTGTGTAAGATAATGTCTGGTTTTGTAGGGAGAGAATTGATCGCCCATTTCGATGCCTTGACGATACATATAGGATGGAGCTTGTAAGGGTATACATGCCAAATGTTGAGAAAATATGTCACCAGTTTATGAAACAAATAAGAGAAAAGTTGGGGAACTTGATACAAGATAAAGTTAGATGGTCAAGGTTTGTAGGGAACAAGAAAATTATACGTAGTTTACATATTTGTCCCATTCAATTGTTAATATTATTATCTTTTTCTATTTTTTTTTTTTTTTTTTTTTTTTTTTTTTTGTTTCAGCTTCTGTGATTTCTGGTTGGGCATTGATCAAAAGTCTAGGCACCAATTGTCAAGAGTGAAATCAAATCTCTTGTTAACAGTTGTTGTGAAACACTTCTTTACAAAAAAAGAAGTGGTTTCAACTTTGGTGGTGGACTATTTATACATTGGGTTAGAGTCTCTTAAAAGTCAAACCAAGAGTAATAAAATCAAAGGAAAATATGATGCAGAAGACTTACCCCTTGTCAAGATAGAGGGTGACACGCTTACTCCGGTTGATGATATTTTGACATTGCTTCAGAAAGCGGTGGTGGAACCATTGCCTGTAGAAGATGAAATTGGTCCTCAAACCCGCACTGATCAGGTCAGCACCATTATTGTGTCTTTAGCTTGACAGGGTGATTGTATGGTATATCATGTGACATTGAATACTTAGAACTAGATTCAGACAATATGTCATGTATAAGCTCTCATGTTCTCTTTTTCTATGGTTGAATGGTGGTTCCTTGAAGGATATTACTGAGAATAATGAAAGGCGACTCACTGAGTTGGGGCGTAGAACCATTGAATTTATTGTCCTAGCCTATATATCCAGGTAAATAATCTAATACTCTTTACTAAAATAGGAAAATCTAATGTAGAAAACTGGTTTATATGGTAAAGGAAAATGGAGTTATGGTATACTTTCTTGAACTTTGATGTCAGGAGATCAATCTGGCATGCATTTTGTAACTAGCATTTGATTATGTTTTTTGTTTGTGAATTTTTACTACCAGGAAAATTGTAGCAGCAGACCAAGAAGCTCTGGCTTTGGAAAGACAAGAGGAGCTAATCCGAGAAGAAGAGGAAGAGAAATCAAAAGCAAAAGCAAATCTAAAACGTGCATCTAGAAAGGGATCTAGAGTGAAATCATGATTATGGTTAAATTACTTGTGTTTGATGCGCATGCATTATTTTAAGACTTGTGTGGTGACAAACCAATGCATCTTAGTCGGAGGTACCGTCGTACCGACTACAAAGGGGTACAAAACTTGTCTTTCTTTAGCAAATCGTAACTTTTATATCTGCGAAACCAATTAGTTCTAGTGACCAGAGGTCTACAGACCCTTCTCCCTCCTCTAATTCCACCCTACCAAATCGGCATTTTGTTAATAACTAAGTGAAAATAATGTTTATACAAACAAAATAAGGAATTGATGTAATATGTCCTAGTTAAAATAAAATCATTGATCATCAAAATCACCCCCTAAGTCTCTCCTCAAGCCTTTATCGATTGTGGTAAACAAAATGAACTGAATCGACTTGATTAAACCTACATGAAGAATCTTTAACTTTTGACATGATGTATGAAGAATCTTTAACTTTTGACATGATGTATTTCTATAAGCATAAGGATCATGAAAACACAATCATTAGATGTACTCTGTATTTATCTTATCTAAGGAATCAGTTGGGTCTTGTGTTAATTGTGATGTTATAATGACAATTAAAACATTGTTTACTCGAACTTGAGGGATCTCCAATCGATTAACCCCATTTTTGTTCGTAAATAAGTTTCCGCCTTCCAAGAATCATATGGTTTCACATTAACCCAGCTTGGAATCTTGAACATAAATTAGTATACGGTTTTAACATATAATGTCTAAATTGAAACTCTTTTAATATGTAATTGTCTTCATTTTTCATATTAGTGTATGTTCATTTTCTAGCTCCTTGTTAGTTGTTTTCAACTTTTCATTGAATTCATCTTGCCGTTAAACATATAATGTCTAAAAGTAGCACGCTTCAAAACACACTTTAACATGTAGCCTTAATCCAACAACCACTCGAAGTACATGCTTGCACGTAAGTTGAATAACTTGCTCCTCAAATTGAACAATTGGAGTGTTATGATATTTTGGAAACTCTATGCACTCACCTTACTAATTTTAGGTTCCAACTAGATTAACACCGCGCAAAATTGATTGCTTACCTAATAGTTAACTCGATTTCAATAAGTATGCAAGGTTTTGTAACAATTAATATAAAAGAATTTATGATCCATTTTATTGTTTTTATGACAAATTTAATCTAAATCAACCGAAAGTCAATTATAGATATTTATCTTGTCACGTTTATACAACCTATAGTGGGTTCTTTACTAAAAATTTGTCAATTTTCATCCGACTTGACTCACTTGTTTTAGAATTTTAAAAAAATGAGTTTGATCACATTTCCTTGTAGACTTTAAGATTGAAGTACATTTTTTAAAATACATTTGATCATTGAAAATCAGTATTAGCCAATGTGTTAAATCAATTGACTGTATTTTAGTATAAATCAACTTGTTCATCAAAAATTACACTTACACTTAAGTTTTTTTTTATTTATAGCAGTTTCAATCATATTTATTGATTTATTCATTTTCTCATCCATTTATAAACATCCAATATGATGTTTCTAATACATTAGACGTTGGCTATAAATTAAACTTTTGGAAATTTAATATATGGGCTTAGTTCCTTAATACGGCTTAAAATTTCTATCACAAACTAATAAAGAGTTTAGTTGCATGCATCTATCCTAATGATCTATGGAATTTCTATGCTTCTATCATAACTAAATATTCATAGATTAATTTATAATGCTTTGGAGAATTGGATTGCAAAATGCTTGTTATGAGAACACACACAAGAACGAATCATTCACCGTTTGACTTGGAAATGATATTTTCCGTACTATTGGATTACACAAAGCGCAAAGCTCTTTGATTTTTTTGAACGGCGTTTGAAACTACCACCAATACCCGAGTGAGTTTTTCTGAGACGGAATTTCAACATTTCATACTGATTTTGACACTGCAAGTCTGACTCAAACAGGAACATCATCAAGGAAGAAATCCATCACCGTAGGAAAACCTTTTTGAGTTAGGTTTTAAAAAGGCTTAAAAGATCGTAAACTCTAACCATTATCTTCATACTATTGGACCAGAAGATCAATGGTGATTGCAAAGCTCTTTAATCGCCCATGAGAAATCCCAAGTGAGTTCGCTTAGGTTGGTCCTTCAAAAAAAACCATATAAAGCTCTTTTGTGGAATACCTTTTAAATTTGGGTTTCCCTTAAAATAATACCGTTAAACCTTATTGCCGTATTTGTTATTAGAGAAATCTCCTTGTCATATAATCGATAGGTGAGACCGTGCGTACATTTGACTAGCTCACTCATGAGCTCTTACATGGTTGGCAAGAATCCGATTCTAGTTGATTAGTTCTTGTTTCAATTGAAGCTAATTCACCTAGGAACTTATATAGTTATATGCTATTATGACTAATATTAAAGTTGTGCATTGGGCAACTCTAATTGATTTCTCATTCAAGTATTAAACATGAATCCAAAACCTCTAATCGGCTATTATTATTTTAGTTTTTCTTTTTTTGCTTTCTTGTGGTCAATTAAGTGAGCTGAATTCCTGGCAATAATCAAAACACGAGAGTATTTTTCATCTTTTCATATTGTTAAAAGTGGGTTTTTATTTTTTAGTTTACATCTTAATTCGATTAAAAAGCAATACTTCTAAAAGAAAACTACATTTATTTCAAGGCCCTATAGTATACATAACTCCACCCTCCTTTAAGTTAATAAATTATTTATTCAACTAAAGACAATTTAATTAGGCATTTAATGTTACGAGAAAAGTTCAAGTAAAAAGAATTTTAAAACTCAAAAGTATAATAAGTAATCTCTACTATCAATCTACTTGATCAACGGTTGAGATCAAATTATAAGAAAAAATTTGTTGGAGGGTTATTTTAAAAATAATCATTTTTGTGGACTTTTTGCAAGTTTCCTATTTCTTTAAATGTTCATAACTTTTATGTACGGAGATATTCTTTTATAAAAATTACACCATAAAACCGAGCATATTTTTTTAGTAAAACAAATACAGTATTATTATATAAAAAAATACTTTTTTATATTTTTAAGATCATATCTCGTGATTGTGTCATTAATGTAATTCATTATGTGTTTTTGTTAGTTATTATGTTTAACTGAATACTATTGTGTCTTTTTAAAATGATAAACTTTAAAAAAATAATAATAAAATAACATTGTTACGTATCTTTAATATGTAAAACACAATAATAAATTAATAATTAATTAATCTAATATATTATAAACAATGACAAAATAATACAATGTTTCATTGTGTTTTTTTATTGCCATTGTGTTAACTTGAATATTACGAGTTTTAAAAAATACATTGGTGAAATATCATCATTGTTTACTTTTAATTGTAAAACATAATGATAGATAACAAGCTTATATAATTTATAAAAAAACAATGACAAAAATAACAGATTGCGTTACTATAAGTTTTAAAAAGTATATCGGTGAAAATATATCATTGTGTACTTAATTGTTAAATGCTATGATAGAAAAAAAGTTTATATAATCTATATAAACCATGACAAAAATAACATTAATTTTATCTAAAATGTAAAACACATTGATGAATACATATAACAAATGATGTAAAATACATGACAATATAAACTGATATTTGACACAATAAACGTATAAGTTACAATGAGCTGACATATTTGACACAACGATCAAAATGTCATACTTTTTAAAATAATAAAATAACACATGTCAAGACTACAATTATTCTTAAGTTTCTTAGAATAAAACCCCTTTTTAGTATAACCATACAATTTATTACAAATATTTGTAACCAACCAAATAGAAAATGGAAAAAAAGTTATAGTAGCATCAACGTACTTGAAGATAAATTAATATTATTTTCACTGTAATCTAAAAATTTACTCCGTATTTTTTTTCATGCTTTTCTAATAAACTAATAATAATTTACTTCTATACATTTTCTCATCTTTAAATTTCAAAAGAAAGGAATATCAAGATAAATACTTACAAAAACCATCATTACATATTAAATTTCTACTAATAAAAACAAAAACATCTTATTTATGTTCAAGCAATCGAATTTAAGAAAACACATAGCAATACAAGAAATACACTTATGTGTATAAATAGTATACCCAATAAATATAAATAAATAATAATGAGTAAATATTTTCCATTTGCCCCTTTACACTGCTGCTCGTTGTACCTCAAATCTTTAACTTTCTCTCTCTTGTCTTCTCATCTCTCTGTTTTCTGTATCTATCTCTCTTCGCCTCTTTCTTAGACCTAAAATCAGCTTTCCAACATCGCCATTAACAGCTTATTATCTCTGTATACAGGTTCTTTCAATTCTCATCGCATCAATCGATCCATCAAACTCATCAATCTTTCTTCTTTCTTTGCTATTAATATCCCGATTTGCTGTTCTTAATTAGGGTTTGGATTTTCTTTAATGGGTTTGCATGTAAATGATCTTCCTCTTATTAATTAATCAGGGTTTGGATTTTCTTTAATGGGTTTGCTTTAATCGGACTTTTATGTGATTTGTAGAAAAGGGGTTTTGCTAATTGCGTAGAAATACAACAAGTTATCGCTATACTTAATCTCCACCTGGTAGTTTCATCTACTTGTTCATTTAATTCATTTCTTCATGAAAGTTTTATTTTTATTTTTATTTTTTTGGTTTTTATAGAAAGAGGATGTTAGGGTTTATTCAAGAATTTATTCATTTCATGGATGTTATTGTATTGAATTCAAATCGATGAACTTCAGGAGCTTAATTACATGTGGCAATGGATGATTTGAATTGGTGGAAAGTTTTTGTTTGAATTGTATGCCATCATTTCATATACTGGTGCTCTGATGGATGAATTTGATGATTATTGTTATGTAGGTGATTTTAGGCAAAATTGGACTAGTGTTTAGGGAGTTGTGAAGTAGGAAAATGGCGGGGAGTTCGAGTGAGGATTCCGGGGTTAGCAGATCATTAGAGGGATTATCGAATGGACAGCAGCGTTCGGGGGAAGCATTGGCGGAATGGCGGTCTTCTGAGCAGGTGGAGAATGGAATTACTTCAACATCACCGCCTTACTGGGATGCCGACGATGATCATGATTGCGGTATGGCACTTTTTAATTTTGTTTTAAATCTTACATTCAGTCTAGAGCTAAAGGTAGAGTCTACATATGGATAAAAAGTTAGAATCTTTAAAAGAATTATATTTCAGTGTGTTGGAGAAGGAACTCGTGTTAGGAGTTTAAGTTATACTAGTCATGCTGATTGTCAATCAATTTACTTGAACTGTAATGATGAATCTATGTGCTTCATTGAGGATAAACTAACTTTAAGAACCCTTACTCTTCTGCTTAACGTCTTAATAAAAGATTTTCTTAAGAAAGATGCAATTTATGTAGAGGTTGCAGCAAGCTGAACTTATAAAACCACTTATGTTAAATTAAATTACTTCTATTTAAATGTAACGTAAAAGAGTTAATACAGTTGTACTGGCTATGTATATTCATCCGCTCCCTTTCCTCCTTGCAGACTAGATATTTTTGGATTAGGAATATTATTATATGTACTCTTCTTCATTCTGATTTTATCAACATGCAGGACAAAAACCTTCTGAATTATATGGAAGGTATACCTGGAAAATAGAAAAGTTCTCACAGATTAACAAGAGAGAACTTCGTAGCAATGCATTTGAGGTAGGCGGCCACAAATGGTATGTTTCTTTTTCTTGATAATCTTTTGTTCTTTAATACATTTGTTATCTTCTATTCCAACTGCTGATGGTATTATAATATATGTGCATATCATGGCATTTTAGCTTACAATTAACTTTGCATTCCATCTTTGTTTAAGCAATTTTTTTTTATGTCTTGTAGGTATATACTGATCTACCCTCAGGGGTGTGATGTCTGCAATCATCTATCATTATTTCTTTGTGTTGCAAATCATGACAAGCTTCTTCCAGGTATGACTAATAACATTTATTGAGGGTTTTAAATTGGTTTTATTGTACGCGCTTATCACAATTCATATTCATATTTATGTTCTTATACTGATGCAGGATGGAGTCATTTTGCACAATTCACAATAGCTGTGGTGAATAAAGACCCCAAGAAATCAAAATATTCAGGTTGGTTTTTTTTTCTTCTTGTCATTATTATTGTCACCATTATTCTTTTAATTGATTAAACATGTGTTTGTAGATACTTTACATCGCTTCTGGAAGAAAGAGCATGACTGGGGATGGAAAAAATTCATGGAATTATCCAAAGTATTAGATGGATTTGTTGATGCTGACACACTCATAATAAAAGCTCAAGTCCAAGTTATCAGGTTTCTAGCTTTATTCTTGATTTTGTAATAATTTTTATACTCCTGATCGGACCCTTTGAACCATTATTTAGTTTACCCATGTGACATCTACTTTAATTATCTTATGTAAATTCTTTCAAAATGTGCGTTATATTGTCGATATGTGTTCTGATTTATACATATTTGAGCAATTAATGTTTCATTCCTTTTGGTCATGGAATAATAGCTGGTCCAACAAATTTCGTATAAAATGGTTGGATTATACGGCGGGCTACCTTCCTTTTATAGGTTCTGATGCAATTTATAGTTATACATTAATTGGAGTATATGTGGCTATATTAGTTCTTGTACTCATGTGATAATATTGCTTACCTTAGTATCCTAACAATCATGTAATTATATCATTTCAATAAATTACTTGCTAATAACTAAAAGTGCCATACACACCACGAGTGGGAAGGTTCTAAAGACCAAGCATGAGTCACCTTCGATCTTTAACGAAATTGATTAAATTTTGAGATTTATTTTACTGAAAAATGCATGAGATTGATCACGCTGTTAGTGATAACTAATAAAAGGCTAGATGGTGGTTTTTATATTAGACAACACATGGAAAGGATGCAAAAATTTGAAAAAAAATAAGTGATAATATCAGATCTAAGTGTTCATGGTATAGCCTAACTATGTGATTTTTTTATTATAATTGTTTAACATGAATCAGGGAATTTAAACCCTTGTGTAAGTAGTTTCAAAGCTAGCTTATCACAAAACAAGACACATTTTGATTGTGGTGTTATATTTAATATAAATAGGATAAAAGGTTTGTTGCTATTGTGATTAACAAATATCTCAATCACCTTGATGAACCATGATTTTTCTTTCAAGTTTCTTTCAAGTTTTTTATTTAACCCACTTTTTCATAATGTCTTTTGGCTTGAAAACATATATAATAGAAAATGCTAGAAAATGCTAAAATGTGCTAAATGGTTTTGTAGGGAGAGAGCAGATCGTCCTTTTCGATGTCTTGACCGTCAATATAGGAGAGAACTTATAAGGGTATATCTGTCAAATGTGGAACAAATTTGTCGCCGTTTTGTGGAGGAAAAGAGAGGAAGGCTTGGGAAGTTGATAGAAGATAAAGCTAGATGGTCAAGGTATGTAATTCTTAGTAGATGTGGCAAAGTGGGTAATTTTGTGGCATGGGTCGGGTCAATTTTCTTTAGAACTTACCATTTTGTTGCATATTTTAGTTAGTGTCAGAAAAAATTGATTAGAAATTTGTATAATTTCAGTAATAAGTTTTTTAGTGAAACTGATTTAGGAGGTTTTATGCATTAACATTTTGGGTGTCTTGCAGCCTATTCTACCCGTTTGGCCTGATTCCTTTCATGATGTTTCTTCTATTTTACCCTTTTGACTTGTCGCTCCTTGGATATGATTATATAAAGAGTTTGTAATATTACCTTTTTACATGTTTCAGCTTCTGTAATTTCTGGTTGGGAATTGATCAGAGTTCTAGGTGTCGAATGTCAAGGGAGAAATCAGATTCAATATTGAAAATTATTGTTAAGCATTTTTTTATAGAAAAGGAAGTCACATCAACCTTGGTAATGGACTTATTACACAGTGGATTAAAGGCTCTTGAAGATCAGAACAAAAATAATAAAATAAAAGGAAAATGTGACGCAGAAGAATTACCAATGGTACCTGTTGTCCAGATGGAAAGTGACACATTTATTCTGGTTGATGATGTGTTGCTACTACTTGAGAGGGCTGCCATTGAGCCTTTGCCCCCAAAAGATGAAAAAGGTCCCCCTCAAAACCGTACTAAGGTTAGCATCATTGTGCTATAGGTTCAATTTTCAACATAAAAATTGATTAACTGTACCATGATCAAGTACTAATTTCAAAATTGGTATTTGATCATGTTAAACTTGAAAGAAGTTGGGTTGTGGTTTTGTTTGATCTCGTATGGGTCAATTCAAAATTTTCAGTTAAAATACGAATGTCTCAAATCCATTTCAATTCATACAACCTCTCAAATAGTTGTGTTCAAAGATTTAATTTTTGTAATGATATTGTTTTTCTGTACATTAACTATTTATGTCAAAATTAAGAAATCTGACAAGAATGTGTTTGTGGGTGAACCCATACTTAAATTAACCCATTTTCAGCCCGAACATACTTAATCTTGCCGCCTCTAGTTCCCCTTAATCTTGCCGCCTCTAATTCCCTTTCTTTGTCCCAAAAGAAGGGGTTTTAGTACCTATTGTATCATTTTTTTTTGGCTTATATTCTTTTAATTAGTATTATTGAGTTTTGCTACGGATGGGATTTAGCGGGTTTGGTTATCGTTACAATTATGGATAATCTCATGTTCTTTTTTGTGTGATAGGATGGTGGATCAGCGGAGGATTTCAGTAAGGATTCAATTGAGAAAGATGAAAGGCGCCTCACTGAGTTGGGTCGCAGGACCATTGAAATCTTTGTTTTAGCTCATATTTTCAGGTAATAGTCTAATAAATAATAATTATCTTATTGGTATAATTTATCAATGTATATGTAGAAACTTGAAAGAAGTTGGAGTTTTTGTATCCTTTCTACTCTTATAGACATGTGATGCCAACCAGATAGAATTAGCATGCATCTCAAAATTAGTACTTGATCATTTTTAAGTTTTTATTCTTTGTAAGTGTAGCACCCCCCTCCCCTTCCATCCAGAATATCTTTAATATTCTTACTACTGATTAATACAGCAGCAAAATAGAAGTAGCATATCAGGAAGCTATTTCTTTAAAGAGGCAAGAAGAACTCATTCGTGAAGAAGAGGAAGCATGGATGGCTGAAAGTGAACAGAAAGCAAAACGTGCATCTGAAAAAGAAAAGAAATCAAAGAAAAAACAGGTTTGTGATGTTGATAATAACAATGAGAATAAATCATATTTTATCCGAATTCATGTGGTTATCTGATCTTTTTATAATTTTATGTAATTTTTGCATTTTATTAATCATACAGGCGAAACAGAAAAGAAACAACCGAAAATTAAAGGATAAAGGACGGGATGAAAAACCTGGTGTTGTAATAGAGGAAAAACCTCAAAAACAAAGTGAGATTGAGGATGATGCAGATTTGTTAAAAAAGCCAGATCCACTTGAGGATGTTTCTGATGTGTCTGATTCAGTAGATTGTGCAACTGAATCACATCTTCGACCAGATTCAGATGATAGAGATTCAAGCCCGGTCAACTGGGATACCGACACTTCTGAACCTCATCATCCATCCACAGAAGCTTGTAGTAGCGGTGTTATTACTGAACAAAATGGTGGGAGAAAATGCGCGTATGTAATGGACGACAGCTCATCAACATGTTCATCAGATTCACTTCCATCAGTTGTGATCAATGGACATTCGTACAGAGGGAACTCACATCAGAATCAGAAAATGCAAAGTTCACCTAGCAGGTTTTTTTTTTAATTGTCTTTGTTGGTTATAATTGTTTTCAGTTTATACTAACATTTGTTTTTTTTCTTTTTTTTAATATTGTGTAGAGGGCAAGTCAAACGCGGAAAGGTTCCTGGTCAACAGCATGCAGAGTGTGATAATGGGGTTACAAACTCGTTGCAGGATGATAATATGAAGTCGCTTGAACAAGATGTTGTCAAGAAAGTGGTATGATACCATCTTTGTTTTGATATTAATCGCAGTTTTAAGCTTTTCCGTTTGAGAGAATACGCTGTTTTCCTATATATATTATATGATCTTGTGTTTTTGATTTACCATAGGAAGAAGTTGTTTCATTGCAAAAGAAGCTGAGTATTAAGGATGATACTGAATCCGAGGGACATTCAAGAGATAATATAACCGTTTCTGTTACACCATCTTCACCCAAAACCCCTTCAAAAGCTTCCCCGTGTGTTCTTAAAACACCAGACCTAAAAACGACTACCCAAAACACCGAATCTGGTTTAGCCAGAAAACCACCTTCAGAAAATGCCCAAAACACTGATAAACCAGTGGGCTCACCAAAGTCAGCAGATGGTTCAGTTGTATCCAAAACCTGCCCTCAAATCATCGGGACCCAAAAATCACCCGAAAAGTCTTCAACGGTCCACCAAGCAGCCGACCTGGCTCAGAAACCTGTGAACTGTCAAGGGATGCCAACAGCTGAAAAGCCTGTGGTTCACCAAGTGTTGACTAAGCCGGTGGCTGGTTCATTGACCAAGCCAGTGCCACCAATGTCTAGGCCCTTGAGTGCACCGTTAGTTGAAGGCTCCAAACCCAATGCCACGAGTACCACTCCAGTTGTCTCAATGGTTCAAAACGGGCCGTTTCTGTCCCGTTCTGCAAGTGCAGCAGGGTATCTTGGCCCTGACCCGTCACCCATGGGTCAAAATTATGGTCCACCTTCATACCGTAATGCTATGATAGGAAGCCCTGTTTCTGCAACGTCATCTTCTTTTAGTCAAACCCATTCGCACTCGTATTCACAGCCCATGTTTCTACCCCCTCACACCCCTGAAAGGATCGATACTACCAACTCCACCAGACCGACTTTTACATTCGGGATGATGAACCATGATGTTGTACTTCAAAATGGGTCCCAGTGGATGGAGCCCCTTCAAAGGGATAACATTACCAGCAGATCACAACCTCAAGGGATGCTAGTGGATGAATTCCCCCACCTTGACATCATCAATGATTTACTCGACGACGAGTACGCAATGCCGATCGCATCAACCGTGGGCCCAGGCCTGCCTTTTCATAACGGGCCTCGCCATCTTAGTCACCAGTTCACTTTCCCAGGGGATATCAGTGGTTCACCTGACCAGGGCTCTGCCACTAGTTCCTGTAGGTTCGACCGAAGTCATAGTTTTCATGAAGAGTTCCAGCTTGGTTTCGGTGGTGCCTTTGACTTCTCAAGGGACATAGTACCACCACAACCGAACTTGCAGCCATACATGAACGGGCAAGTTGACGGGTTGGTTCAGAACCAATGGCAGATTGGCGGGTCGGATCTATCTTACGAGTTGAGAAATGTGGATAGTGAAGGGTACGCGTATCACATGGCGCCTGATTATCCGAATCTGGCGATGGGGGTCAATGGTTACACATTATACAGACCATCAAATGGGCAGTGAGTGATGAATTAGTGTTGGTTGTTATAATGTATGTGAAAGAAGAAAGGGATGGTGATTTGGAGTGAGGTTGTAACCCTTTGATAAGAAAACTTTTTATTTTATTTTGAAAGAAATGTTTTTATTTTCATTTTTTTGTTTGCCCCAGGATTGGATTTGAAATCCGACTTTGATAGCAATGTTTAGTAAATTCAGCTTTTTATAATGGCAGCTTCATTTCTGATTACTAATACTGGTTGATTACTCAAAGCGCACCATATAATATCTTTTCGACCATGACTAATGCCTTAGTTGCTGCTATACATCTAATATGTTATCAGAAAAAGATTTGCGATAGCTAAATGATAGATGCGTGGCATTCTTGAGCCGTAGACCTTCAGCTAAGGTCTATTTTTTGACCAATTTAATGTGAAAAATAAGGTTGCTTCCTTGGCCAAACAGGAGTAAAATCGAACGAAAAGATCTCAATTCAAGATAAATTCACAGAGGAAGTGATGTTAATTTAGATGCCACTAAGTAGAGATGGGCATAAAAACCGGGTCCGAACCCGACCCGGTGGACCCGACCCGGACCCGGGTACGGGTAGTACCCGATGGGAGGTGTACCCGGGTTGGACCCGTTTGAAACCGTAGGGTTGGAACCGGTTTTAGATTTTGAGTTTTTTAGTGAACCGGACCCGAACCCGGTTTCGGACCCGACCCGGTTGAACCCGATTTGAACCCGGTTTTGGGGACACACACAAGAAAAGAGAAGAAGAAGAAAAAAAAAAAAAAAAACTTAACCCGATTTGAACCCGGTTTTGGACCCGACCCGGACCCGACCCGACCCGACCCTACCCGGGTATGCCGGGTAGGGTTTTGCATTAGGTGAACCCGACCCGGGTTCGAACCCGGTTTCACCAAAACCCGGGTACGAAAAAACCCGGTTGGGCCCAACCCGGTTTCGGGTATTGGGCCGGACCCGATTTGCCCACCTCTACCACTAAGTGGGAATTGGGGGAGGGGGGAAATTCTGGATCTAGGTGGGAAACCTAGTATGAAAAAAAGTCCTAATCTGGTGAATATTCATTGGGTTTTACCTGTCCTCTTTCTATTTTTTTTTCTGGATTTGTGTGTCAAACAAGAAAACCGGGGAAAAACAAAGACGACTCCCTGCAAAATGAGGAAAGACAAGGGAAAACCGGGGAACATAAAAAAATATGATGTGTCATTAATGTGGTAGTCCGGGAAACCTAGGAACCTGGGACGACTCCCAACCCCTCAGGATCTACTTCACTGTTACAAAACTAGCTATTAGTTAAAGGATACATATGCTTGATGTCCTGCAATGAAGAAATACTTTTAGAATAACTTTGGGTTTGATTTAACAGTTTAACAGATTTTATGATGTAAATTTGTGTTATGTAAATGTATAATAAATATAAAGTGTATATGTAAAAATGAATTTTGATGGTGCAAATATTGTGACAAGACGTTGTATAGAACACTTGGCATGTTAAATATTAATTCTTGTCTAATTGTAAGATAAGGAGTCATCTTATTATTTGATTATTATTTCAGGTCTTCACCAAAACACCTAATTTAAGCATATGTTTTTTGGTCATTTTTTATCATATAGTTTGTTTTTTACATAGTACGTAGCATACTTGCATTTTAATACATTTTATACTAAACTATTACAATTACAAGAATATAGAAGGACATTACATATATTGCATATGGTATTTGTACATTAATTCATGTTTTTTTTTTCTTATTGCTTGTATTTCTATAGACATATTGAAAAATATCTTATTAACCCCTCACATATATAATGTAATGATCATGAAATAACTACATTTTATGTTAAATACTAAAACTTGAAATCCCTGCTCAATCTTCTTGTCTTGAGCCTTTAAACAAAATGAAATTTTGAAACAATTTTCTAAATTTCATCGGATAAAATCTTAAACGAACTTATGAAAATTTAGGGTGTTTTTTAAGATTAATTTTAGAACTCTTCTGAATTTTAAGTTTAAAGCCTAATTTTAGTTATACACAATGCAAATACAGTTTCTTTAATTTTTAAATGGGGGCAAAAGAAAAGCGAGGACTAAAAGTTATTGCTTCATTTCACTCCTCCTTAAGCCGTAACCGCATACGTATACATCTAAACTATACTAAGGAAATAAGAATTATTAATTGAATTTCAAAAGTCATTGGTACGAATATATATTATTCAGGAGTTTTAAAGTCATACTTTGGAAATCCTCCCCTTTTAACTGTATACAGGTGGAGATGTGATTCACCAACTTCTATATGGCCTTTTTCACACCTTAATCTATTTATTTATGACATGAAAACAACGTAATATAGTATTAATTTATGACCATATTCAAAGCTATAATAAATTAATAATCATTGCCATCAAACCTCCTTGCCATACCAACCAATATACTACATTAAGTGAATGAAGGCTGTAAATTAACCGAGCCAAACATGTTATGGGCACGCTATAAATCATATATCATATTATTTAAAGTATCATATGATTTCAATCTCCACATAATTCTTTAACATACAACAAATTGTATCGATTTCGACTGTATCGATTTCGACCTTAGGAAATTTGTTGTGTCTTCTTGATGAAGATTAAACATTTTAAATCGTTTATGTGACTAATTCAAAGATTATGATTAATTAATTCTACATATTAACATATGCAAGTAAATTAATTCAAATATAGATAAGACAGTAAACGAGGGGATCTCAAATGCATTAAAGATTTAAAGTCGTATAAAATTGCCATTTACTGGCCGGACCAATTCAACCGTCAAACTATTTTAATTAATTTGATAATATATTTAAAGTCAACAGTCAAAACCTTGAAACTGATTACACTAAGAAACTACCTAATACCACCTTGCAACTCTTTATATAAATACGCAAGCTCACACATAGTTGATCAACAAGCTAAAGAAATGAAGCCATCAAGCATTGCTTGTGTGTTCTTGGTGATGGTGCTTTTGGCGCACACAAACCTCATCGATGCAAGCCGAGTTTTGCATGTAAAGAACGATTTGATCGACTTAAAGAGCGCACCAAACATGTTTGTTTTCCAGTCACTTCCTAGGGGACCCGTTCCGCCTTCGGGTCCATCAGGGTGCACTTATATCCCTGGAAGCCATGGACCACCATGCCCGAATTAGTGAACTAGCTAGTAATGATGCAACGGTCGCTAGACATACGGGCCAACGAGATGCCATCTTGGTTACTTGAATGAGGCTAGGGTTCTAACTCTTTAGATGGTTTTCATATTGTCAAGAAAATATGATGATATCATGAATTCTGTTATTCATCGATCGTTTATTCTTTTATTGTTGGTATTTTGGGGAATTAAGTTACCATATGTACAAAGATTATATTTATTTAGTCATGGTTTAAATCCCACTCCGTGACATATATATAATTAAAATAAGACTTAGTTATTTCAATACATGGTTTAAGCTTTTATTTCACTACATTATCTACAAAGTAGTAGTTGTAAAACACATAATGTAAATGAAGTGGATGATAACTTAGTCACATAGAAAAATAATGAATAATAAACTAAGAACATAGATCTTATAATATGTTTAATAAATAATTCGATGTTTTTAAGGGAGGGGTTAGAAGAAAGTGTTATGGATCTTTTGATGAAAAAATATGGTTAGATTTCACTGTATAATTGGCTTTTACCTTGCCTTTTCGGTTTTCATGTTATGATCGTACTATTTATAGATATGAATATATAATGAAGCAATTATGGCTAATGGTATTCTTAAGTTGCATGGCATAGTGACTTGTATAACGAACTTACGAATGCAATATATTTTCATTTAAAAAACACTTTATTTCTTGAAGACCACAAGATTAACCGTTTTAGTGTGCACATACAAAGATTTGCATGTAACTCTTACTCTATATATATGTGTATACATTAGGACATTCAAATCTATATATAGCGCGCATGAATATCTAATACTATTTGTCATTTACATATGTTCGCATTTTCTTGGTTTTCGAAAAAGAAATTTAACGTCTTTCTACCCATAAATTTCACTCAAAACTGTATAAACATATACATAGTTTTCTTCTTGAAATATTCCAGTATAATTTACTAGCTAGCTTGTAAAAATCAGGGAAAATGTCACTTAATTAAAATTAAGAAGGTTGTTTAATTAGGTTCAAGGAGCCATAGTGCATGTAGATATCTTTAAACAATTGTTAATCTATGGATCAGGAAGATTCGTACCAATTATATTACGCACATGCATATATGTATTGCTAGTAAAATTTGGCAACTCCATGTAGGACCAATTAAAACTCTTATCCTCAAAGAAGTCAAGATCCACCCACGCACCACTAATTGGTGATACTAAATTTGTTTGTATTCGATCATGTAACGGTCTAATGGAACTAAGTGCCGAATACGAAGATTCAAAGAAATTAGCCAAGTGGAAAAGTAACGATAAATACATTCACAACATATGTGTTGAACCAATTTCAGATAAATCATCACGAAAACCAGATATAATATTGATCAGATGTAATGAGATAAATAAAAAAAATAAAAAAAGAGGTGAATATTATGTATAAATAATTTGCGTGATGTACTAACTATTTGAAGCAACATGTATATCCGGGACGCACACTCAATGAAGGTAGGATCCGTCGGTGAACTTTCCTGAAAGTTTGTCGTAAAATTGTGTGTGGGTACCGACGGATATTATGGAGCCAAGCCGGGGCAAGCTCGAACTTGACTGGAATCTAAACCAAGCCGGCTCAGCTCGGCTTGGATTTAAAATCAAGCTGGAAATTTGAGCTCGAACTCGTCATGTTTATTTAACCGAGTTGGCCTGGGTCGGCTCGTTTTGGCTCGTGTTTAATTTTATAAACACAATTAAAAAATCAAATACAAAATATATTCAACATACTACATAACTTAACTAGCCTAAATGAAGTTTCATAAAATATAAAACAATTAACAAAAATTAAGTTCAACTTTAACAAAATACAAAACTTCATCAGTTCCAAACCGAACGAACCAAACCTGCAATGACATCAATCTATTAAAAAAGTAGAAATATTGGGAAAACGAGAATTTTAGGGTAGTAAGAATTTTGAGAATAAGAATTTTGTTTCTCTAGATTAGGATATTAGGAATTAGAGGCGTGATATAAAAATTGTAGACTTTTTATTCCCCCCTCTTTATAAAAATTCTAAATAATATATGTTACAAACATACACCCTAGGTAAAATAATCCGAGATATACCAAATCAAGCTACGCGGGCCAAATCGAGTCGACTCTGCTTGTTTTCATACTAAGACAGTTCAACTCAGTTCATTTTCAAAACTATCCATTCCAAGCGGGCTTTTTCAGAACAAGCATCGATCAAGGTTCGAGCCACAAGTTATTTACACGGCACTAACCATCTTTTATACGTATATAGTAATTTCATAAAATTATATATCAAGATTTTTAACTAAATTTATTACAACATTTACATTAGTTTATATAAAAATGTAAAATATTAGCTAATTAAATAACTTTTGAAATTGTAAATTTCATATTCTTATTAACTAGAATATAATTAAAAATTTATTTTTAATATTTTTTATATATTTTCTTCACTAAATGATTTAATTAATATTTAACAAACTAGATATTATAATGTTAAACTTGATACTTTCTTCTTATGTTTTTAATTAACCAAGTCAATTTTACCGTCGCAACAAGCGAATACCACAACTACTCTATTTTTCCTTATTTGGGAGGAAAAACAAACCACCATTCTTTCCACTTTCAATAATCATCTAACATGGCTGTTTTCCCCAACACCAACCAACCAACCAATCGAAGTTCACATCTATATTTATATAAAAAAAAAAATCATATTGATTACACTTAGCATACAATTCCATACTATAAAAATACCATAAACACATCGAAATCGACAAACCTCAAAGTTTGGTAACACTAGTGACAATCGGGATGATGATGACAAGAATGATAACAAGTAATATACACATACACTTTCTGCTTTGCTTTAGGTACTCTTTTGCTGTCTTGAGGTTCTTTGTGCCATCCTTATACTTATTTTTTTCTACACAACCATCACCTCTCATTCATGTATGTTCAAAGTTTTCTTATGATTATTTTTTCTACACAAATTTTATTCAAAACCAATTATCTTTAGTTTTATTAGCTTGCGGGAGAATAAACCCACCCTAAACAACCATCACCTCTCATTCGACCCATCCTAATCATTCATATGATTATTATTTTCTACACAAATTGTATTCAAAACCAATGATATTTAGTTTATTATTTTATTTATATGGTTTTAGTTTTATTAGTTAATGACTAAACAACCATCACCACTTATTTGACCCCACCATGTACGTTCAAAGTTGTCTTATGATTATTATTTTCCACACAAATTATATTCATAACCAATGATATTTAGTTTTATTATTTTATTTTTATGGTTTTATTTTTATGTTTTTAAATTTTGTTAGAGTTATCTTAGAGGCTGATGCAAACTAAATAACTCTCAGCATGCATACTGAAGTACAAAGAAAGTTACTTCGGAAGATAAAACTAAATATCATTGGTTATGAATATACATTATTCTTGAAAACCAATCTCTTTGTTCTACTTGTGTTGTTTACTTTTGTTCTTTATTTCATTTGACGGTTCTTTATTTGATTTGCTAGGTGTGTTTGTTTTTTCCAGCCTTGTGAAACTGTTACATTAGCCTTAACCGATCCTGCAGAGAGTTTGGGAAACTGATAAAGAATATATTTAAAATAAGTACCATGAGAAAACTCAATTTCTTTCTAGAAATTCAAGTGAAGCAGACTGAGAATGGCATCTTCATAAACCAGTTAAAGCATGTGCAAGAATCTTGAGGGGGAGTGTGTTGATTAACATATTTACAATACCATAATTGAGTCTATTATGTATCTCACAGACAGTAGACCTGATATAATATTTGTCACATGCATATGAACAAGATATAAAGCCAACCTTAAGATGTCACATCTGTTGTTATTAAAAGAATTCATAGATACCTCAAAAGAGCTCCCAAGCTAGAACTTTGGTATTCAAAAAATTCTTGACTTCAATCTGTATGCATATAAAGATAGTGATTATGATGGCTGCAACATGACTACAAAGTCTACATTAGGGGGATGTCAATTTCTTGATGCAAAGTCTATATAGACAGAGCATAGCAGAAAAAACTGTTGGTCAACATACCCTAAGATTAGCTTCGAAATAGAGCCTATAAACCTTGAGACTAGAACTGCTTCAGCACCCAATAAATGAGACAACAACTGGTGAAAGTGTCTCACGGCCTCTCCCTGGCCAGAGCTCAAGTGCAACAAGTTACACACAGGTTGCAATCAGGGCTGCCCCTAGGCTAAACACTCAAGAGATTGACAAAGGAAAGAGAATTATGACCTCTGAGGAGATTTAGAAGAAAAAAAAGGAGAAAAGCAAGAGGAGAGAGGATAAGAGAGACCCCAGATGTAAGCTGCAATCAATGCTAAGAGCAGCCAAATTGAATTATCTGTGATTTAGAAACTATAACATTGATAAAATTATCTCTCTTCCATTGGATAAATTAAATGAACTGGCTGACACACTGAAGTGTCAAAAGAAGGGAATGAGATTGAGGCTGTAGAATTGATTCTCAAAATCAAGGAAGAAAGAAAAAAAAAGTTGTATCTTTGTTCTCTCTACAGTTCAAGAAAGTCCTAAAGTAGAAGTTGTGGCAGTTCAACAAGAAATTAAGGTAAGTAGGAAAAGATAGACAAAACATGATAAACTACCTGAGTGTCACTGGTCTCTATCAGACAGCAGCTTTACTCCCTCTCTTATATAGAGTTTGAGTAACTCAAGTAGCTAAAGCAAAAAATCCAAAAGGAAAGAAAAGCTGATAAAAGAAAGATGAAAGAGCAGACTGCTAAGTCAAAAGCTACCATTAGAGCCAATCAAAAAAAGTCTGCTGACAAAATGAAAATGGTGAGATTTTTGAATGTGTATAGGTTTTCCCGAAGGAGACTTGATAAGAGAAAGATGAGAGAGGAGACTGCTAAGCTCTACCATGTACGCTCAAAGTTGTCTTTGCCGTTTAGAATGACAACCATTTTTGCCATCGCAGTGCCGAATGTGTGAAACACCAGTTGTTCTTCTATGACTGTTCTTCTTATATTAATCTTCTCTCGTATCTGATATAGCCACGCCTGAAAACTACATGAAGGTGCGCCCGCCGTTATATATAGGAGGGGCGATGAAAGTGAAGCATCGCGCCGTATGCAATGACGGGTTAAAATGGAAGGAGAGTAGCGTTGATTTTATGTGGTGTGCGGCGACTAGGATTAAGGCTTAGCGGTGGTTGTGGCTATGTGAAAGAACATAGACGACGATGGTTTATATTCGCTAGATGGTTTGTATTCACCTGTTAAGGAAAGGTTAGTTGTTATTATAACGAAAGTAGTGGTGTTGCTATGGTGGTGTGTGAGAAAATTGTTATGATGTTGTGAGTGTAAGGAGCTGGATGTTGATCTCTGAACCTTGTTGGTTAAAGGAAAAAAAGGAAAAACATGAAAAGAGTAAGTGCGGTGAGCCGACAGGGAAGTGGCGGTGGCGGCCAACCGCCTTGCTTAGGGTTCTGGCTAACCACTAAAAAAGTGGTTATATATGTATCTACGTTATGATATAAATTTTATTCAAAATCGTGGCGTCGCAAATACGGCCAAAACTCACTAATAAAATGCATTATATTTTAAATTTTCCCATAATAACAACTATTTTAAATTTTAGAGTTAATTTCAACTTTGCTCCCTAAGGTTTGACAAAAGTAACAATTTTCCTCCAAAAGTTTCAAAACATCAATTTCAATCCAAAAGTTTCATCATTTGTATCAATTTCAGTCCAAAAGTTTCATCATTTGTATCAATTTCAGTCCAAAAGTTTCATTTTTTATATTCAAATTGAAACAACTTATGAAACTTTTGGATTGAATTGAAACAACTTGTGAAACCTTTGGAGGTAAATTGATATTTTTAATATTTTGGAGGAAAATAGTTATTTTTATCAAACCTCAGGGAGCAAAATCGAATTTAACTCTAAATTTTAATATAACATTTTGATGTGCTCTTATTGTAGTAGGTAAATTCATATAAACTTTTAAAGTAAATTACACGAATGGTCCTTGTGGTTTAGAACAAATTATAGATTTGGTCTCTAAACCTAAATTCTTAGGCATTTTGTTCCCTAAATGCATTGTTTGTTTTCATGGATGGTCGGTATGCTTCTTAGTAGTTTGCACTGTTTTCAAGACCGGATCGGACCGGCCGGTCCGACCGGTTCGACCGGGGATCGGCCACCTAGCCGGTCCGGTTCGGTGCGACTCGTTTTGGACTGGTTGAACCGGCCGGTTCGTCCCGAACCGCTGGTCGGACCGGGAAACCGGACCGGTTCGGACTGGTTTTCGTATTTTTTTTTATTTTTTTTTTATTTTTTTGATTTTAATGGGTAAAAACGGGGTGTTGAACCATAAATTAGTGTGTTGGATATAAAAATATAGTTAAGTTTCATATATAACTATAAAATACATATATAAATTACTTATATTTAATTATATATATAACTATATATATAATATAGTATATATATAATTATGACGTCATCCGGTTCTTAAATCCGGTCCGACCACCAAACCAGTAAGGCGTCCGGTTCGACGTCCGATCCGGTTCTGAAAACATTGGTAGTTTGTTAATGATGTTAAAGTCAAAATGGGTTTGTTTTTGTGCTGCAACTTTTTATCCTTTCAAAAAGTTACAATTTAACCTTTTGATTTTGTAAACAATTCAATTTTATTCAAATCAAATATATATAAAATTGTTGAATAAAAAGGGGATTTTTAAAACTATAATTGTCTTTTTCACCTTGAATGAAGAATAACCAACAGAAGAATTAATTAAAAAAACTTCATACGAGAGGAACATACACTAATGCACCAATTCACCCTAGTTCTGGCTAGTGAAATCACCCATGTAAATCCAAGCAATTTGGGGCAGAATCTCTTTGAATCCAAGTGTGAAATCAAAAACCCACAAAACCAAAAAGAATTGAAGTGAGAAACCAAAATGGGCTTGTTGAATTGAACATTTAACTTTTAAGCTTGAAACCAAAAGTGAATGTCGATTGATGTTTGAGTGGAAGGATGTGGATGGTAATGATGGTAGAGAGCATAGAGAAATATATCATGGTTGCTCATTGGAGTTGAGATAGTGTTTGTTGTTCATTTCTTGTTTCACGAGCTCTGCTTCTTGTAGGAAGGGGATGAGATTGTGATCATGGTGTTGTATGTGTTGCATCTGAATGTCGTGCTCTAGATCAAGATCTTCGATGGACTTCTTGAGATCTATGTAGCTGGTGAAGGATTTTGTCATCAGATCATTCATCTTGAAGGGATTATCAGATTATGATATGATAATAATCAGATCTTGATGGGAGAGAAGATGGAAAGTGTGTTTGATTTCAGATGAAAGGGGGGTTTTATGAAGGGAATGAAGCGAGATAGCCGTTAGGCAACGGCTATATAGTATATACCCGTTACGAACGAAACCTTTAATTTGATATTTATTACGGGAAATGAATGTTTTGCATATCAATAAATCCTCTTAAATAAATACAATACCTTTTTAAAAGTATAAATATTTCTTGATTTTGGTATGATTGTAATGTTTTACTTTGTAGAAAATAAACAAAAATATTATCGGCTGACGTTTGGTTATTGCATTTAAACTCATATGACTTATACTAGCAAAGCAAATGAATTGTTTACATTCTTTGTAAATGTTGACAAAAAAATTGATTTATATGTGATTAACATTAGTGTCGATCTGGTTGAAGATGATTATTTAAAGAACATATCATTTAAAACTAAATTTTCCACGATTTTATATGAATTAAATGACTGAAAGGATTCAATCCTATATAATATATAATAAAGCAAACATTTATACATTTATAAACACACATGCATGTAACCATGACAATGTCTTTATCTAAAAATATTGATAGAATAACATATATTTATCTTTATATAAACATTGATTCTTATAGCAATAAACCATCTGCTGATATATATGTATACAAAAATCCAAACCATTGACCCATTAATCCGTTGCCTTATTATACTAGCTCGATATAAACCTCTATCATCCTTCGTTCATAAAAGAAGAGTAACACCACCTCTTTTTTCTAATATTTCATCTTCTTTGACCAAACCTTTGGCCGGCCCCGACCATCAACACTTTCCCTAGGGTCCCAGTACGAAGTCCAAAAACCACCGCAACGGCACCGCCAACCGCCAACCATCTCCAGTCCACTCCACCGCCAACATTGCCACCTCTAGTGATAACATCTTCCTTCTTTTCGTCTCCAGGCACTGACTCATCAAAGGAGATCTTAGTGGTGATGGTTGCCATGAGGGCGCATCTGGAGAGTGGTGTGTCTTGTTTTCGTGCACTTTGATAAGCTCTGAAGCCACCATGTAGTTTTTTCACGGTTCCCCACATTCCGTGACGGACACCTAACTTAGCCACATCCCTGGGGATTCCCATGTCTTCACTATGTAACAGTATTACTTCACATGACGAAAATACTCCATCTCCTTTTCGAGATTGTACTGCATTAGATTACACATAACAATATTAGCTAGAGGTAATCTGATTTCAGTAATTTATGTGAAAACAAATATTTTGGTTTGTAATTGTTTAGGTGTGTGCATGTGTGAACGAACAACACAAGTTTCATTACTGAATGGGTTAAACAGGTTAAAAGTCATGTAAGGTAGTTGCATTTAACAACATAAACCATTTAATTTAACATGTAATTATATTATTATTTTGATGAATAATGTACCTTTTTGTTAATTAAGTACATTAACTATTTAGTAAAACTCAATACAATGGACAAAAAAGTGTCGTCACGTCTGCAATTAGCACAACACTTCATACTGAATGCATGAAAAAGGCTTTATAGGGTGATTTTCTTTTTAAAAACATTCCTTAAACCATAAGCGCTCATCCAAACATAGCTGCTCGGGGACGATCTTCTACTGAAATTACAAGTATTCAGTTATATGATTTGACTCGTATCTGTTTACACATTGCAAAGATATCATGTAGTCATAAAAACACACCTATTGTAGTCCTTATAAAGGTCAAACTTGGATTTAGATTATTTCTCCTTCTATAGTTTTAACACTGCTTTCATTTTGTATTTATATTCTTATCTGCTTTAGTAATTTTTAAGTTTTCCTAAGATTTAATATATCCGTACGAATATAAAAATAATAATGTTTTGGAAGACATACCTGGCCTGATTACCCAACTTGAGAAGTAATTGTCCACACGCCTTGGCTTGTCACGACGCCGCAGACCTGGATATTGCACTCCCTGCACCAATTCAGCCTTATAAAATTTAAAATGCACACACATATATTGTCCGTATAGTGATCATATAAGGGAAAACTAGCAACTGTGCTATTAATTTATTGCCATAAAAAAATCAGCAACAAGGACTTAGGAGAATAAAGAAACCATGCTTGATCTGATATCAATTCTGAGGCCTAAGTAAGTATAATCTTTGAGACAGTTGCCTTAGAAGCAGACGGATTTTGTACTTTCATTCCTGTTCATTTTAACTATAATATTTTTTAACAGCGTCTGCAGCCTGCTTTAATACGGCTTTTAGGTCTGACCATTACTCAGCATATGGAAGTTTCAAAAAACGGTATAGTTATCCATTTGAAACCAGAATTCAATTGTCCTTCCACGTTTTATCATTTATTATAAAATTAGACAATTCCATCAAATTAACATCAACCCATTAGATCCACAATTTTACAACAATTATAATATTTTCAAAGTTCAAATCTCAGACACCAATTTCTAGTTTTCTCGATTCTCACCAAAGATATAATACTATAATGTTGAGCAGACAAATTACCAAATTATCCTTACCTTTGTAACACAGTAGTAAGTCTTCCCAGCTTCCCATATCCTACGACCAATGACATATTCTCTATCACTGCAGAAAAATGGGAACTGTGTGCATGCATATAAAGGTAAGCGGTTAGAACAATTACCAATTCCCCACTACCTAATTGCTTAGATGTAAAATTCAAAACCTTTTTAACCCAATTGACAATCATGGTCCCAGTATGTTTGCACTCTTCCAATATCTTTACATAAGTCAGCATCGGGTCCCATTTGGTTCGAAATTCATCATCCCAAAAGAAATCTCTAACAAGCTCTGGTGTTGCATCTTCAAACACAGTTCTGCTACGGTACACGACAGGGCCATTCTGATATAATAAGTGAAGAAAGAATTAGACAACTTCTCAGTCACCAAACCTTAGAGTTGCGGGTTGGAAACGAGTTGGCATTGGTACAGGCTGAAACAGGTATTTTTTAGTACAGATTGAAACGGCCCCCAAACACTTATGTTCAATTTTTCATGTTTCCATAAAAATTAATGCGTTAATTTTGATAAGGACAGTATTCCCTAATATAAATAATCTGAATATTTAAATAAGATTATTTAAAAGAATCTATGCGTTAAAATAGATTCCAGGTTTGCTTTCTAGTTTCTACTCGTTCGACGTGTTCCTTTATCCCTATTTTTTATTTAGCCTGTTTGAGAAAAATTACTACCCAAATCGCCTCATTATAAGTAAATGGTCAGAAATGCCACATGTACCACACAAGCAGCTGTACAAGTTCCTTAAGAACTAGCTTTATAGTGTACTCATTCATTCCACCTATTTTACTAGCACACTTTAGTCAGAAAAATACTTGATTGACTCAATCACTACAAACTATATAAGTTTTGGCCCCTATACTCCCAAAACGATTTTTGGGCTATTTGTATCCCATAATCATACCACTTTTCGCCCACCAATCCTGCTTTCTGGCAGGAAAAATGAATTTAATTGATCAATTTGCCTTGTTAATATGATGTTATTCAATGTTGATGGCTCATATCATTCATAAATACAACTTGAAAGATCGAGTTTGAAGCTCTTTGGTGTTTCAATATCCAAATTTCATGGATCTACAAGGCATATCCACAAAAAACTGATCGAAAAGGTAATGCTAATGCATAAAACCTCCTAGATCTAGATCATTTTATTCAAATAATTAGATAATAATAAAAATAATATAACCCGATACGTAATTAAAAAATATAGTCATTTTGACCTGAAATAAAAGTCAGCGTTTACCTCAGGCTCATAACACCAAGCTTGGCATGCCATGTTGGTGGTGGAGCGTTCAATCATACTTTGCCAAACAGCATCTTTGCCATCTAGAAGATGCAACAAATATTCAAGATCCTTCTCAGTGACAACATCATGGATCCCCCCTGAACTTACAATACTGCACCTGTGAATGGAGATAATTAACGATTTGCCAAAATTGAGTGATCAACAGGTGCTAATCAATTTTGTGACACATGAAGAATACTGGCAAGCAAAATTAATTTGACAACATGTCAGAAGATATATGCCACCTAATTAACAGTTAACAACTGTCATCCCAAACGATTTGGAAGATATCACCAAGAAAAAAAAAACTCAAGGGAACAAGCAAACTGCATGACATAAGCCAACATCACAGAGCTTTATTGCTAGGTGTTCATTAGGATGATGATTAGTAAGGAAATTGGGAGAATTTAGCATTTCTTATGGTAATTACACGTCTAGTATCTAAAAGCTAATAATCAAATTGTCCAGTCGATTATTTCTAGCGGAGCCAAAGACGATCCTTTTACAATGGAAAATCAAGAAAATACAATGTTGTGACGTGTGACGTCAACTTTAATGCATCCAAACATTTAAGTCATAACATATAACTATTGGTTATAAAAAAACTGATATTAATTTTTTACAATTGCAGGATTCTCTAAGAATAGTTGCAAAATCAAATATATGCAACTACCAAATAATTAGCAGATAAAAGAGGACACTGCACAGCTAATACAATAATAAACTTTGCATTTTTGGCAACTGATTAGGCATGATCCTTTGATTGAAATACACCCCTAATAATATGTAATACCCTAAATATCTACTAACCTATAATACCTGAATTCTAAATCTCCTACTATTCTAGCCGAATATAGAGCATACATCTACCTTTGAAAGAGGAAACATGGCATTTACAACACTAACACTAGCACATTAACAAAGAGATGAAATAGATACTTCCCTCTTGATAATAAATACCAACTAACCTAAAAATACTTAAATTCTAATTCTTATACTACTCTTCCCAGCTCTAAGCACTGGGAATCGTCTTATAAATTCAATACTAGCTAAGCTTACGTATACCCGTATAAGCAAACCAATGCCAACCAAATAATTTATGGAGCCAACAATTTGCATGTAAGCACACCAACATGTCCATTATTTTGCCTCAGCACCAACTGAAACACTACAAATAACTACATTGTTGGATACAGTATAACTAGGTGCTCACTAATGCAGCAATGATTATCATTAAAGGCGTTCACATCATAACTACGTCACCTACATAGAACTAGAATAAATATATTAATACAAAGGGGCTAGTATTGTAAAATTAGGCCATTGGGGATACAACACAACTTTCATCAAAACTTTCCTCGGTTTAAGACATCGTATATAACCAAAACGTAGGCTAGTGGATCATGCTATTGCTATTTATAATATTTACCCACATGCTAATTTCCAAAAGCTATTTTGCATATGATTACCAACAAAAAAATAGTCCAAACGAACTTCCAACATATCTGCTATATAAAGAAAATCTTAACTTCCAACAAGTGAATCCTCATTAAGCAAAAGTTAACTGTTAAAAGATCAAGAAAATGGATGTAAAACGATGATTTGAAGAACTCAGAGAATATTCTCATTTCAGAGGTGCCTTGTCTGCAACAATGCAAGGCCATGGTCGTTAACAATCACATAACCAACATTGGATTACACATAAAACATTCAAAGAATATCTCCGTTTTTTCCTACAGCTTCATGCTTCAAGTACCTAGCCCATAAAGTACAACCACATAGATAAGCAATCAAACCCAGAAACCCTAAATGCAACAGTTAAGAGCTTCAATTATCAGCTACAATGGATCATACCCTGTCCCGCTCAAGTTTGATCTAACACCTAGAGGCCAAAACATATAATGAAAACACATATCACAACTGTAAAAAGATGTAAAAATCACTTAAAAAGAACGAGATAATCACTAACATTAATCACAATCATCATGTCCAATGGTAGACCTAAACTAAAGTAGGGAACTCAACAAGTGATAATAACATTTCCAAACCAAAATGTAACCTTCAAATAACATGTAGAGCAAACAAAAACTCCAAAAGCAAAACCCTAAACAAACTTCACATGAACCACATCATATACCACATCAAGGATAAGAAATTACAATAACTTATTCTCAAAGTCACTTCCATCAACATACTGAGCCGCCGGCACCGACTCCCCTGCCACCACCGCACGCGGCGGCGACTGATCATCCTTCCTCTCCTTCTCCCGGAAGTTCGACCACATCCGACGGCCAACAGAGAACGCCGACAGGGCCGTGAAAGCCAGCCACAACCGCCGAGCCCCAAACCCCGGCGGCGCCGTCCACGCGAACCCCCGCAGCTTCGACCGGAAACCTAAAAACACAAGGCTGGTCCACCGCGGCGTCCAGGCCCATCCGATCACCACCCCGACCATCACCGCCACCCAAATCGGCACCGCACAGAAGAAAATGTCGACGAATGCTTCCATCACAGCCGGTTTGTTGACGAAATCCATCAGATTAACGAAGTAATTTTGGTCCTCCATAATCTGATCAGTAGATCAAGGATTCATGTGAATAGAATACGTGATCGATTTGGAAACTACCACCGATCGGTGCCCATAGGAATACTGAGAGAAATGTAAACGAATGAATGAAGAGAAACGGGATAATACGGAAATGTGACGTGGCAAACGGTGTAGGTGATCGTTGTGAAGGAGCGTGATTGACAGTCGCCGTTAAAGGCCTTTGGGTTGTTGAGTTTGGAGACAGTTGTCGAGTTTTATTTAATGAATGATAATTAGTAGCGACTAATTTGAAAGAAAATTTATTCGGGTCGGTCGACTGGTAATTTTGGAAAAATGAAACGAAAACAAATAAATGAATTCCTTCGGGTCGGTTTGAGGTTAAATTCCTAACAATTTATTTTAACATAGGTTGTTAGGCCTGTAAATGAACCGAACGAACACGAACATCATCATGTTCGTGTTCGTTCATTTAACTTTTACCGAACACGAACACGAACACATTATCGAACGCGATTTTGTGTTCATGTTCGTTTATTAAGAAAATAAAAATGTTCGTGTTCGTTCATGTTTGTTCGTTAAGAAGCTAAATGAACACTTCATGAACATAAACGAACACAAATGAACAATAATAAACAAACATAAATTAACCATAATAAACAAACAAAACTGAACACAAAATAAATCTTAAATTATCATTTTGGATTTTTTGGTGTATTAGTGAAAATTGAAACTTACTAAACTTATGAGTTTCTAGTATAACTTTATACACTTATGTTTCAAATATTAACACATAATACTCTTTTATTAATATTTTAATATATATATATATATATATATATAAACGAACATAAATGAACAAACATAAACGAACATAAATCAACGAACATATATGAACGAACATAAATAAACGAACATATATGAACGAACATAAACGAACGTTCATGAACGTAAGCGAACGAACAAAGCATGTGTTCATGTTTGTTCGTTTAATTAAACGAACACAATTTTTTTGTTCATGTTCGTTCATTTCCTAAATAAACGAACATAAACAAACTTCCCGCTGAACAGTTCATAAACAGTTCATGAACGTTTGGTTCCCTATAGGTTGTGTTGGGGTGATTTATTTAATTTTATACTTCTTTTTGTAAAAGACGATGTGATACATCTTAAATTAATTGAGTATTTTGTATCATAATTAGTACATAATCATGAGACAATCGTGTATGTATTTCTATCAACTTATTAAATTTTAATTTGCAAATACGAGTTTAAAGTCACTTACGTAACGACTCTCGACTCGCATGCATCATTAGTAAACATACATCTTTTGGTAGTTACATGTCAAAATTCCTTATGTTTACTACTAAGCTAGAAATGACAACATAATACTTATGTTTACTACTTTGATTTGTTTACACCGTTATGTCATTACCCACTACTAGGCTAGTTGGTGAGTCGCCAAAAAGACGACAAGAAATTTATTCAATTACTAAATGGTATAATCACAACTAGTGTCATTTTGAAGTAATGGGTTATTTGACGCCTATCAAAAAGAGGTTTGGCATACATCCAATCTAGTTCTTGTTTTGAGCATTCTCGCCTAATGAATAAACAAAAGAATCAACTAGTGATGTAAGCAAGGCCATCAATATAATCAAAAGACAATATGACTCACATGACGTAAGCAAAGCTACAAGCAAAGAACGAGCTTCAGATGTCCTTGCCATGACAGACAAGGACTCAATATCTAAATGACACGTTAAACACATACTCTTAGAACACTTGTGTTTTCAAAGAACGCAAAACTGGAGAAGTGACATGCTGAGAAATCACGCCAGAACAATAATTAGAAATCTTTTTTCGTTAAAAGATTCTTAGATGATAAATCTTTTCAAGTTAAGCTTCATCATGAGCTTAGCTTAGTGTGAATCAGATTATCATTAGTTTTTCTAAATAATAATACATGTGCGTAGAGATAAAAAAAAAGGAAAAAAGTTAGTTTCGAGGATGACACATAGGAACATCATCATGTCAGGTTTGGGTAAATACGTGGTCCTATATATTAATAAGATTCCAAGTTTGAATTTGTTAGAGTAAACTTTCTTCATGTTCAATCATTTTAAAAAATTTTATACCAAAAAAATGTTAGTTACTCGTTTAACATACAAGGCATCTCACATCAAGACTAAACAACCTCTCTAAACGTAATCTAATAAAACTAAGCCTTGGAACAAGCACATTAATTAGTTTTTTTTTTTTTTTTTTTTTTTTTTTTTTGACCTCGGTTTGAATGTAGTACACAACTATTTACCAATTTCAACCGGGAATAAGAAAGAGTGAGTGCGAAGTGTAATAGTTAATGTTTATGTGAGCATGTTGCATACAAATTCAATAATAAATACTCACACATTCTTCATAATATATTTTTCTAAACCAAATATCAATCGAGTGATGTTTGTTTGGGATGGAACTACACAACAAGTAGATGCATAACCAAAAAAACTGTCACTTTAGTGCATGTTGGTTTGATATAAAACATTAAAATCTTATTAAAGTCACAAACAGTCGGGCACAAAATCACTTTATTATTCAGTTCTTTTCAAAATTTGTTAACAATTAATATATTTTAATTATAGATTCACAGGCATATAATATACCCCATTATGGTTCGGTTGTTGGGCATCTTGATATGGTTATGCAAAGCATGTTTGTATTAATCATTAATTTGATAATTGTGGCATTTTAAATAATCTAGGTTTTGGTTGGTTATGTAAGGTGTATCAATAATTGACACGATAATTATAAAATTATAAATAATCAAGTTTCAGAGTGACAATTTCTAAGACGAAACTAAATGATTAAATGTTGGGTTGTAATGTTCAACTTGTTTAATAATCATGTCATAATGTGATTGATATACTTAACCCGTTTAATTAACCGGTTGTGTTGGAGTGACAGGTTTAACTTAAAAGTATTAACCTGTTTAATTAAATAGATTGATTTATTACCATTGAAAATTAAAATAATAAAAATATTTACAAAGACAACCTACTTAGTTATTACACCCTACCGACTTATTGACAATCTTTTTCATTCATTTGGATAAATGAGTTAGAATGATCAAGTACGAGTTACATACTTACATATTTTAGGTGTTCAAGTGTTAGACATGATCATATATAGGGTCGTGTTCGAGTCATCACTTCAATGGTTCAACCCGACAGTCAACAAGCATGCTGCTAATTTTGAATAGATTTTGAAGTACATGTTTGACTAACACCTATTTGCCATGTCTTTTTATTTCTCACTCGGTATATAAAATAGTAAACAAATTGAAAATACCACACCTACCTATGTCACCATGAGTTTTGCAATTTATTTCGAGCGAATAATACATGTAAATCAAATGATTGATCAACAAACTTGTAAATATTAGATTCGAGACATGGTAATTATAATTATAATCTAAAAACTATTGAATACACGTGTCTAATTCACCAATAACTAGAAAGAGTAATGTTGTGTTTAATAACGTCATACGATGTCAAATATGATTTCATTCATGTTAACATAACATGAATGCCAACGTATTAAAGATAAAACCATTGTTTTCACGACCGGATCGGACCGGCCGGTCCGACCGGTTCGACCGGGGATCGGCCACTTAGCCGGTCCGGTTTGGTGCGATTTTGGACTGGTCGAACCGGCCGGTTCGTCCCGAACCGCTGGTCGGACCGGGAAACCGGACCGGTTCGACCGGTTTTTGTATTTTTTTAATTTTTTTTTATTTTTTTGATTTTAATGGGTAAAAACGGGGTGTTGAACCATAAATTAGTGTGTTGGATATAAAAATATAGTTAAGTTTTATATATAACTATAAAATACATATATAAATTACTTATATTTAATTATATATATAACTATATATATAATATACTATAAATATAATTATGACGTCATCCGGTTCTTAAATCCGGTCCGACCACCAAACCAGTAAGGCGTCCGGTTCGACGTCCGATCCGGTTCTGAAAACATTGGATAAAACATTATATCAAGATTATTATAAGGAAAAGAAAACAGTATGATGTTTTGGTCTTATATATAGGAGCACCTTAGTTTGAAAATCACATAAAGTTTTAAAATGGTCCTAAAGCAAGACGAGGCTATGATGACAGTCAAAGTGACAATGGATGAAATTATACAAGTATTGATTAGGTTTTTTTAGTGGTGTTTGCATGCAGTTTTTGAAAAGGTTTATTGGAATTCCTTGATCTCATTCATAATTCTCCTCAATATTTATAATACAATTTAACCAGATTTATTGTGTAGATTAGATTGTAAATTTAAATATATTTGAATACAATGTATATCTATAAAATATTCAAAGGTCCAAGTCTATCTCTTATCTAGTTGACTTTATTTTGAATCTTTGGATCTTCCGTCTATTATACCCCCGCAATCGAAGCAGGAGGTTCACGTATGTTGAGACTGTTGTGAAAGTCATCAAAAAGTATCCGTGGTAGTCCTTTGGTGAACACATCGGCGATTTGGTAACGAGACGGTATATGAAGAACCCGAACTTGGCCTTGGGCAACCTTTCCCGAACAAAGTGGATATCCATTTCAATGTGTTTTGTTCGTTGATGTTGAACCGGGTTGCCTGCTAAATAAATGGCACACACGTTGTCGCAGTAAACCAAAGTAGCACGGTTGAGAGGGTGATGCAGCTCAAGTAGGAGGTTTCTAAGCCAACATGTTTCAGACACAACATTTGCAACGCCTCGATATTCAGCTTCAGCACTCGAACAAGAAAGAACAGCTTGTATTTTTGAAGACCAAGAGATGAGGTTGTCACCCAAGTAAACACAGTACCCGGATGTAGAACGCCTCGTATCCGGGCAGCCACCCCAATCTGCATCAGTGTATGAGGTCAGAGAGGTGATGGGCGATTTGGTGAGGTGAAGCCCATGAGATAGAGTGCCACGAATGTAGTGTAGAATGCGCTTCAAGGCGTTCATGTGGGTGGTCCGGGGAGCGTGCATGTGCATGCACACTTGTTGAACAGCATAGGAGATGTCGGGGCGAGTGAAGGTAAGATACTGCAAGGCCCCGGCCAGCTGCCGATAAGATGTACCATCTTCAAGTAGAGTGCCATCGGTAGAGCTTAACTTTGATTTTGTGTCAACCGGAGTGTGAGCGGGGTTACAAGTAGACATGCCCGCTCGTTGTAGGATATCTACACATATTGCTGTTGAGATAGAAATATAGAGTGTGTCTGGCGGGTGACTGAGATGCCGAGGAAGTAACTCAAGGGGCCTAAATCTTTCATGGCAAATTCAGTTGATAAAAGTTGTAGAAAGGTGTGCCTTAGCTTATGTGAGGAGGTGATAAGTAGGATGTCATCCACGTATAGTAGTATGTATGCAATATCAGCCCCTTGTTTGTAGATGAATAGAGAGCGATCACACTTGCTATGACTGAACCCCAATGTGTAGACATAGTCGGCGAATCTTTGATACCAGGCCCGAGGAGCCTGTTTGAGGCCATATAGGGACTTCTTCAAGAGGCACACATGATTAGGATAGGTAGTGTCTCGAAAGCCCGGGGGTTGATGCATGTAAACGGTCTCATGTAGCATGCCATGTAAAAACGTGTTTTTGACGTCAAGCTGATGCACGGGCCAATCGTGTGATAGAGCTAGAGTTAAGACCGTTCGGATTGTTGCTGGTTTAACCACGGGTCTAAATGTCTCGCCACAGTCAATGCCAACCTGTTGGACCTGCCATCACAAACCAAACGAGCTTTGTATCGCTCAAGAGAGCCATCAGATTTAAATTTATGTCTAAAAAGCCACATACTCCATACTATATTCATGTTAGGGTGACTCGGGACTAACTCCCACGTCTCATTATCGATAAGAGCCCGGAACTCATCGTGCATGGCTCGTGACCAATCCGGGTTACGGAGGGCATCAAATGGATTTCGAGGGAGGGGGGAGGGGGAGGCGAGAGTGTTAAGAGTGAAAGGTTGTGTGGGTTTTGAGATGCCCGACATGCTTCTAGTGTGAATAGTTCGAGATGGCAACGGTGGCTAGGGGGGTGGTGGTGGGGGAGTCAGAGGGGATTGTGCGGGAGGTGTTGGGGGTGGGGACCCGACAATGGTTTGTGAGCTAGGGTCAGAAGCAGTAGGCTGCGTGGGCGTGGGTAGTTTGGGCCAGCGGGTGTATGTATGAAGGAACCGAGAGGAAGGGGTGGGTTGGGGGGTGGGGTTGGGCCGAGTAGAGGGAGGGTGATCGGTAGTCGGGTGGAGATAGTAAGGGTGTAAGTCAGAGGAGAGGAATTGATAGGGGGAGGGAGGGGAGGATGCGGTGGATGAAAATGGGAATTGGGACTCGTCAGAGATGACATGGCGGGAGGTAAAAATTTGGTGGGTATAGGGAGGTGTGTTATCATGGGGGCGGGTGGGGGGCGCTTGTGCTTTCTGCGATGTGAGGAGGGCCGATGTGACAGTCTGCTTGGCCTGATTGTTCTTCTGAGTCTCTTCAAGAATGAGTTTGGATCGGGCCTCATAGAAATCTGGTAAGGGGGTGGTTTGTTGGATCATCATGGCCACGCCGTCGTAGGATTCGTCGCTGAAGAACTAATCGTTGATTAGTGACCGGTGCCCCGACGTTCGCAAGTTGATCCGAGAGCATCTTGAGGGTTTGACAGTAAGATGATATGTTTGAGTGGTTGTCGAGCCTGGTAGTCACGAACTGATGTTCCAAGTAAACAGCTCGTGAGTTCTGGTTGTCTTGAAAGATGTTTTCAAGGGGCTGTCCAGGCTTGAGCGGCAGTGGTGTTGGGTTTTAGAATGGTGTGGAGTAGGTCGTTGGAGATGGTGCTATAAATCCATTGCAGTACAATGGCATCCAATCGAGACTAAAGTTCGAACTCAGGGTTGGGTTTGGTTATGGCGGTGTCTTTGGGAGGGTCTGCAGCGGATGTAGTAGTAGCAGGGATGGAGGAAGGAGGGGGGGAGACTGGGGATCGATGTGATTGCTGACCTGACACGCTCGGCAGTGGATTCGAAAGAGTTCGGCCCAGGAGCTGTATTGCCCGTTTTCCATCTCAAGAACAAACGGAATAAAATTTCTGATGTTGGTGACTGCTATTGCAGGATGAAGTTTGGACTCCATGGTGATGGGTGATGTTGGTGGCTGGAACAGGGAATTGAGAGGGGATAAGGCAAGAAGAAGAAGGAGACGGGGAGATGGGTTTTTGGTAATCAGATGAGCTCTGATACCATGAAAAGGTTTATTGGAATTCCTTGATCTCATTCATAATTCTCCTCAATATTTATAATACAATTTGACCTGATCTATTGTGTAGATTAGATTGTAAATTTAAATATATTTGAATACAACGTATATCTATAAAATATTCAAAGGTCCAAGTCTATCTTTTATATAGTTGACTTTATTTTGAATCTTTGGATCTTCCGTCTATTAGTTTTAAATTCGAATTTAATTTTTAAAATAGGTTAGAAAACGGTGTATTACACGTGTTAAATAGTGAAAAAAGTTAAGTAGTAAGTATTGAAGATTTAGATATTATAAAAAGATACTTTAAAACAATATATGATTTAAATTATGTGTAAGTAGCTAAGTAGTAAAACTATAATATTATTTTTTTAATAATTGATATTCTAGATTTTAAATAATTTGAAGGTCCTGAAATATTTCATTTACATACCACCAACATCATAAAATAAAAAACCTAAATTACTAAATATCAGATAAATATTGAAACACCACAGAAATATATAAACAATACCATCGCTCCTTACTTGAATATACCACTTATCTTACATGATCCCCTTTCATCATTCATCGAGTTAACTTCCAAAATACTCCTATAGTTGGAAAAAACTAAAAGTGTCATCATTTAAGACTAATTTGTAAGAGTGCAAATATATATTTACCTCAACATCACTATACAAAAACTTTATACCGAAATCCTGGTTTCGGGTAATCAGATAGGTCTATACCAACACTTCTCGCCACCTAGGCATCCGCAAAAAGAAAAAAAAAAAGTATGCCATCTCAAATGTGGCCCTGACCAAAAAATCCACTACCGCCCTAGCCCAATTAGTTGCCCTTTCGTTTTCTACGTTGATTTTTGCTATTTTACATTTCTATGCATGATCACACTACTACAATAGCAATTACAATATTAACTTCATATACATGCATGTACCTGTAGAATGTAAACTTCTTTGAGCACTCTTGTTTAAGCATGCAACACATAAAAAATAAGGTGTTTCAGTGTTGAGGTCAAAAACGTTGGAGGGAATGAAGTCTGGTCCGAGACCAATTTGTTTTTGGTTAATATGGTTTCGTACCAGACAACATTTCTACCAACCATTAATGAGAGTTTGAGACGGGGCAAAAGACAGAGAGCGAGTGTGTGAATATTAGCTGTATGTTTGATATGTATTCCACCTTAAATAAGTTGTTGAAAAGCAAAAACAACTTTGGACCACTTTAGTGACATGTAAGTTTCAACTCACCTTCCTAAGCATGTTTTCCACACGACAGACGTACACTATGGGAGAGGGTAACTTCTGCAAGAGTTCAAAAAACATATTGAAGAAGAAATTATGATAGATACCAATATTTTTTCAAAATAATAATTAAATAAAAACATGTAATCAAATTCAATAATTTAGAACACAAAACCATCCGGCTAATAACATACTATGAGCCACACTGTGGTCCTGGGTGGCATGTTGGACACGCGTGGAACACTATGTTAAGGTGGTGTGGACCACGACGGTAACAAGCAAACATGAATCTACACACATCACATGAAACATACCATGAACACATTATATTACATAATATTTAAATAATCAAAAAGTAATAGTGACAAATAGTATATGTGAAAACCAAGTCCAAGATGGAGTGTGCAATGAGAAGACTAACATAATGCTAATACGACAGGCGGTGAAATGTAATGAGTGCGTCCATCTATCTAAGAAAGAAATCCAAACCATTTAGGGGCTGTTTGGTAACTTTTGAATGGGCAAGTGCTGAATCATTAAGAGTTCTGAACTATTAAGTGCTGAACCAGTAAGAGGTCTGAATCATTATGAGCTAGTATATTGCTTAACTATTCAGAAGCAAATGTCTGACCAATTCAGATAAAAGATCTTAACCATTCAGACTCAGCATAATGCTTAACCATTCAGACTCAGCATAATGCTTAACCATTCAGATGCAAAAGTGCTTAACCATTCAGAAATCTGCTCACGAAACAAATACTCTGAACCATTAAGTGCTGAACCATTCAAACATCTGAATGTTTAAGAGGCAAACAAACAGCCCTTTAGTGTTCATTATAATACGTGTATTTTGATGATATAAAAGTGAGACTTGTATAGAAGAAAAACACAGGCTCGTGATATTTGGGTTGTTGAGAGAGAGATTCAAGCATATCAGGCTTGACTTGTGATCTTCAATTCAAGAAGAAAACTGAGCCTCTATTCAACTCGTACTAGCTTGTGGTTTGCTTGTTTTAAATTTTATTATCTTTTTATGTCTTTTATAGAAGTCTTTAACAAGATCATATTATACAAATAATATATATCAAAGTACCAAACTACCAATATACAAAAGAAACCAATAATAAAAATGTATACGAGCAGGCTACCATTGGCTTGTACTTGACACCAAATGTTTATACGAACAAAAACTATACAAGATAAACTACAAACCAACTTTTGCCAAGCTAATTACAAGCAAATTACGAGTCGAAAGCTAGTTGGAAAGTATATATACATAATATTACTAGAAAAAGAAAACCAGGTGACTGACATAATGTGAAGAGACACATGTGTGAAGGTTGCAGCAACAATCTTTGATGAAAGAAAAACAAGATTTACAGCAGCACAACATTTTCTTCATAAATAAGACCACAGCTTGCAGTAAAATTTACATTTCATACATAATAAATATCAAAGCACAAAAAGAAAACAAAGGGGACTAAGAAAATCGCTGCAAATCCCCCTGATCAAGCTGAGAACAATAGATACAATTAACAATGTATAAATTAGAAAAACTCACCAGTAAATTAGGATTTAAAACTGCGTAGTAATCTTCTCATCAAAATCTTCAGTAATATTGGTCAAAATAGACTCATTTGACTCTTTTTCATTAGAATGTTGAAACTTTACTTTGTCCTTTTTGTTTGTTGTATCTCGGTAGAGACCAAAACTATGGCGAACTCTGGCATGTTCTCCTCTTCTTTTGTCTAAACCTACAGTGTCACTGCAGCTTTTCCTTCTGCCCAATTTTGGTGACTTAGCACGAGTTGGTGGTGGCTGTCATGAGTCATCAAAGCGAAATTATTATTATCATATTAAAACGTTGATAAGGATATAAAGGTGGCAAAACAGGAAGAATAGTCCGAATGGATACCAAGTCAATATGGGTTCAAGTTGAAACGGGTCATTTTTAGTATATGGGTCGATTCCTATCAACCCGACTCACAAACACTTTTTACTCCATTCTAAAAATAATTACTACGTAGATTATAGTTCAAATACAATATTAAACTATAAGAGTCTAAATCTTTGAACAAAATTGTTTAAGTGATTGTATGAATTTAAAATAGACTTGGGGTGACTTCCAATTCGTAAGAATCTTTTAGTAAAATAAACACATAAATCATGTAGGCCCACATGAATACAATCAGAACTTTGTTGTGATAACTGACAACAATAGATAACGTAGATTAAAAGGTTTCCATAAAACACAAAGTTAAATATGTGTAAACAAATCTTAAGAATCTAAAAATGTTTTATAGATTACCTTCTTTAGTTCAACCTTTGGCGGTGGGCCCTCATGGTAGAAGCTTGGCATTGGGTTTGCCTTGAATAACAAACTCTTTCTGAGTTGTTTTAGGGCTGCTTCCTTTTCTTCCTTTTTGATACAAAGCAGAAAACAAGAAATGAACTTCACGATGACACGGCAAAAATAAATTTGATGAGAAAAAAATTAATTGGTAACAATCATAGATATTTTACCTTGGTTCTTGCCTCACATTGAATTTTCTCCGCCTCCAATGCTTGTTGTTTCTCTTCTAATTTGGAATAAAACTGATGTAATATGAACACAAAATAAAAAATGTAAGGGGGAGCCAGTATCGTTATAGCATCTATAAGAGATGTTAACAGGTCTAAACATGTGATTAGAGTCGCACTTATGATCTTGAGAGGTTTTGTGCACTAAATTTACACTTGGAGCAAGTTTTGACCTGTTTCTTTAGCTAGTTTTTTTTTCTATTATTTAACCTACTGTACCAACTAGATATAAAACCAGAACAAGATCAACCCATGCTTAGGTTTACAGTAATTGTACCTCTTTTCGCCTCTCTGCACGTGTGCTACACCTGAAAACGGGGGCTGATGCAGAGGTGGGCTTGGACATTATAGTCCTTGCTGATGCAGCAGTTCTTTAGTATGATTAAGGACATAACAGATGCAGAAGAAAGAAAAGCAAACAAAATGAAAAAGAAACAAAGATACGGATACGAGGATGCTACTGAACAAGAGTCGTCATCATCCTGATGCTTCTTGTTATCTGGTTGCAAAGGCTTCCTTGCTATTGAAGGAGTTACAACCTGAACCCAAAAAAGAAAGAAATAAATAAATATTTAGATGAAAATCTGTGAAAAGGAAATTGGCATTCAGCATGGGCAGTTTTCACCTCATTTGGTTTCTTTGTAAGTTGGGCAGGAAAACTGCTTGAATAAGATGGTTTGGCAACAAGATTGCCAGCAGGGCGAGTTCCATATAGAGCACGCTTTTCAGTAGCAAGAGCAAATGGCTGTGGAACAGTGTGTTTTGTTCTAGCAGATTTGGTTGAAGGTTTGACCATTGTGTTTGATTTCTTGATCTCCCCTTTTGTCTGTTGAATGCCAGATGTCGTCTTTTCCTTCACCAAGCAAGTTTCACAGTCTGTTGTGTCATTACTTGAATCACCAGAAAGATCATTTGCATGTTTTACGTCTTCAATAATACATTTCTTCACTTCAAACTCTTTAACTTCATCTGTTGTCTGGATATAAGGGTTTGAATTCCCATTGACAGAAACATTGGTATCAGCCAGAATAGCATTACTTGAGTCACCCAAAAGATCATTAGAATCAATAGTAACAGAATCTACTTCCTTGTCCATACACATATTAGCAACCACCTCCATTCCCATGGGACTGCATAGACAACAATAGAGTTAATTAGTTAAAGACACCATGGTCTGCATAGACATCAATATGTGCATCTCAATGACCATAGCATCATCATATGTAAAGTCACCCTAGTCTGTTGAACAGGTATGGTTTATATTCACTTTCATTAATATCTCATAAATGTGTTTTATGCTGTGAAATACTTAGTGGTGAATTTTCAAAAGTTACTAAATAGTGCATACATCATTATTTTTATGCATAATGTAAATAATCATACTTCGCATCTCATACATCATATGTAGAAAAAAAGAAACTACACAATCATACACTTTCCTTTTGCTACAAATGTCAAAAGATATAGTAAAAGAATGAAAAGAGTGATTTGCAGACAAATTATAATATCAAAATGTTAAACTAAAGCATGAAATAATGACTACAATATAAATAATTTGTAATTCTAGAACTCCACAAGGTAATGCATGCAAAACATGAAATAGAAAGCCAACATGATGCCTTCTTGAATATGAAGATATACACTTCAATTTGATTATGCATCCATCACCAATACATGATAATATGATATTAAGAATTACCATTCAAGAAATACAAGATAGTGAGCTTAAACATATATGCTTTCCGGATATAAAAACATGATGATAAAGGATACAAGGAGTAGAAACCAAGTATATAGAAAAATGTAAGAGAAAGAAGAGTACATTTACCAAACAACAAAATGTGTCTAGTCAATCAACTACTTGAATAATTGAGCAATAATAAATTGTTCCACTAAAACTGAATAAGTCAGGCAAGAATTTTGTGCATTGACATATGCTTCTAGCTGACTGATATCAAACATGAAAAAGACTCAAAATCCTTCATTTAGCACTCTAAATTCAACATTTTTAAAAATTTTCAGCTTCCATTTATATCCATCTTGGTCAAATCACATGGCATAAGTGATTAATGCCATTCACTCGTTATACTAGGTAATGATTCTAAGTTATTTGAGACAAAATAGAGCCAATAGACTTGTAACTCTAGGATTATCCTCCAAGACTACTGTTTCCACTCTAAAGGGGGTCTTAAACAATTTGTTGCTTCAGACCTTCATCGCAAATAAAAATTACACTAGAGCAATAAGCCTTTTGCCAATGAAACTTTAGCTTCATAATTACCCCCAACCCCACTGCAGAAGATAATCACTATCTGAGTTCAGACAATCAGCCAATAATACACGACAAGGGCTCCATAAACAACACGATACATCCCTCAAACTCATAGAGAATAATTTTACCCCACTAATTTGCATCCAAACAAATTTCTGCTTCTATCTGCTCAACAAACTGGAACTCATTACGTTGGTTTCCTGTGCTACATTCTCCCAAACTCTCATGAATTCACAGTAAACTTCCAGATTAAAATTCTATATCAAACCTAGATAAGAATCAAAGTCCAAATCGAAACGCCGATCCAGACAATGAACTCTCCAAAATCAACGACGAACAGAATGCAGATCTAACTAAATGCAATTACTATTACGAACACAATAGCATTGCAATATTAACATATAAAATTGCATAAACTCAGCAGAAATCAGTGAAAATGTTGAGAGATTCTTACATTTGATCTGCGAAGGACTTGAACAGTTCCTCGAAAACCTGCAAGCAACTTCTCTCTCTAGAAAATTAGGTGTATAAATAGTAGATGTGTTAACGGCGTTAAGTTACCGCCGTTTGGGTGTTTTTCGAAATTTTAACGCGCCGTGACAAAATTATCGACGGAAAGTTAAAAAGCAAAATCTATTTAAAACTTGACATAAGAGGCAGTCATCTTATACAACTCGCATAGCAAATAACATAAGATTATAGATTTATTAAAACAATTCTTGATATACGTGCAAATATTTTGACACGACGTTACAATCCTCAATACGCGTGTTAATTTTTTGCCCAATGTAAGATTTATCGATATAACACATAAATTATTTTGAAACGTCCTAAGATTTCTTAATATACTGTAAATTACTTAACCGACGTAAGTAATTTTAACACAAATTTAAAAAAATGGATCGCGATCATAAATTTTTCAAGAAATAAAATAAATCTAAAGTGTATAGAACTCGTATACCACCAATATAATATAACACCACCCAGTCACTCACAGTGTTAAAAAAACATATAGGCTTATTCAAGTTGTATAAATATTAAAGGTGTTTTATATCCTATGTTTGAATTAAAAGTGACGCATTTAAAATTTGCCATTCGGGATTTATTTAAATAAATGTATTGTGGTGATTCGTAATGGTCACCAACTACTCACCTCCTTGGCTTTTTCTTAATTAGGCGAGATTCCTCGTTAGGTTAATAAGCAAAATTATGTTTTTTAAAGAAAACTACATAATGATACAATTATTGATGCAATAGATAGTTTGTATGTTTATGAGTTAATACGAGTATAATTGGAAAAGGTTGATGATTAAGATTTATTTAATTTTCAAGTAAGGAAAAAAGGATAAAATAAAACAAACGTTTAAGGTCTATTTTATTTTAGTATAGAAAAATAAAATAAAATGTCAGTAAAATTGCATATACTAAAAGACTTGTATTCTAAAGTTACCAAATGGTGTGAAAAGTATGTTGATTCTTTAGTAATTGAGGATTCAAGGTTTATGATAAACAAATACATAGATTTAGAAGTCGGATTGATGGGTTTGTTTGTTAGCCAATTTTAAAAAGTAAACATCACGTGATATTAATTTTCACAAAACCAGTTGAAATGGGCATGTTTTGGCAAAATATATATGTTTGAAATCAAGTTTGTCGGTTCATTAGTTTTTTTTTTTTAAAATTTTGGTATATTGTTATATCAGTATGTTAACTACAATGAAATGATTCAATAAATACAAGCTTATTTTTAAAAGACGGCATGTATATTATACAAAGAAACTGTTAACGGTACCAAGATGACAAGGTTAACTTATGAGTTTACATGAAAACCGATCCAATTTTTCCATTCTAAAGTATGCCACTTGGTTTTATTTTCATTCCAATAAATACCAGCTAATATTCTAGTTAGACAAGCCTAATGTTAATAAAAGAAGAGATTTCTTTGTCATGTCATATTATTTTCACAACATGAGTAGTGCTATGCATCATCAACACCCGAGTTGTTCAATCCTAAATCTTTATTACTGTTTTTTTATAATTGACGAAAGACGCTAGATATTTAATAGCAAAATGTGTTTTCATTTAGCAAACTAGAGATTCATAGTCAATCATATTCAACCAAAACAACTTCTTCCTTCCATTTGTTAATCATTTCATTATATCTTGAGACTTTCAGCAAAACATCATGGTCAAAGATTCAAAAGCAATGACAAATAAAAGCGTAAAATTTAGGAGTAAAATTAGATGGTATGTGTCTATGTGAGTTAATTGTTTAAAAAATTTAAAAGTTAGAGAATATTATATAATTATATAGTTTTTTATCAAATTAACACGTCACTATCAATTGAATTGAAAAAAAAAAACAACTCTCTATTAGTCATAAATCTCTTTTAATCAAATTCCTTTATTTTATCAAGTCTATAATCAGCAATTGCGGGTGATACAAGGTACATTGATCCATATTTACGTTATCCCCAAAAGATAATGTGATTACAGCCAAATTGGCACCAGCGAGGATAAGGTGGGGCTGATTATCAATGAGACGTGCATATTCCAACAAATACAAACATATGAGTTTGAGCCACTAAATTAATGGTCCCTCTCCTTTGATTACTCCTCTTAAACTAATGTTGATGGTACCTTTTACAACCTAATTGGATTAAATAAGTTTTATCATCATTCTCTTTGATATATTATATCTAAACAATTATTATAAATTCTACATATTCTTTGCAAACCATGAGTGTTTCTTGCTAGAGGTGTACCTACTCGGGTGGTTAAACAATATTTCAATATATTAAATTTCATGCTAGATAAAACAAGTTAGAATAGACATGATAATTTTTTAACGACAATTGTTTGATAATGTTTCGGAAGATAAGTGTTATATTAATATGACGCACTTTTTTATTTTCCAACTAAGATCGCACCCCTAACTCCCCCTATGAGAAAACTCATAATTGAAAGGAAAAAAAAAAAAAAAAAAAAAAAAACCTAGCTCAACTGTGAAAATTTTTGTTTAAAGTAAGACTATAACTTATGACTTTTTCATATCTAAGTACCTTATCTTAACTACTTGTGCTGAAAATTATTGGTAATATAGGAGATAAATAGTTGAATTATTTTGCAGGGAGTCATTTTTTGGTACTCTTATTTCTATAAATCAAATGTTTGAATTTGTAGGTCAGATAAAACAATAACACACACCAGTGTAAAAATAGATTGTTATAAAAACAAAACAAACAATAAAAATATCATGTCACACTGAATGGAAAGAAAATATTACATTCGATCGTTGTTTTTATGGTTTTCATCTTTTGTACATCTTCGATCGAAACATTCACAAATAGCAATTTTTCAATGTAAAAAATGCTAGATTCGTTTATGTATTCAACAGACATGCAATAACGCAATTGTGTATATATATATGTTCTATTGAGAAAAAAAAACATTTGTTAATACTTGTTGTTGTAACTGTTAAACGCAATTGACAACTTTAATAAACAAATACAAATGCAATATGCTCTTTTTTTCCATCATCTTTCTTTGTTTAATCATCCTAAATGGCATTTTGGATTTTCGGAGACGTCTCCATTTTCAAATAAAGGGAACTTTCGTTCTCATCATGATCACGAAAATATAAAGCACTAGCTTTATTAAGCTCGTGCATTACACGGCTAAATATATAAATTATTAAATAAAATTAAAATTTATTAGTGATAAAAAAATATTAAAAGATAAAATATAATTGAAACTACGTATACATAAAAACTATAAATAATAAACAATGATATTCTTTTTTATCTTTTTTGTTTTATTTAAAAAATTAAACATTTTGTTTCAAAACAATCCGTTTTAAAAAAATAGCATATTTAAAAATTTCTTATTACTACTTTTAATTTTAATTATTTTTAGTTAATTTATAAAAACACTAATTCTAAAATATTTTATATTTTTTAAAAATTTTGATGTTTTAGAAAATATTTTTATTTTATAAAATTTTGTTTCTTTAAGAATAACATTAATAAAAATATAATTTCTTAATTTATTAAAAATTTATTATTAATCTAAAAAGATTTGAATAATATAATTAATAATTAATGTGATTATTTAATAGTAGAGAGAAACGGAAAAATTTTGATTAGAATGAATGTGGTATTAACATGTGTCATTTTAGTTATTCTTTTATTAGAATAGCTAAATTATACAATAATGTTTAAAAAGAATAATTGACGTACTTAATTAGAATCTATATTTCACTTTGCTTTTCAAAGACCACGATTTTTCTTGTTTTCACTTTGCTTTTCAGATACCACATGTATATGGTGATTTAGATTAAGTAAGCCTTCACATTTTTAAGCGACTTGTTGTAAAAACTATTATTATCACCAACATAGCGAGTAAATATTATGTTTTCCTTTACCATTAAAGCTTTAAGTCACGTATGCTTCTTTTTTGCCCAAATCCTTAAGTTTGAGATAAGTTCTTAACCATATCAAGTGAAACCGGTTTCAACCCAGTAAAACCCAAACCGAACTGATTTCAAACCCAATTCAAACTGATTTAAACCGGCCCTTTCCCTCACCCAAACCGGTTTCCGAAAGTCCGAATGAGCAAAGGGGATTAGGCCTTTTTTTATGTAAATAATGGACTTATTTAGCGTGAGCCCATTAATCCAAGCACGGGATGAAACTCGTCTACTTCAATAAAGATTACAATTTTTTTAATCAAAGCACTTCATTTAATCACGCCTACATTTTAATTTGAGGCATAAAACTTACAGCTAACATTTATTTACTACAGCATTACAACAATTGCAATGCTTTTTGTATGTGATTTTAATTCAGATAATTTAAAAAGGGTATAACTTATGTATTTTGATAAAATGGTAATATAACACTTTTGAGTGTTTGGATGGAGACATAGTGACGGTACGCATATTCGTATGCGCCGTGTAATATTTCTAAATTTTTATGTTTAATTTAGTTATTTGGGTTAATCAGGCCTATCTAGAATATATTATTAGATTTAATTTATTTGCCCTTTAGAACATATAATTACTAATAATTTTATAAAATCTTTATTATATACTTTAATATCTAAACGAAAAACCCCCGGAATAATATTGATTGTCAGATCCATGACACTTGTAAAAGATTTGAGGTTAAAAAATGATATTATTTGAGTGGTAGGAGATGATGAAATGAGTAAAGATCTTTTTCTATTTCCATTGAATTGGAATTTGAATTGTAAATGAAAATTGGAATTAAAATGTTTACTTGTTAATATTGATAAAGTGTTTGGTTTGTAAGTTTTTTAATGGAATTAAAATGTTAATTTTAAACATTTCATTGATTGTCAAAAATTCTATGGGTAAGTAGAAGGTAAGTGAATTTCAATAAACATGAGAAAATTTTCAAATTACAATTCCATCTAATAACCAACCAAAAATAATTTTAAATGATAAATTTTTCATTTTAATTTTAAAAAATTTTGTGAACCAAATAACTGTTTATGTTCTGATATGTTTTCATGCTCTTTTAAGACCCTGAAAATAATTTATAAGATTATTTTTTTATATTAACTTTTGTCTTTCAAAAGGCAAGGATTTGTCCATTTTAATTAATCAATAAAACTTAAAAAGTGTTTATTATTTAAAACGACTAGACCTTACCCTATGTATCACATCCCACCTAATTTACACAATAATCACTCCACTTGTATTTACCCAATAGGTAATTTACATTAATTTTCTAAACGTAGACTCAAAAGCATTTATATTTACCGGGATGAATGTGTAGTACTTTCAAAACATTCTATGCGTTATGTGACATTTCTAATTTTTTTTGTTTAATTTGGTTATTTGGGTTAATCGGGCCACTCTACAATATAGTATTAGGTTTTAAAATTTTTATTAATTTATTGGCCTTATAGAACATATAATTACTAATAATTTTATAAGTTTTTTATTATATTTTTAAAGGGACTTTTTACATATTTCCCCTTATTAAAAACATAAATTATATATTTCCCCAAGGTATAAAATCAATTACATATTTTCCCAAGGCATAAAATCAATTACATGTTTTCCCTTTCTAATACATACATATTACATATTTACTCATTCCATTAAAATTAACCTATCAAATTACTATTTTATCTTGTTTTTACTAAATTTTTTTTACATATTGATCTTTTTTATTTATAATTGATTAAAACTTTGTCAATTGTATTTTGTATCTGGAGATATAACGTTGATTATCGGTGATTATTGTTTTGAAATAAAGTTTTAAACTTTTGTATTTGGAGTTGTAATTTTTATTGTTTTCCTTTATATAGAAGACGCGAAGTAGATGAAATATGTGATTGATGTTCTTAGGAAGAGAAATATATAAAAATAACTTAGTAAAAATATGGATACAATATTCATTCAATAACTAATTTTAGTAAGATGGGTAAATATGAAATACATATATTTTAGAAAGGGAAAATATGTAATTAATTTTTTAGTTTTGGTAAATATGTAATTAATGAGTTTAAGAGTAGGAAATATGTAAATACCCCATTTTTATATATCTAAACGAGAAAAAAAGGTTTTTGGCCCCTTAAAATCTTAAATGATAATGATTGTTCGGGTCCATGACACTCGTAGAAGATTTGAGGTTAAAAAAATGATATTATTTGAGTGGTAGGAGATGATGAAATGAGTAAAGATCTTTTTTTCATTTTCATTCAATAGTTATTATGTTCTTATGTGTTTCAAGTTCCTTTGGACCCCGGAAATTATTTATAATGGTTTTTTTAAAAGTTAACTTTCGTCTTTTAAAACGCAAGGATACTATCCATATTAATTAATCGACAAAAGTCAAAAGTGTTTATTCTTTAAAACAATTAGATCTTACCCTATTTATCATATCTCACCTAATTTACACAATAATCACTCCACTTTTATTACCCAATAAGTAATTTACATTAATCTTCTATACGTAGACTCAAAAGCATTTATATTTACTGGGATGAATGTGTAGTACTTTCAAAAGCATTCTCTACTATACGAAAGCCATTAACTATTTTCTTTTTGTGGATCCTATTTTATGTATATGGTAAACATATGCCCATGAGGGTTCCATTAATGGTCTTTTACTATCTACACCCCACTCCACGCACATCACATGGATGTGATTAAAAGCTTCATATTAGTGGCATGATATGTTGTCATGATGCACTATGAATGATGCACTATAAGTGCTCATCGGTTCAGTTTATATGGTTTGTAATTTATTCGGTCATAATCTCATATTTAATTAAACTGATGGACACAAAGTCATGGCATTTTATTCAGTTCAGTTTATTTCAGATACATAACATAATGCGGTTTAATGATCCAGAACCGGAGAGTTATGGATCATGCAAGCAAGCGGCCCCATGTAAAGGTCACCATCGGGTGTTCTATTAAAGTGTGCTCCACCATATAACACCTTTCTTTTGAGATAGTGCCTCATGTTATCTTCTATTTGTGAAAGGTCAAAGCATATATAGATGTATAGAACTTGTTTTTTTAATATATTCAGGATATAAAAGTAAAAGTCCAAGGTATAGTTTGTTTTCATAAAGTATAAAATGAACACAAAACTATTTAGAAAAGTGGGTGGGTGGGGATACTTCGTGTTTAACAAATAATGTTTAAATTAGGTTTTTAAACGAACCGAACTGAATGAAACCTTGTTCATATTCGTTCATTAAGAATTAAGCATGTTCGTGAACGGTTCACAAACACGAACACGCTAGTGTTCGTTTGATAAGGAATTGAATTGATTCACGAATGGTTCACGAACACATAACCGAACGATTTACGAACACATAACCGAACAGTTCAAGAACACAAAATCGAACAGTTCATGAACACATAACCGAACGGTTCACGAACACGTAGCCGAACGGTTCACAAACACATAAACAAATGATTATAAACGAACTAATGTAAACAAACACCATACCGAACGTTTATGAATACAAATAAACGAACACAACCTTTGTTTACGTTTATTTTGTTTAACTAAACGAACATAATTTCTTGCTCATGTTAGTTTTTTTATTAAACAAACGAACGCAAACAAACTTTCCACCGAACAAACACGGTGTTCACTAAACGTTCGTTCGTTTCTGGTCTATTTTAAATACTGGATCACAAACCCGATCCAAGCCCATGAACAAAAAAGGAGTCAAGTATAGGCGTTTTTCATGACTTTTACTATTTTGACTGCTTCGTTTAAAAGCGGTCAAATTCAAATCATGTGGCTAGAATTAAGTGCATATTCTTTACGGTGTTGGATATTTGACGAAATTAATCACTATCGATATTGATAATATTGGTTATTGATAATGTATTTTACATAATTATTATGTTGTCTGAAAAATAAGAGTATAAGAAGTTTATTTGAGAAATAAATATTAGAAAAAACAACTAACAAGACAATTGAAATAAAATGAGTCGAATTTAGAAGTACCCTCAAGATATAAAAAAAATACCATCAAGATTAAAAAAATCATATGTGCTAATCACCTCTTATTCTCGATAATTCCGACCATAGAATTTTCTTATACAAAAGGAATATTCAATGCATACAGTTCCTAGTTAAATATATTTTTTTTACAAAAGAGCATGACCAACCATGTTTCACATGTTATTTTTCGAACAAAACAGGTAACTGCCCACCCGATCAATTTCATTACTTTCATTACTCGAGTATTTACTCAAGAATACCCTCAGGAGGCAGCTTACCGTAAGTTAAAGAACACCTCTTGACTCAATTTACAAACTTTTTTTTATCACATGTGATATTTAAGTTCAAAACATAATTTTATTTTAATAAAATCTTCTATACCTTACCTCAATTTACCTTCGGATACCTTACCTCAATTTACATACAATAAATATGTTTCACAGTTTACATACAATACAATAAATTACAAAGACCTTGGGAGTTTCAAAGTATTCAGAAGGCATTCAAGACAATCCCAATCGGCCAATCCCACTCCACATAATCACTTATAATTTCTCCGTCTAACACATTTTCCGGTGGATTCTTTTTAATTCCGGCGACCGTACACTGAATATTTAACAACTCAACAATGCACAGAGGTCCTCTTTCTCTCTATCTATCTCTTTCTCCTGTTTTCTCTCTCGATCTATAATTAGTAAGTCACATCGATCATTGGAGTTTTGTGCAGATGGGTACCGGAGGGTTGTGGTGGCGCACATCGCTGCGGCAACCGCCGTGGGGCTTATCTGGGCTGCCGCCAGACACCGGCGCCGGAGAAGTTTAAAGGCTGAAAGTGTTGTTCCTCGGTTGAATCTCACCGGATCCGGTCATGTTGGAAGGATTGAAAAGTTCTCTCATTATGTTGGTAAGCTTAATTGCATCCATCTTTTTACTCTCAAAACAAGCTAAATGTTTCTGTTTACTTGCTTTTTTTCTTTTTTTTTAACTGCTAATAAATACTTTTAAGCCGTTCATCCGGGTAAATTCATTGATAAAAGGCCATCTAGCGAATACGGAAAACGCTGGTGACCTGGCCCACTCATCATTCCAAGGGAAACCTACCACACAAAAACACTATGATAAAACCCCTACCCACTTGAAGCATATTATATCAAATAAGACTCGAACTTATTACCTTCACTTTAGAAGATCATAGGGTGTCTCATTCCAACCAGTTGATATAAGGCTCCTTGGCTTGCGTTTACTTATAGAAAATTATTATTTTCATGTTTGGTTGATTTAGGACTTTTATTGCATAAACCATAGGTTTTAGACTATTTGGAGTGAGCGGTTAGCCTGCATTAGTAACCAATGACATGAAACCTTTACTGGACCCGGTCCGGTTGTGCGTTTTAGAGGCGGAGTGTGGTTAACCGGACGGTTCCTACTGTTCGCGGGTTTTGTAGGTGGTTTAGTGAGATGTTTTTTTTTATTTTAAGAAAATTATAAAAAGAAACTATCATTTTTTTTTTCAAGTTTTAATAATATAATGATAAAAAATTGAGTATTTTGTTTAAACTTGGTTTATGTTTATATATATATCTATTTGAATTTTTTTATATTAGTTATGTTGTTGTGTGCTTTGAATCATGTCAATTAGTGAAAGTTTGGTTCGTCCGATTTTGCTTTCGGTCCTATGTTTGAAACAACTTTAGAAGCTAAAACATTGAAAAAGTTGTGTCCTTTTAAACGTGCACTTTGGTAAATTAAAAAAAAAAAGGTTTGTAATATAATCCTACATATAGCAAAACTATTAATAAAATGTAAAAAAAAATGTGTAATTATATAAATTTACAAATTAAAAGATTAAAAAACTACAAAATGTATAAAAATCAAACTTAAATATAAAACTAAGGTTTTGGTTAGCAGTATAGCTTGTTATTGTGAAACTTGTACAGTTGTACTTTATACTATAAAGATAAGGTATGCCCCCTTTGATGATGTACCTGTAAAATTTGGTGTGGAAACAAGGATATGATTGGCCTGAAGAAACATGTAAAAGGCTAAAAGCTGTTGCAAGATATATTAATTTATATATAAAAATTTAATTAAACTCCACGCTTTTTCAAATACTCTTAAATTTACACTAAATTCTTTAATAGTACTAGAATTCTTAAACATTTAAAAAGAATATATTATTACTACGCAACATGATACTCTTAAACTACAATGCAAGAGAAATTAAAAATATTATATATGAAAAAAATTCTATACAATATGGCCTTTGTCGACGGCAAATGAAGCCTAAGATAACAACCTAAGGATCGTGGTCCTAGACATTCTATTGGAGGATATAATTTGTTCATATGTGTATTTTGATTATACTTGAACATGCAGCGAGGCAACTTGGATATAGAGATGGAAACGAGTGTCCGAAACTAAGCAAATTGGCAACAGATTACGTGCGAGGCTCAAAAGCATTTGAAGATGACATGTATGTATATTTTTCGAACCAAGAAGAAGCCGAATCACTTTGCATTAAGCTTGTTGAAGAGCTTGAAAGATGCATTCTTGCGTATTTTGCATTTCATTGGAGCCAAGCGTCTCTTATGATCAATCAGGTAAAATTCAAATAAAATTGACAAATTTAAATGATTTTTTGTTGTCTTCAATCGTTGTTGCGTAACTTTCTGATAACCTTTGGTGTTTATGGATTTTGTTTCTACCGGCGAACACAACATCCTATACTTTACATTCAGTCTACTTTTCAAATCACAACACTTGCACTCGACATGATTTAAACCTACAATCTTTAATTTGAAAGTATAAAATTTTACTATAAGGTGTTTTAAGGTCGTGTACTTAAAACACGACCTTAAGTTATTCACACACGATAAGCAAGAATAATATGTTAATGTATTTCATTAAATATATATATTTTAATTGTATATTTTATATGATTATTAGTTATTACTTTAACTCTAAGGTCACGTTTTAATTAATGTGTTTGACCCAACGTATGTTCTTTTATTTTACTTTTTGTGGTGGAAGGTGCTAACCGTTGGATCCGATGGAAGAAGGCTTAAAAACATGGTGTTGACAGCTACAAGGTAACTTCTCTTATCTTTCTTATAAAAGAATTAACAAATTTTTTCTTTTTACTTTGAAAAATAATAAGCTTACTTCTTACGTTACATCGACCAATAACATATTGATTACGTTAAGAAAATCCGCTAACTTCATATGAATTAGCACCATTTTAACCCTCTCACCTCACACGTCCTTTGTAAACCTTCACACCTGCCGATCACTCCCCAATTCCGGCCTTTCTCACATGTGGCTCAATCTGTGATTGAAACATGACGGAGGAAACAGAGTTTCTTTGATGATTGTCTCTTCCCTCTTGAATCCTGATTTCAAGAGTAAAAAAATGGTCAATTGTATATTGTGGTATTGCACCCTTTGCTTGACTTTTTATCCTCTACTTCCTCTGCCATCATCGACTACTAAGGTTAAGGTAAGGGTTATGGTTTACTATTAATGTTGTCGTGTTAGCTGTTATAACGTGAATTAAGGCTATGATTATTAATAGCATCCTTGTTTGGATTACGTAAGTCAAGCTTGATAAGTAAAATTCATGCTCGAACTTATATATTAAATGACTTATAATATAAGCATAAGCTTTTTCAAACTTGATGTGATTTGTCATTAGATATTTTAAACAACTCTATCCAAAATAACTTACAATTAACTCAATTTGTTTACATCCCTAGTTGCATAATTTTGCAACTATCAAAGCATTCACGGTAGAATCCTTAAAAATATATGAGTGTGTTTGGTATATTATATGAAATAGTTTTAAGTGGTTGTGAGTGAAGCAGAGAGAAAATATTATTATTGATTGGTATATTTGAAGAATCACTGTTCAATCTTTATAATTTTTTTTAATATTTTTGAAAGTAATTGTGAGTGGAGGAGAGAGAAAAAAGTAATGATAAGGGTATAAAAAGTATTATTTAATTAAAAATAATAGATAAAAAATAGTGATTTTTATTGTAATTATATGGATAAAGATAGGAAATCCACTGTGATTGCTCTCATCTAGTAGAATGGCTCAATCGTAATAAATACACATATTTATCGGTCTTTATTTAATATTATTTTTAAATCATTAAACATTGGCGGTAAGTGGGAGTATTTTTCATGAATAAATAATTCAACAAGTTGGGGATGGAATCATTCAAATATGGATGACTTTGCAAACTTTAGATGGACATTTAACATGTTGGGGGTTGATTTTGACTCGGAATTTTCAATTATGATAATCAATAATGATAATTAAATAATTATACAACATGCTATCATATAGAAATGCAAAACGCGTAAACAAATTTTATATAAAAATTGTTTTGAGGTAATATGTCTTTTCTAGTTAGTTTTAAGATAGAAAATCTATACAAGCTTATTTAGAAGTAAGATGTCTGAAAGGTCTTTTAAAAAATTTGAATTCAAACATTCAAGCATTTTTTATATTTTGGATGAACATCGCCATTTAAAAAATAAAAATAACTTTAAAATATTTATATTTTAAGGTTTACCTTAAACCTAAAACTCATTGAACTAATAAATTTAATGTAGATATTGAAATCTTAATGTTATTAGTATTGTATTTATTTAAGTTTTAGTTATATGAATTTGTTCTTAGAAGCTCTTCAAATTTCATGTCTTAGGGGGTGCTTGTTTTTTAGAAAAGCTATTTCTGACCTCTTTTTTATGCGCCACGCAGACCATGCGCAGACGTTGATGTCTGTAGACTGTTTGCTTTTTGGAAGACTTATCATTAAAAAAGGTATGCGCGAGGTCTGCATGGTGCAGACTTGGCACAACCACTTTTAAAGTCTTCTAAATTCTGTAGAAGATTAAACACCATCACCCACCACCACCCATGTCCACCACCACCCATGTCCACCACCATAGTTCACCGCCACCATCGTCCTCCACCAACACCGTCCGCCACCACCACCGTCCGCCGCCACCACCACCCACCATCTACCATCACCACCACCATCTAGCACCGCCGTATACCACCACCAGTTCATTTTAACAGTCTGTAGACATTAAAAAACAGACGCTTTTCTTGTTGCAGACTACAAAGATTTGGTTCACCTCTTCTATTGCAGATGTCTGCAGATGTGGTACGCAAACTGCAGATATTTTGCTGCAGAAAAAATAAACAACAACTTAGATGACAAATACCACCCACAACCTTCAGACTCTTCAAATCTAAACGTTCAAACTTTGAAATCTTGGAACTTTAAACATTCAATCACAATCCCCTTTAAATCAAGTTGTTATTTATATGTAGAAGGCAAAGATTTGAGAGAGTTACAAAGTATTTGAAAGTGACTAGGGCATTCTCAACAATGGTGGAGGAAATGAAAGTGATAAGATCTAACACCCCTAAGAAAGGCGACGACAGCGACACCTTGACAGAAGTGATGAGTCCGGTGGCACATTGTGATAGAAGCCCTGTGCTCCTCTTAATGGGTGGCGGAATGGGTGCCGGTAAGAGCACCGTTCTCAAAGAAATCCTTAAAGAGTACGTAACTTTCATTTATCATATTTAGTCATGTATTTCAATAATGTAACAAAATTTATATATTGCAGAGCATTTTGGTCAGGAACATCAGAAAATGCAGTGGTTGTAGAAGCTGATGCTTTTAAGGAAACGGATGTGATATATCGAGCTCTAAACTCAAATGGTCATCATGATGACATGCTTCAAACTGCTGAATTGGTACTCTCTTTACATATTTGTGTGTGAATAATCAAATAAAAAGATAATTTGGTGAGAACTATAACCAAAATTTTATTCATGAGAAGTATAACAAAATTTATAGATCATACATCAATAGCGAACCAGTAGTCATATATCCAATGTTAACAATTTTGTAATAAATTGAAAGTTAGCTATAGCTATTATGTGAAAAGAGAACCGATAGCAATTGTTAATTTTTATCTATTTTATAGTTTTTCTAAATTACTTTATTTTTTTTAAATATACAATAAAATGGAATAACTTTTTCTTTTTGAATTGATTATTGTATTGTTTTTTGTGTTTTTATATTTTTATTAATTCTTTATGAAATTACGAGTACTAAGGGTGCATAAGAATAAAGAATTCATTTACAAGGTGCGTCTAACTCAACCTTTCGTCTAGTACACAGTGTATCGACTATTCGACACTCTAGGTCTTTCTTATTAGACTCACATTTTTAGTCAAGCGTGTTTACCCCCTCTGTGGTACGCATATGTCGCCCTTGTGACTTGTCATGTCTCTTGAGGTTTTAATCATTTTTAGTATAATTGTTTCACACATGTGTGTATGTATATATATTGGTTTGATTGACATAATTTCTTGTTATAAAAACATGGGGTCATACTAAATGGTGACAAGTCGTTTCAAGATTTGGATGTGCTAACATTTACTTTATTACTTCAACGGCCGAAACATGTTATATAGGTACATCAAACATCTACAGACGCTGCTTCATCTTTATTAGTAACCGCATTAAATGATGGGAGAGATGTGATCATGGACGGGACAATGTCATGGGAACCATTTGTGGAGCAAACGATTGCCATGGTGAGAAACGTACATAAACATTGTTATCGCATGGGTGTCGGCTATAAGGTGTTAGAAGATGGAACCATCATCGAAAATTATTGGGAAAGAGTAAAAGACAAAGAAGATAAAGTTAAAGTAAAGAAACCTTATAGGATTGAGTTGGTTGGTGTCGTTTGTGATCCTTATCTCGCTGTTACCAGAGGAATTAGGTATGATCTCCATTCTCAAACCTTTTGTCATTTAAAGGGTTGAAGTGTTTCATTACTAATTTAAGTGGAGTAATGTGTAAGTTTTTAAAAATTAGTGGTTGTTTGGTTTGCAAAATGTTTTGCAAATGAATTGGATTTTAATTTGAATTGGATTGGAATTTTGTTAAAACTGATTGGGTGATTAGTGAGTGGAATTGGAATTTTAGTTTTAAACAATTCATTGGATTGTTAAACATTCTATAGGTAAGTGAGTGGAGTGTGAAATCTAATGAATGTAGGAATTCAAGTTTCAATTTCATATGTTGACCAACCAAACAAAATTTTATACGGAAAAAATTTCAATTTCAAAAGATTATGTGAACCAAACCGGGTCTTACTTTTTCTCGAATTAGAACTTTTGCACTTTATAATTTACAAGGTTAGATACACATATGTTATACGAGAACATAAATGTATGAATAGGAAATGGTGAGGTAGTAAAACATACCAAAATTTCAGAAGATGGAACGGTGATGTACATTGAAGCAGAGATGTTTTATAATGAGCCATTGCTCATTTTAATTGAGTTTGACTTCCTAGATCTTGATATCTAAAAATGTTTGCTTAAATAATACGATGTTTAAATATTTTAATTTTAACAATGATTAGCTGGAAATGAAATAAAATTTTAAAAATGTTAACTCTCATTAAAAAAATATTTAAACATTTTATTTATTTAAAAAAAAAAGTTAATTTGGTTAAGATAATAGTAAATGATCATTTATTAAGGATATTATTTTTATATATATGTGTTCAAATCTTAGGTGTAGCCTAGGTGGACATCTTAAAAAATATAATATGATTTCTAGAGATTTTGATTTATTATTATCTATAACATATAATAAAAAAACTCCTTGTGGGTACACATGGCTCATTTATAGCTCGTCCACCTACGCATCGCATTTGTATTGATACATGTCGTTACATCTTTCAATCTTAAATCACAATGAATTTGGAAACTCTTAACTCATATCAATTACAATGAATAATATATTTATGCTCACTATTACTTTTAAATTATTTGATATTTTTCCAAAAATTATAAAAAATTCCTAATTATGTTAACAAATAATGATTAAATTATTAATTCTAATATCATCGTTAACAATTTTTATTACTAAAATAAAAGTTTTTGTCATGTTTTCTTTAAAATAACAATTTTCTTTTAATTAATTTAATAATTCATGGCATTATTCATATTTTTAGTAATATTTTTTTTACAACTTTCCGTTAATATAACTTTTACCCATCCTTAATAACATTTAATACCATTACACAAACAAATATTTATATTTTTATGAATAATTAGTTTTAAATTTTAATTGTTCCTTGCTTTAATTACGTATCATTGTTCATTACATGATATTTTTCTTTATTTTTATGTTCAATAATCCTACCTTCATTTGTTTTCTATTGTGAAATGACATAATTTTTTGATAGTGTTGTATTTTAATAACCTTTTTATTCCAATTTATCTCTTCAACATCATATATATATATATATATTAGCTTTAGTAAAACTGTGTATTACACGAGTTGAATAAATAAAATATTAAATAAAATTAAATTTTTTTAATAATAAAATATTTTTAATATAAGATATGATTGAAATCTTTTTTCTTATAATAAATAGAATAAAATATTTATTTAAAAAAACATTTTAAAAAATGTCATCTATAAAAACTTTCTTGTTATAACTTATAATTTTAATTATTTTATAAAAATTTTACTTTTTAAAAAAACCAATTTCAAATAAATTGTTTTTTTAAAAGAGTTTGATTTTTTTAAAATTGATTATTTTATAAAAATTTATTTATTTAGAAATAACATTAATAAAAAGATTTTTTTCTTAATTTATTGCAAATTATTTTAATATTAAATAATTAAATAATATTAGTAATTAATATGATTATTTAATAGGAGAGATAGTCGGAAAAAATTTGATGAGCATGAATGTGATGATGCTATGTGTTCTGTTTTTATTTATAATTTTATTAAAATAGAAAGATTACTATGAATTTATATGACTTTATTTACCTATGTGTTATTTTAAGTATTTATCAACTCGTGTAATATACGAGTAACTAACATAGTGGATAATATACAGGTTGAGAAATATTTATGTAATTATTAAAAATATATATAATTTATAACGATGCAGGAGGGCTATAGCAGTAAAAAGAGCAGTCAGGGTAAATTCACAACTGAAATCACACAAAAGATTCGCAAATGCATTTCCCAAGTATTGTCGACTCGTAGACAATGCAAGGCTCTATTGCACCAATAACATCGGAGACCAACCAACAGTAAGTTCATCTTTTATTTATTTATTAGGCAAATTGGATTTTAATAATTCAAACTATTACCTATTGGCCGATAATAATCCATACTATTAATTTGGCCGGTAACTCTCCCAACTTTCACTTTTATAACCAACAAAAGTCCCAGTGACATAATTTTCAATTATTTACGTTTAATTTGTATCTATTTTAGTCTCAATTTAGCTTGTATGTTTCTTTATTTCATTCATAATTATTGTTGCAAACCGATCGAGTCCAAATAAAACATAAAAAATTGAAAATTATGTCATTGGTACTGTTATTGGTAATAATAGTGAAAGTTGGGAGTGTTACCGGCCAAATTGATAGTATGGATTATTATCGGCCAATAGGTAATAGTTTGGATTATTAAAATCCAATTTGCCTATTTATTATATAAATATGTTACTATACATTGTTTCTTTTTGTTCTTTAACATATTTTATATTAAACTGAAGTTGATAGGGTGGAAAGACGGTAATAGCAATCTATTGGTCGATCGAAATCAAATCAAATGTTTGGAAACGTTAAGTGAAATCAACGATGAAGCGGATTCCATATACGAGCTTTATGCGGACCCCAAAACATTAACCGAATCTGGATCGGTGTGGAAAGAACTTGTATTGAAACCAGACAGGATTGATCTTCAACGTAAATTGAAAGTTGTGATCCAGAGAATTGAGAAGTTGAAATCGTAACATGAAGTTCAAAGTGAAGGATCGAAGTTAAATTTTTTTGTATTCAAAGCTAACTATTAAATTGTGATTCTTTTTACTTTTATGTATTATCTAGCGCCATTTAAATAATAAAAATGCGTGAACAAGTTTCATGGTGCACAATTATGTACGGGCATGACTCACCAAACATGTGTTAAAATTGTTAACTTGCCGAAACACGCTATCCCCTAGTTTTAGGCTATAAATGTGCGATCAACTGGCCTCATTTTGGCATACCTTGAGTTCTAAACGATTGTAAATCAATCGGGATGTTTGGAAGCAATTTTGAGATATATATATGTGCCTTGAATATGTTGATTCGGGTGTGTGCTATGAGTAGGCTAAACACAATAATGATAGTCTATACGAAAGAAATTGGTAGATAAAACACATTAATAAATAAATGTGCATACGTCATGAGTAGACTAAGTGGGTGTTTGGGATTGTTTATTGAAAACTCCTTTTAACTTTTGAAAAGGAGATAAGTTGAAAGGAGGTGAAAATATGTTTGGATGGAGATGAAGATGTGAGAAGGAGAAGGAGTTTTTGAGAAGTTAAAAATTCTAACTTCTCAAAACTCCTTTTGAGAAGTCAAAAGGAGGTGTAAATAAGCAATCCCAAACATGGCTTAAAAGCTACTTTATATAAGGAAATGATGAGTAGGTTTGAACCGGATATGACGATATGTGTACTTAAACTTGCATGAAATATGTATGTATGTCTTGAATGATGTACTGACCAATAAATTATGTGTAATAACAACTTGATCAAACTATATGATGATAATTAATGAGTAAAATGGCAAGGGAGAATAGAGCATCACCATCAGTAGGTGACACGAGATTTATCGCGAGCAGACAGACATAAGAAAATGAGTAATCAGTAATCACTATGAGTAGGTGATATGTGATTCATCTAAGTAGGTGAATTGAGGAAATAAGTAATCACCTTAAGCACGTGATGCGTGTTCATGAGCAGGTGGATAAAAGGAAATGAGTAATCAACGTGAGCATATTGGACGCCAAGGAAATGAGAAAGAATGAGTTCTAAAATAAGTGAATGATTTATGTATACAATAAAGAGTAATATAAATTGTTTCACGAGTTTACATAAACATCGTAGCCCAAAGCCCCAAAACTCAAAGTGACAGGCCCATGCCCATCCATAATGAAGTCTAAAATTGGGCCCAAACCCTAAGCCTATATATCTAAAGAATCCTCTTATGTCACCGCCATCGAAACCCTAGAAGCCGATCGCCCCAGAGAGCAGCAGTTTCGTTTTAGCAGATCGACAATGGTAATCCTCAGTCTAATACTCCTTTATTTTGTCGATTATTTGATTTCTTGTTCGCATTTTGATCCGTCGTTATGCCGTCGTAGGCGGAAGTTGAAGTGGACGTCGCGACAGCCGGAGCACCGAAGAAGAGAACGTTTAAGAAGTTCTCTTTCAGAGGAGTTGATTTGGATGCTCTGCTTGATATGTCCACTGATGAGCTTGTGAAGCTCTTCACTGCTCGTGCTCGCAGAAGGTATGTATATATGTTTTAATTTTTAACCAAATTGTTATGAATTCGAAGGAGTATGCATTGGTTAATAATTTTGTGCATTGATAGGTTTCAGAGAGGATTGAAGAGGAAACCTATGGCTTTGATTAAGAAGCTCCGCAAAGCTGTATGTCCTCTTTGCCATTTTACGATGATTGCATTGATTTATGCTATGTCTGCTACCATTTGTATGCTTGCCTGTGATATTATCCCCAATTTGTTGTACTTTATATACATTTAGGCTCAATATAGGCTCTGCATTGGTAAATTTAAGTTGGAGATTTGATTTGTATCTGCCTATTGTCCTATGATTTATAATTAGGTTCATAAAATTTTGTTATTTGAGAATCTAAAGCACTAGTAGGTTATACAGGTTTATACATACGCTTTGTACTGTTGCTTGTAAGAAGTTTAGCATTCAATACTAATTCTTCTAATCTGCCATGAGATTTTCTTAATTTTAGCTCGTTTCAATCCCTTTATTCATGTTATATATATTTTTTTGATTGAGTATAAGTTTAGCATTTAGTATAAACAGATGATTGATTCTTTGTATTAGCTGCAAAAATTTGTATTGGTAACTTACAGTTTCAGCATTGCTGATAAGCTTGATTTATGAATGTTATATGAACAGAAACGTGAGGCGCCACCTGGTGAGAAGCCAGAGCTTGTGAAGACCCACTTGAGGAACATGATCATCGTCCCAGAGATGATTGGGAGTGTTGTGGGTGTGTATAACGGGAAGACGTTCAACCAGATTGAAATCAAGCCTGAGATGATTGGTCACTACCTTGCTGAATTCTCAATTTCATACAAGCCTGTTAAGCACGGTAGACCTGGTATTGGTGCTACCCACTCTTCTAGGTTTATCCCATTGAAGTGAGACCATTTCTTGGATGATTTACTCTCTTTTAACGATGTTTGGAATGGAAGACCGAGTATTTTTGCTCTCCGAATCTTGTAGTTTGTTTTCATTTCACTAAAGTATGATGTTATATGACATTATTTTTGTTTTATGAATGATTTAATCTTTGCTTATTTTTGTTTTTTATGAATGATTCAGTCTTTTTGCTTAAATGGCCCTCAGATTGTATCCATCAGCTTAATGGTTGGGTCATCGAACCATTCACTGGTGATTGCATCAATCTTTTGGTGCATCTTCAATAAGTGATTCATTTGTAATGCTTTTTTCATGTGTTGGAACCATAAATTTTAAGGTGTTGATCCATAAAATCTGTTTCTGATCTTGCACTTGAGGATTATGATTGTTTTCATCATTTTCACTGGCCATCTTTTATGATTGAAACATGTTCTAAAATTGTTCATTCATTAGAAATTAAGAACTACAAATATAATCACATTTAAAACACTCTTACAAACATCACCAAAGATGAATGGTGCTAACTGATTAAAACTGGTTAAAACACGTAAATTCGTGTTAGGATTTCCAAAAAGATGCACGCTTCATGGTACATGAAGTACATGAAGCTTAATAGAATGCGCCAAAATCTCTCTTTTTCAACGAACTCTTTGGTCTTTATACAGAGGGTCGTTTATAATCTATTACCACTATTGTGGATGTTCTTCGTTTCTCTAACCAACCACCATTCAACCATCATGCATGAACTTTACGTGCAATAATGAATGAATCCATCATCAAATAAGCTATTTTATAGACACATCACCATGAACATTCTAAAAAACATTACATTGAACATGCTCTAAGAGCTTCTTCACGGTGATTAATACTTAATCATCTCAACACATCTGTCTTTCTATAATACATCTTCATATTCTAATCGATACATGATTCAATTACTTGTCCCTTATTATTATTATTTGTGTATATGGCTGTTTAAATATATAATTATCGTATTAATATCAAATATTACACTGGTGAAACGAAATTACATACTAACTAAAGAGTCCAACAATTAAATTTCTATGATTACGGTTAACATTTCTCACACGACTCATTTATATGACATGATTCAACATAAAATTACACGAGTTAGTGTTTAAAGTAACAAATTTAAGTCATACATGTTTTATATATAAATAACACGATTAAAAGTGTCCAAATTGACTCAACTCACTTAACCTGTTTATAACACGTATAGCACTTTTTGTTTATCAATTTCAGGGGGTGTTTGGGATTGCTTAGTAACTCCATTTAACTTCTTAAAATCAACTTTTCAACCCTTTAAAACCAACTTTTCAACCATTTACCCAAACATACTTATTGACTTATTAACTTTATAAAAGTTAATAAGTCAAAAGTTGATTAAAAAGTTGATTTGCCAAACATGCACTAAATAAATTAATTGGTTCACTCAGCACGTTTAAAACTTATTTATCAAAACAACATACTTTTATAAATAATTAAATATGCATTGTAGTATTTGGTGACCTTTCTTTTATCATGTTATTCATTTCTTACAATTTAGAATCCTGTTTAATGAATCGTGTTAAGCACATCCTGCTATTTATGTTATTGAACTGGTTATATTTATCATGTTAAACGTGTCATTTGTCATTTGTGTTATGAAACTAGATACTTTTGACCGTGTTAAACATGTTGTCTCGTGTAACTTACTTCTTAATCATGTTCAAGTTATTATTTAAGAAAATAACACATTAAGTTAAACATGTCATGCTCGGATTCACTAGTCATATTAGACTTGCGGTGTTGTGTTCGGGTCATTTAGCACAACATCACAATGCTCACATAGGTAAGTCCTATGGGTGTCTTAGGGAGACGAGAATTAAGACACTGGTTTATTTCCTTATAAGATTAACAAGACTCATATATGACATACTTTTGGTTACAAGTCTCTCCAACTACGTTTAATTTATAATTCATATTATATAATTATGACATGTTTATTTTATTCATAAGTTGGTCGTGTTTTTAAAAATAATACTATTAATTAAATCAGAAAAAAAATTTATTATCTACTACTAGTTATAGATACATAAAATACACATAACCTGTTAAAACTTTACTCGCTAAATTAGCAAATCACAAAGCGCTCCGGTGGGACGATGTATTTCATGGGTAGTGGGGGGCGCATGGTAGCATTAGCATACGCCCCTTTTCGTCCTTTTCGTCTCCCTATAATTTGAATTTTGAATCGTCTCCTTACATTCATCTGCATCTTCGAACCAAAGGTAGTTTTCGTTCCTTTTAGGTTAGAGCTTTTAATTTCTCGTTACAGATCCATTTTCTATGATTCATACGAAGTATTAATCGAAGTTTCAACCGATTTGATTCAGTTTATAACTTCTGTCATGTGTTATTGGTTATGATTTCATCGTCTTCTTTTTATGAATTTTACCATCATCTGCTGTTTGATTTTGTCTGTCTAGTTATATAGAATTTTGAAGTTGAGAATTTAGATCATCAACAACAAGTAATCACGTAAGGGAAATTTTGAGGGATTAGGGTTAGATTCAACAAGTTTTATGTAATAGATTTTGTTGAGATCTGATCGAGAAGATAGATCAGGGTATGATGATCTCAATACTGTTGGAAAAAACGCCTTTAGAAATTTGGATGTGCAATTACACTGTTTACCAGAAGTATTTGGGTAGAAGTTATCTGTATTAGGTTTTATATAATCAGATTTGAAGAATCATGTAGGAAATTGGTGCAAGCAAACTTATTTAAGGTAAACTATCTACCTATCTCTGGCAATTATTAACTGATTTTAAAGTTGCATTAACTGTTTTCAGAGTTCATGTGTGAACACCCACAATAAGAATTGACTCTAGTGAATACAATTGGTTCAAACTTAGTACAAGGAAAATCGTATACCATTGTTTCTACTATAGAAATCTGATGTAACTTATGTGTGAAGGGTTTCAAAGGGGAAGTATGATCTTAGCACTAATTGTTACAAACTCTGGGTATCATTTAGCAATGCTTGCATTGTATATTTGTATTTTCATTTATGTTTAGAATTCAACACACCACTAAGAATAGCGTCATTGGAAATACTTTTATGTTTTTGAGTTATGAAAACGAGTTTGTGAAATCATTGGCATCAGCTATAGGTTTGTAAAGTTGACCTTTCGACTGCAATGAAGCTAGGGTTGCAGATGCTCAAACCCCCACCCCTTCATTATTATTTTAGTAAATCTATAGTAACCATCAAACTTACCATATTTTCTTCTAATAAGAGATTGCATTTATTAGGAGGAAGAATGTGTATCAATTCACATGTTTTTTTTGGGGTCTATGTTTTGTAAGACTGATGCAGATGCTTGATATTCCAAAATAAAAAAATTAATGTATTGTATCCTATCTTTATTTTTGACATGTAATTATGTAAACACTAATTTCTTAATGTTTTCTGCATATGTTTTTTTTCTTATGCACAGCTAACCTGATCTTTCTAGGGTATTATATTGTAAGTTTGATGTAAATGCTTGTAACTGAATTGTAGTTTTATATCGTTATTCAGTTATGACTATCCTTGTAACTGAATCTTATATGATATGCTCAACTAAATCTTAAATACATATTTCAATCTGTGATAATTAGTCATGCACAAGTGTTAATTTGGAAAGTGTGACTAAAGAGTGATCCTAGGAGCAACTGATTCTGTTTGCTTAATGTTTATATGCAGAAAGAAACAATGTTGCGGGAAGTGGAATGCATCCAACATGTAGTAATTCCAACAAAAGACATTGACATGAACGGAACAGTTCCCACGAGTTTGGTTGTCACCAACCTTTTAAAGCAGTTAACAATATACAAAGCTGTAGAGGATGTCGGTTACTTTATAGGAGTCACCAAACTAAAAACCATTTGCAAGGGAAAAAGCAATGATTCCACGAAATACACAGACTTTTTGGTAGGCTTTAACTGTCGGACCCTTCTGCCCATGACAGGTGAAGTCATGATTGGCATAGTGCACATGATAACCAGATTCGGCGTTTTCTTGAAATCAGGACCCATGGAGCTTGTTTATCTATCGACCCGGAAGATGCCAAATTACTACTTTGTTGATGAGGGAAATCCGTTTTTCTTAAGCAATGATATGTCAAGGATTGAGGAGGGTGTGGTGATCAGGTTCGTGGTTCTTGCAACTAGGTGGAGCCAGAGGACACGAGACATTAGTGTTTTGGCTAGTATTGAAGGTGGCTCACTAGGGCCGGTTGCTACAGCCGGTTTGGATGGGTTCGATTTGTAGTTTGTTTATGATTGTGAAGTGAACTGGGTCAATAGATGTATAGATGTTTTTGGTGGATGAAGGAAAGTAGGAAGTTGTTATCGTTTATACTCTGTAAAGCTTACATCAACGTCAAGGTTAGTTATATGCCTTTTGGAAACTAAGTAACAATTACATTACCTGAAGTTAGGGTTAGGTCCATTAAACAGTGACTCGTTATAGTCGTTACATGTATCCATTTTAATATCAGGATGATCTATCAACTTTAACATTTTGTTTTATTATGTTTTTAGAGTATAACTGTTGTTTGAGTTGTTTGGCTTGAGCTAGTGGCTGTTAACTGTGACTAAGGCATGTTGGTTGAGTTATTGACTTGAACTCGTGGGTGTTAACTGTGACTAACGCGACGCAAGCACTTGGTCCCGTGGTCTGCCGCTCTTGATTGGATTTAAGTGAATAACGCTTGTGTATTGAGCTTTTGGTTTGCCATTATGCTACTAAATTTTCTTGTTTTTGATGCATTTTGTGATGTTATACTAAATTAAATGGAGATTCTAATACAAGCTATGTATTAGAATCTCGTAGACTTGAACCAAATGCAATTGAGTTGTTAGAGGATGATGTGATAGGCCAATAATCTTCGACTTTTGTTTCCAGGGTCTAAGGTTCTATTGATGCGTCTTTTGATCAAATATCAAAGTATTAATATTTATTTCTATGATAACACATACGCGTTGCTTTTGTATTAAAATGCACTATCATACCACGTAAGAACAATGATACTCATTATTACATTTAAATCACAAGTATTATTGTTTCTTGACATGGTTTGTTTCTTACCTTTTTACTTGTCATAACCACATTGTTAAAATGATAAAAGACATTGTGTCGTTGTTACATGAAACCAGTTAGAACACCATGGTGGTTACTATTATTTGATTAATGATCATTATTGCTTTAACTGATCGGAGATCATCATTCTAGATATATAAATGGTACATTGTTACATATTGTCATGTTAAATTGTTAATAAATATTGATAGTTAATTGTTATTGATTTGATTTTAATTTTAAATATTGAGAATTGTAAAAAGATTTATCAAAATAATAAAATTTGAATCTTTATCTTCGAATAGTATTCCCGGAAAACTTGATTCGGATGATCATTCAAGAGATTTTTCCGAATGAAAACCAATTTCTTCTTATTATTCTAATAAAAAAATAAAATTACACGAACATATTTGATTAGAGTTTCATGTCATCCAAAAAAACCATTTTTTCCAAATAAAATGGTGATTGATAAACCCTAGTGTTTCTATCCTAATTGGTTTGATCAATATGAAAACTACTTTAACTTGGAGTTAAAAGGGAGTCCAATATTCGGTTACAAACTAATTAGATCGAAAACCAAGCCCAATAGACTTGAAACCGTTTAGAATCAAACCAAATTATTTATTCAGCTTTTGATTTGGTTTTAAGAAATTCTCATTTGGGTGATTTTAATAGTTTTCACAATAATTTCATTCAACCTGATCACTTAAAAAATGTGGAATCTATACATCATGCATTTAAGAAACAAAGTTTATTAAACCGTGAATATCATTACGTGATTATTATGTCGAACGCAGGATGCTCATTTTTTTTTTGTCGTTAAAATATCATTTACTCGATGATCAATAAAGTAGTGATATCAAACAAAATATCATAAAAATGTTTTTATATGATATAAAAAAACAAAAACAAAAAAAAGACAAGTAGACAACCACATAAGAAAGGAGAGGGGACAATGCCCATGCCCCGTGGGCCTTGGGATATACAGAATAATGAGTGTTCATAATAAATAATAAAAATAATAATTTTAATTTTGTGGCACGTCATTTTCTCAAGTACTTCTCCTAGTCACAAATCATGTTTCGTTAAATCCTATGCGTCAGCAAGTTGATTTACAGAAGCCAATGGACGAGCTGTTTAAACAAACAATGAAAACTACAGTTGATAAATCCCTTAAACACACAAAGGCCAAACAAATTCTACGACGGACTTTACCCTCGTAATAGACGGGCTCCATATCAGATGACCGAACACTCTCCCTACAGGCCTACATGTGATCACTACACTTGTTGTGCTGCCTTTTGAGAAAAATTATCTTCATATGGATTCTCTTCGAATCTTTAACGTCAGAGAATGCTTAAATTTAAAAGTTTAAATCTCATAATATGCATGTATAGATGAGCAACTAAAGTACATTAAGATATGCTTTGAAAGAAAGCTTTATTTTTTTATTCGTAAGTTAGATTTTAATAATACAGACTAATACTCACTAGCCGATAATAATTTATACAATTAATCTAGCCCGTGATACTCTCAATTTTTATTTTTATTTCGCTCAAAATAATAATTATAAACAAATTAAAAAAACATACAAGCGAAAAATAAACGCGAACCGAGTGTGAACCTATGTTATCTAATCTACTGCAACTGTTATTAGTAATAAAAGTAAAAGTTGATAGTGAAACAATAGTATGAAACTATGAATTGTTATCAACTAACGAATAATATTTTGGATTATTAAAATACAATTTGTTTTCTTTATAAACATAGATCTTAAACAATATAATGATATAAAAATTAAAAAAAATATAAATAAACATTAAACAATAAACAACAAACAAACATGTATTAATGTAAAATTATAAGTAAAATTATACATCATATATTGCATACATCACTTTCAATTACACGTATGTATAACACGGTTACATGATTACACTAGCCCATGGAGTTCCCACTGTTGAACACCGAGCACTGACCAAACGGTCTCGATATCGGACCACCAGCACTCGCCGGACACGCCGTTAGCCCCACCGCCGGTGGGACCATACAATTATAACTCAAGCACAACGCCACCCCATCCGGCAGCACCACCGTCGTCTCCACCGCAAACGCCGTCAAGTAATTATGCTGCAAGTACAACGTCCTCGTAGCTCCGGCGACCACATTCTTCACGAAACTCTCCGGCACGTTTCCGGCAAAATGGTTGTTGTTCAGGAACAGTGTTTCGACGCCGTCTAAGAAGGTGGGGATCTCGCCGGAGAGGAAGTTGTGGCTGAGGTCGACGGTGGAGCCTGGGCCGTAAGCGGCGGAGGATGACGGTGAGATCTCGCCGGAGAAATTGTTCCGTTGGAGGTACATTGATGAGAGAGATGATCGGAATAATGAGTTCGGTATGGGCCCACTGAATTTGTTCATGCTTAAATCGAGATACACTAAATATGATGACGGGACATAGTTTATTGGGCCCCATAGACCGTTACTCGATAACGACAAATAACGTAGCGTCTCCGGCAACTTCTCCGGCAGCTTTCCGGTGAGAATATTGTTTCTCAAATCCATGTGGATAATTTGTGAGTCGCCGGAGAATTCTGGTATTTCTCCGGCCAGATTGTTGTAGGCGAGAACAAGTACTCTCAGCTCCGGCAACGCCGTCCCGAGCTCCGGTGGGATTGCTCCAGTGAGTTTGTTGTGGCTGAGATCTAACGTGTGAAGGTGTTGGAGTTCGGAGATTGTCGCCGGAATGTCTCCGGTGAGGCGGTTGTTGGTGAGTGATAGCACACGGATGTTTTTATTCCGGCGACCGATTTGCGACGGGATGAACCCGGTGACGATGCCGGGGTAGAGAATAAGCTGAGTCAACTCGGTGAGGGAGTATATCCCCACGGCGGAGATGGTGCCGGCGAGTCCGGGTGAGTCAGCGAGTCCGGTGCCGAGGTAGAGCGATACAACTCGTAATTGGCCGTTCACGGCGGCGCAAGTGACGCCGGAGAAGGAATCGCAGGCGTTTTCCGGTGAGGAGAAGTTCCAAGTGGAGAAAAAGCCTCCGTTTTTGACGTCGGTGAGGGTGAAGGTGATTTGGTGAAGTGCATTGAGATCGGAGGAACAGAGTTGTTGTTGGGTTGTGGGTGAAATGGAAATGAGAAGTGTAAGAAAGAGTGTGAGTGGGTGTTGGAAAAAGTTGCAGAACTCCATTGGAGCTCCGGTGAAGATGGAGGAGATTACAGAGGGGTTTTTTTTTGTTTTTTGTCGGAGGTGGTATATGATGTCAAAGAGAGCGTTTGTCTGTTTGGTCAAAATTGGAAATGGAGAGCCACAAATTTTTATTTTGGAAATGAACTAAATTCCAGATCTCTATATATAATAGTATTATCTTCAGGAACATATGTTTTAATAATATTTAGTTAAGAACAGTGATGGGCATACATGAGTAGTCGATTACTTTTTCTTTTAACAGGTAAATGATTTATTAACGGTTACTGACCTAATTGATCATATTAATTACTCGAGTATAAAATATAGATCATCTTATGAGAAAACTAGCCTTATGTAGGAAAAACTCTTTGATCCGACCTAAAACTTTTATTTTTTTTTATTAAATGTAAAACTTGAACCTAAAACGAGATCACATTTTAATGAAATTTTAGGATACCATACCTCAACTACTTGAACTTAGGATTATTGATATGATCTTTGATTACTAGTTCGAAATATTTTAGTTGTTGTGATGAAATAATATATGTTTATTTAATAAATTTATTTTTAAACTTCTTATTATATGAAACACTTAATTGATGTTGTCATTAATGGACCGGTATATACCATCACTACCTTTCTTTCTTTTATAGTGTTCACGGTACATCTTTGTAATGCACTTTACACTTTTACATGCTTATGACTTTTTACCAACAGATTATATGGAGGTTTATAGTATATAGGATTATAGTTAAATTTAAAGTTAATTGTATAAATGTTTCTATGATTTAGATAAATTAACAGAATTAATTACTTTAGAGCCCATCCAACTAATGCCTTTTCTATAAATAGAATACTTTATTATAACATCAGACATGTTTTTCATAATATATTTACTCATACTATTGTTTATCTTTTTCTCTCACTCTTTTGATTATATTTACATACCTGACTGGTTTGAACATCTAACGCAAATTTGTCTGTGATTACAAATTGCATAACGAGTTTGGGGGTTGGACAATGAAATTGAGAGGTGGCTTCCATCTTCTTGTTGTTAAAGCTTTTGTCATAAACCTACCATGGGGGATTTGGTTTTACAGTTACTTAGACACTATAGAAGTTGCCAAATACACTATATTGCCATCAAAAGATGGAAGTATAACGAAATAAGGATTCTCTCTAGTTATATTCTCATAGTATTGTGAAAAAAAAAAAAAAACTTTTAACGATCCTAACTACTCTTACTCCTACTTACACGTTTTTATTACACTATTGCTTGAAATTGAATCCAAACTCTTCACTCTAAAAGCCACAAGCCAAGCCTTGCCTTATGAGCAATATTTCAAGAATCATCTTTTATGATTTAACAGTGAGTCAATCATTAATGAAAGCATGCTAGGTTCTCCATCGAGTTCAAGGGAACCACCCCACATTTAGTAAACTTTGTTAGATATCAGTTTGGTTAATTGAAACTTTAATATTGTCTTGAAATTTCTGGAAATATTGGTTTCGTTTAATTGAGAAAACATAATATTGTGACCCATTAAAATATAGAATTCTTTGTTTTTTAGCTTCTTGTGTTCAACCTCAAGCAGTTACGACGAAAAAAGAAAAGAAAAAAAAATCTATGCGCAATGCCGAATTGTGTATATAAATTTTATATTTTAATGTTTATATTTTAATGAAATGGGTAAATTTCATATTTCAAGCAACAAGTAATTATTAATAAAAGTAAAAAAGTTTGATACTAATGTGGTTAAACATGTAATATTAAGTTTCAAATAAACAAAAATAATATGGTTCAGTTTATTTGTTTTTATTAAATTGAATAAATAAGATATTTTAAGTTTAGATTAAATATGTATAATATCTCATAAGTTCATAAGTATAAAAATAAATTTATGTGCTGCTATTGTTGTTTTCTAGAAACTATTTTTAATCAATTTTTATTAAGGGGCTGTTTGATTAGCTTCTAACCCGGTTAAAATGTCTAACCCACTGACCCGGTCAGACATTTTGGCTGGTCAGTGTGTTTGATTTTCACTCTTACGCGTCTGACACGGTCCAACACCACTGACCCATGCATATTTTTCCCCTTAGCCGATCAGTTTTGGAACAACCACTTACCCAGTCACCACCTTCTAACCGAGTAAGGGATTTCAAACAGCCCCTAACTATATATCTGTACGTGTATACCTTATAAACCTAAAACCTCTAATCTTTTAAAGCATGAAAAGCCTTATTCATATCATATTTTTGTATTAATAATCCTTAGATCAAGTGGTTCAAGTCTCATCTATGATATTAAATGAAAAGTTCTAGGTTGAACAAAAAGTTTTTCTCATCTAAAATAAGTTTTCTTATTAAGATGGTTTCATGTTTAGGACTGAAAGGAACAAATTGATATACAAACTTTCATTTGAGTATGTGTCGGCCTAATACTCCAATGTTTCGTGCTTAAACAGTAAACATAATTGGATAGATTAATGGTCCGTAAGTAATCTAATTAATTGTTAAAAAATATATATACCACATTACGGTGAAAAGAAAATATAAAATCAATTGGTGAGCGACTGAGCTCACTGATAAATAATCAAAGCGCACTGATGCCCGTGACTCGGCAATAAAACCTATCAAAACGGCAAAACGCTACCACTATCACACCGTGAACCCACAAACTCCAACCGGAGCACACCTACTACCTACGTAGCCCTCTCTAGTAAGTATCATTTTCTCAATTCCATCTTTTTATTCTTCGATTTTTGGCTTAATCTTTGCGAGCCTATTCTACTTGTCAAATTAGGGCTGAAACAAGTGTAATCTCTCTTGAATTTGTGATGTAATTTAAGTAATTAGCTGTTTTTATGTTATATGTAGAAGATCGGCATGTTTGCTCTGTTTTTTATGTCTGTAACCCCAATGCAAAATCGTTCCTGCAGCCACCTTCTTGGTGCATGTGATCCTTGAGATTGTAGTTAAATTTTAGAAATTTATTTGGTTTTGTTTGATAACGTTCCGGTTAAGTTAATTTTGTAGTGGGATATAATAGGGTTTGAGGAGATATTTTGATGAGCTGATTGGAAAGGCAGTGTTCTTTGGTCAGTATTTGGAGTAAATTTCTAATTACTGTTCATTGTTTATATAACTTGTTCAGTTTATAGTCATTTGATGAATCTAGGGTTTATTAAACGGGTTCGTCTTCTGTTTCCTCTGTGTTCATAATCTTTTCGAACAGAGGCTTACTGGAATTTTTATTATGTTCAAAGATTGAAAGTGTAACTAAGTACCTCAATCCCCCTTTTAAAGTAATGAAAACCCAATATCAGCATATTGTGTATAAAAACACACTGCAACTTGCAGATGATGGAAGGAATGAAATCACATGAAAATAAACTCTAGCATTTAATATCAGCATCCATTTTACATGTCTCTGTTAATGGTTCCCCGCCTGACTTCTTATTTGATGTGTATAGATGTTATAAAATTGTTGTGTATCAGTTATTTCATTGTCAGGGGAGTGTAGTGCTATCTAAACAGAATCTCTGATGTGTTACACTGTTACAAAAGCAATTTCCTTTTTGTGCAGAAGATCATTTTATGCTGAAATATTTATATGCTATTATATGAAGTCGTTCGTTTTTGAGAGACTACACAGTTTCATCTGTTGATTTCCCATACCCCGTAACTACTTAACTGAATGCTCCTTGACCCTTGGGCCTTGGGGGGTTCAAGGCATGTTTCAGGGCACATGCTAATGTTGATAGTTTCGTTGGCTTGAAACATAGTGGTTAAGGTATAATATGTAAAAACTTAATTTTTGTTGTGATAAAATTGATGAGGATGTAGAGAAAACATATTTTCAAACACTCATCTTTATTTGTTGCAATGCATACATGGATATAGAATATAACTTTCATTGTTGTCTAGTGGTTCAACTTATCATAGGGTGCTGCAGCTTCCACAATATGTGATATGAATGAGTCTATATGGGTTGTGCTTTATCTCCAACAGGTCAAATAAAAAAAAATAGCTGAAAGGGTAACATGTCAAATGGATCAAACGTGTTCTGAGTTGTCCTAACTTTACTTTCAATGCATACATCCTCCTATATAGTTATATTTCTAACTAATGCAATTTTTTTAATCATAATAATATGGTAATTATTTATGTTTTCTTTTTGGTTTAAAAATAGCAAAAAAATGTTTGCAGTCAAAACCAACCATCCTGATCTGTTTTCAGCAGTACTTAAAACGATTTAACTCGCAACATTTACACCCCGTGGGACCTAATCATCTTGCCCTCTAGTATTTTGCCAGTTCTACAAGAGAGTTGGTTTGAACAGCCTGCTAAGTGCTAAAGACTTTGTTATGACTAATATAAAATTACTTAACCATGTTTAGGACAATAACCTGTATAACTTTATTGGAATGATGTTGATTTAACCATACCCAACATCCAATCAATATTCCTTATGTCCCTGGTGGCTTGTCTTAGATGTCACTTTGTAATCCCCTCCTCTACTTATTCAGATCAAGGGTTAACCATTCAATCTCGAATTTGGTCATTTCATTTATAAAACAGCACCCACCCCCAAACACACACACACACCGACCTTGAATTGATGAAAACCTGTCAAAAGAAGGACAATCATTCTCTCTTCTTTGCCCCTCTTAGCTGTTGATTGTTAATGCTCTTTTATTTTCTCTCTCTTACCACAAGTCTTTGTCAATTAAAAATGACTTGAGGCCTTCTTTTTTTTTAATGATTTGAAGCAAGTGTAATTAGAAACATTATGCTATTTTCTTTCTTCATTGTGCAAGTAAAATCCAAATAAGTTTAAAATTTGATTTCTTTTCTTCATTATGACAGGCAGGTAAGATTGACAAATGTTTCTCAAGGTGCAGTTGAATTGGAATGTGGTTATACCAGCTGAAAATCTCGACATCAAAGGATTGATGCTACAAAAGGCAATTCTGGTTCGTTTGTTGGATGACTTTTCTGCTAAGAAAGCAACCAAAGATTTTGGGTATCTTTTAGCGGTGACCACTTTGGACAAAATTGGAGAAGGAAAGGTAAGAGAACACTCTGGTGATGTCTTATTTCCTGTCAACTTCACTTGCTTGAGCTTCAAGGTATTCAGGGGTGAAATCATTGAAGGAGTGGTTCACAAGATTCTAAAACATGGAGTTTTCATGAGGTGTGGACCAATTGAGAACCTTTACCTATCTAATCAAAAAATGACTGATTACCAATATCAGATTGCAGAAAATCCTTATTTTCTGAATGTAAAAACGGGTTCTAGAATTGAGAAAGATGTGACCCTGAGGTGCATTGTGATTGGGGTCAAATACATGGAGGCCCAGAAGGAGTTCCAGGCAGTTGTCGGCTTGGAGGGAGATTACTTGGGTCCGGTCTAGTACCGATTGCATGTGGTTCTAAGGTTAAACTTCTTATGACTAATAATTCTGCAAAGTTTGACCTAGTTTGGTGTTCTGTCAATGTAAAAAGATCAACATTTGATGTGGTAATCCTGCTAGCAGGTTCTCTTTTGTTTCAGTGTTATTTTCTGGCCGTTTCTCTTTGCTGTCATCTCTGGACCCATTTGACCCGACTACTCATAGGTTTACGCAAAATGTTCCTTTAGTGTAGTTCGCAAAACGTTAATCTGTGACAATTTATAGCACATAATGGTAGATATTGGTAGATATTGAAATGTGTCTCGTCCAAATGGTCTCTGAGTCAATGCAAAGTGGTTATTTATCCAGACCATCCAAATTTTAAACATTTGAAGGGTACATTGCAATATAATGTAAAAAAACACCCTTTTCTTCTTAACGTATTTTTATTTTCAATTGTTTGAGATCTTTTGGGGAATCTTTTATATCAAGTTGTCATTTGTATCGTGTAGAACACAACCAAAAAATTGGTGTCTTTTATGAATTTGTTCATTTTCAACTTAATGTTTTTTTGCTCACAAGTCACAAAGCCACGAGGGCGTCCATTCGGTTGGGACAGGGCATGACCTTGACAGGAACTGCAAAATTAATAATTTGGGAACTTAAGGGGTAAAATCATCCATTAAATTCAAAGGGTACTCTTTTTAACTATAAAAACCACTTATATTTTATTGTTGTTTGGTTGTGAAATTTTTACTAGCACTTTAATTGAATAAACCAAATGGAATTATGAAATTTGATTATAATTTGATAATTTCTTCCTTCACAATTACATCTTACTTCATATTAACTTTAAAAAAATCAATATCACTTGATTCTAAAACTTATAAGAAATTTTAAATTCTATTCATAATAGTAAAACTTAAGTGATTGTTAAATATTTTAAACAAATGTGAGTTACTTTAATGAAATATCAGATGAACTTGATTTCTAAATAGCTCGAAATATTCTGGAAACTAAACAGCCAAACAGTATAGATTGATTTTGTCCAAAATCCGATTGTGCACCAGAAAACAATTTGGTATGTAATATTGTAAACCAAAAACAAACAAGATAACTTCATGGACCTTAAATTGGAATTGTTTATCCTGATTAATTCTATTATATGCTTATCTGTGACAAGATAAGCAGTTTATTCCACAGTTTATTCCACATTGTTTATTTTAAAAAACCATAAACGGATAAACTGATAAACATAAATCACAAACACCATCAATCAGTATAATAGTATATACAACAATCCAACTAAAGAGATCCTGAAAACAACACCAAACATAACCAAATTTGCCTTTGATTCTAATTTCTGGGCCTATTTGATAGATTGAAAGCACGAACACGAATTGTACATAGCGCGTTTAGCGATCTAGTGTACGCAAACTACATTTTGTGTGTGAATCTTTTGAATCTGTGTATGAACGGTTAACTTAAGGTCACAAGCCAGACTACAAATATGAAATCTAATGAAGAACAATGTCTAAGAAATTTTCATAGAAAGAACATAATTATCAATCAATCTGTTTATACATTAACACTACTAGCAATGATCAATGAACTGTTGTAAAACTATAAACCAAATCGATATTCTTCTTCAACGATTCAATCAAACCTGCATATAGGATCCTCGAGAAGGTCCGTCTTCATCAACAACCGAAAGCAACGCTCCGTATGGCGATTCAGTATCATCAGGAGTCATCAATATCGCGTGCAAGCTTACCACAAGAGCAGATATCACGATCGAGACGAAGATCTTCCACCAAACACCAGCCACAGCCACCGCAACGATCGTAATCACGCTCAACACGATCAGAACCATCCGATCGCCGATTTCGAAATCGAAAACCACCAACGGCTCCTCTCTTGCAACGAAGAAGTAGATCCAAGCGACGATGATGAGGACGAACAGAATCGCAGTAATTGGGCGAAAAATTAGGGTTAGGATGAAGATCAACAGTGAGATGATGGCGTAATTTCCACGAAAGGTGTAGATGTTTTTGTTGAAACGGAGAGAGAGTTCGGAGATTGAAAGAGGGAGAGAGAAGGAGGAGATCGAGAAGAAGTCTTCGAACCATGGGCGGACTGAGTGGCGGATCTCCGCCGTGGCGGTGGTGGCGCCGGCGGCTGCTGCTGCCGTTGATGATGGTGTCATGGTGTGAGTTTGATTGTGGATGAAACAGAATTTTCTAGGGTTTATGGTGGAGATTGAAGATCAAAAGGTGTGAAGCAGTGTGATCTCCGTCGTGATCATGGGTTCTTCCGCCGTGAGTGGTGGAAGTGTGGGTCGGCTGGCGATAGTAACCAAACTTTGGTGTGACAATGACTCGAAGACAAAGGTTACAATATCATATGTTTATTATATTAAGAAGTTATCAAAATCGGATTGATTATTAAATTTTTTTGTGACCCACTGACCCGTTCACCCTTAAATACGCTGTGATGGGTTCACATATTTCTCATCAATCATTTACCCTCATCAAAACTCAATCCGATCGAACTATTCTATGGCAGCGGTATCGGTGACGACAGCGGCAACCACCTCTTACTCCACACTCTCTACCAAACGCCTCTTTATCCCCGCCAATCGCCACTTGAGTAAGAATGGTACAGGTTTTCTATCTAAAAACCTTGGTCGAATTCGTCAACTTACTTCTCGTACAATTAGTTTTCCCGTCAAAGTTTCGGCTACTTCAGTCGTGGCTTCATGGAATGGGACTAGTAAATTGAGTTCCAGTGCATTTCCTACCATAGTTAATGTTGATCTTGGTGATCGGAGTTATCCGGTTTATATTGGATCGGGTCTCCTAAATCAACCGGATCTTCTACAAAGGTATAGTTATACTTGCTTCTTTGTTTTTGTTCTTTCAGTTGTTAAAACTAAACTAATAATCACTTATCGTAACAATCTATTATTTTGATATGATGAGCTCAATTCACTCAAGTAATTGCCAATCTGCTATCTTGTTCATGGGACGAACTATTAAGTATAGAGATGTGAAGTTATGATTACTTTTTCAATCTTATTTCTTGCTAGCAATAAATAATAATAATACTTCTACCGGTGAGGACGAACTAAAATTAACTTCCAACTAAATACTAACAACTTATTAACGTTAAAATGAGCTAATTGCTCATACAACTATAACATGTTCCCTCGATAGAAACATTAAACTTGAAATAAAAAAAAATATAATAAAATAAACAAATACTAAAATTGATTATTTAATTTAAAAACATTTTCCTAAAACTCAAGAGTGATATGCAAATTTTTGGTGAAGCCCAACACACACAAGGCCCAACAGTCCATATCATAACTTTGTGATACAAAAGTGTTTCTTTACATCTAACCCCAATCCAAAAGCGATATCAGCCTGATATTATCAGGTTCGTTAATAAGATTCAGTTATTTATGCTGCCAAGGTTGGAAAGCTTTTGATATACAGTAAACTTTCCCAAAGTGTACACTCAACATGGTTTGACCTTAATTCATGACATGTGTTTTTCTATCCTCTAGACATATTCATGGGAAAAGAGTTCTTGTGGTCACTAACACCACTGTGACGCCTCTATACTTGGATAAAGTTGTAAGTGCTTTGACAGTTGGAAACCCTGATGTTACAGTTGAAAATGTGATTCTTCCTGATGGCGAGAAGTACAAGGACATGGTAGGTACTTGAGTCCTCTATGATTTTACATTATAATAAGATGTGACTTTTTCAACCCATTATCTTATGAATGGGTCGTTTCTTGAATTGTTTTTTTTTTTCAATCTTAAACGGGTCAACTAAAAAAATTATTCAAAAAGAAGTGACTGAGATTTGCTTAATGTCAAGACTGTCCTAGATCACTTTATTCAAACAGTAAATGATATACTTTTTAAATCAGATATGACACCAATTTGACACACCAATTTAAAATTTGTAGAAATCTGGGAGAATAAGTGTTTGTACCAAAGTTACCCATACCTGACCCGTCCATTTTGGCACCCATACATGCATCCATGGTGGTCTTAAGACTGAAATGAAGGGTTCACCTTATTTGTTAAATGATAGAACAATCTGATGAAAGTGTATGACAAAGCCATAGAGTCTGGATTGGACAGACAGTGTACATTTGTTGCCCTTGGTGGCGGCGTCGTTGGTGATATGTGTGGTTATGCAGCATCTTCTTTCCTACGAGGAGTCAATTTCATTCAGATTCCCACAACTGTCATGGCACAGGTGTAATTAACCATCTTGTTGATCCTAAAATTTTACATTGGCTGGCAGTTAATTTTTAGAGTTATGTTTGCTGTTAACACCATTCAGATGTGCTTTTCCAGGTGGATTCTTCTGTTGGGGGCAAAACTGGAATTAACCACCGATTGGGGAAAAATTTGATTGGTGCATTCTACCAGCCTAAATGTGTGCTCATAGATACCGACACGCTAAACACATTACCTGATAGAGAATTGGCATCAGGACTTGCCGAGGTCGTCAAGTATGGGCTTATTAGAGACGCTTCTTTTTTCGAGTGGCAAGAAAAGAACATGCATGCTCTAATGTCTAGGTAATACGCTACCGTAAATCTTAATGGTTATCTAAAAAGTTGATAAACAATTTTTATCATTTAAAATACAAATTATTATGTGAAATCTACATGTTTTCTTTGGTAAGTGGCTTATATTTTCTATGCTATGCCGCTTTGCAGGGACCTTGATGCATTTGCATATACTATTAAGCGTTCGTGCGAAAACAAGGCTGAAGTTGTATCTCAAGATGAGAAAGAAAGTGGACTTAGGGCAATAGGAAACTTGGGTCATACATTTGGGCATGTGAGGTTTTGGTTTTTGTTATGTTACATTTGCACAAAATACTTGTTCTTTTTCATCAAGGCTGGTCTTTCTAATTGTATTTTTTGGTTACAGGCAATAGAAAGTAGTTGTGGTTATGGAAATTGGCTTCATGGAGAAGCAGTTGCAGCTGGCATGGTATTGTTTCTTTGTCACTAGTAGAGGTGGCATAATGCGCGGGGTGATTGGGTTGAGTAACAGATTAACTGGCTTGGGTAGAAGGGTGTAATCTTTTAGTATGAGTTTAAATGGGTTGAACCACAGACACTATGTTAGTTTGTTGTTCATGTTATAATTAATTTTAGAAGTAAGTTATGAGTCAAGATAGTATTAGAAATTTAACAAAGTTAGATATTGGACCAGTTATATAATTATCATAGGTATTCAGGTATAAATTTATTACACATATAGACTTCCTATATAACAGTATTATACACAACCATGTACAATTATTAATCATGATTTAAGTTTAGAATATTTATTAAGAGACTTGTGAGGTTGTGTGGATTAAAGTTTATGCTTAGGTCTTGGGCCACTCTTGAGTCATTGTTTTCTATTTATCATGCTTGGGATAAAACATAACCCAAATAGGCCTAAGTATTACTAAATGGGTCGAAATTGACACACTAGCTTTTGGTATGTTGTCCACATGCCTTTAAAAAGTGCAAATGTATAACTATGTTCTTTTGTGGGTGTTTTCTTTAATAATTCAGGTAATGGCGGCTGACATGTCATACCGTCTTGGTTGGATTGACGAATCTATTGTTGAACGAGTCAACAACATCTTACAACAAGCTAAGCTGCCAACTGCTCCTCCTGAGATGATGACTGTAGACATGTTTAAATCTGCCATGGCGGTAACTTAAACTAAAATTACCTTGAATCTTTAAACATCAAAAAGCTCCTTGTTGTTAGTTCTTTTTTTCACTAAATTTGCTGGGCAGGTTGACAAAAAGGTAGCTAATGGAATACTAAGACTCGTTCTATTAAAAGGTCCTCTAGGAAGCTGTGTTTTCACAGGAGATTATGACAGAAAGGCCCTCGATGAAACCCTACATGCATTTTGCAAATATTGATTGTAGATTTGTTTACATGTCATAATATGGTATATAAGCTAAGTATCAATATGAGTTCCAGTATCCTTTTTTAGATAGTTGGAATTCGAACACTTGTTAATGTGTTACAGTTAGTGCCTAAAAGATCAGGCACTTGCTTAAAAGCTTAGGTTTGGATGTTGTGGGATTTTCATGTGAGCATGTGATTGGTGTGGGTATGGTACGGTTCAACTTTGTTACAGGCTAATCCAAACATAACAGATGTTTTGGTTTTTACTTTTCATAATTGGTCAATTTTATCATAAATAAAAAATAAATGATTCGCTTTAACTTCTAGCTTGGACTTGATGTAACCATTTATTTATTAAATTTGTAAATAATTACTTCACAAAAGCAAAAATAAACCAAACAATAATATAAATTAATAATCATAAAATTTTAAAGAACAAAATACTATAAAAAATCAAAATATGAAAATAAAAAAAGAAGAATTGGAAAAACCTTACTTATAACTACATGACTCATTGTAAGATAAAAACAATATGGGTTGTAACCACAAATACATCTATAAATTGACCGATTTAATGTTTTACAAATAAACACCGTCACTAAATTTTCAATAATCGTATTACAAACATAACATGGGTAGTTACATATTTTCTCTTATTAAATATATTAATTACATATTTATCAAAGTTAAAAAAATAATTATATATTTTTTATTTCTAAAACATATATATTATATATTTACCTATTTTATAAGGGTGAATTTCATATATACCCTTACAAACTTTCAAAATATCATATATACCCAAACAAAATCCAAAATATTATATATACCTCAAAAACTAAACAACTATATATCTAAAATGTAAATCTTTTTATGCTAATAATTTATTAAGATTTACTAAATTATATTAATTATATCATATTTAAAATATAATTTTATGTTAATTAGTGGTTAATAATATGTAACATACAAAAATTTCATTAATTTTTAATGATTTCAAGAAGTTAGATTATTTCACTCATATAACATATGTTCTAACCTAGTAATAAATATAATTTCTGACCTGCTAAACATGATAAAATTTATTTTCTCGAGAGTTTTTTTTTTTCCAGAATAGTGTTGGAGGAAAAAATTATTTACCGAAATAGTTGAATTTAAAAATATTTACCAAAATAAGTGTTTTTTTTTTTTAATTTAACTATTTTTGTTTTCAATTCTTATTCAATCAACCTATTATCATTCTCCTTATACATATTTTCCACAACCTTACTCATTGTAGTTTCATTTTTCATTGTTTAACTAACTTATATATTATGCTTTTTTTTTGTTTTAATAAAACAAATTTGCTATGTGTTTTATCTTCTGATTATTTAGTGCTACTCTTATATGCCAATCATAAGATATTTAGTGCTACTCTTATATGCAATCATAAAAACGATGTAGCTTCAAATGTCTAATGAAATTTTCTTGAGGCATTGTAGCAATTCAGATATGCAAATGAAAGCATTTATATAAGATGATACACTAAAGCCACATATGCACATTGTTAATTGAACCTGCATATCTATCTCTACTCACAATAAGGTGGTTAAAATCATAACTAAACACAAACTAGTGACCAAAGAAAGAACAACAACAAGAATCGCACATATTGAGCAAAATCGTCGATGAAGGACCGACTAAAAAAACAAAACTTGCGTTTCAACGGGCAGAACGAAAATCAAACAGAATCTGTCGATTGAAAAAGCAATTGAACCTGTGATTGAAGAACTAAAATCGCACAAGAATCAAACCTATGATCGAAGAACCAAAATCGAACAAGAATCAAACCAAAAGTGAAACTGTATCAAACACGTGTTACAAGAACCAAAATTGAACCTACGATTCAAGAACCAAAATCAGACCTGTAAAATGAAGAATGAGTGACCGATTAAAATGAAAGAAAAGGAATCGACATGACATTCTGTCTTGAGCTAGGGGCCAATTGAAAGAGTTGTTTTTCTTTTTTATGTTTACGAGAGCAATTAGTTTTAACCAAATTTGATAAATACTTTCTTCACCTATTTGAGTAAATTAATTTTTAACTACACCTTTTTGAAAAAAAAAAAAAAAAAAAACTCATTTTTTCGGTGGGGCATTTAACATTTGTGTTGCGACAAGCCAATGTGGAGCTAGCTCACATGGTAGAGGCTTTGCCTCTTAGAGGGAAGGTCTTGAGTTCAAACCCAAACAATGATGTAATTTGATGTAGTGTAGTGTAGTAGTAGAGTAGATTTACCGGTAAAAAAAAAAACATTTGTGTTGCGACAAAATAAGCAAATGAATATGTGATTGACACGAATGGGTGAGGGCGACCCGCAGACACCAACGTCCTTCACCTACCACAATCCTTTATTCAAATACGCTGCAATGGCTCCACACATTTCTCACCAACCACTCACCCTCAATCCGATCCACCTCTTCAATGGCACCACCGGCGACAACGACGGCGACCGCCTCCTACTCCGCCATCTCCACCAACCACCACCACTCTCTCACCACCAACCACCATCTCAACAAGAACGCCCTAGGTTTTCTATCTCAGAGCCTACCTGTGCGAATTCGTCCCCTTTCCCTTTCTATCTCTCGTACGGATAAACTAACAATGAAAGTTTCGGCGACTTCGGCCGCGACTCCGCTGATGGAGACTAGCAAATCGAGTTCCAGTGCTGGTCTTACCGTCGTTGATGTTGAGTTAGGTGATCGGAGTTATCCGATTTATATCGGATCTGGTCTCCTTAATCAACCGGATCTTCTACAGAGGTATGTTTGTATAACTGTTTCTCTGTTTCCGTTTTTTTAATTATGTGATTTCTTTTCTTAGTTTAGGTTGCTTGAACACAAACAATAGTCGTAATGGATTGCTGTATTGGTATGTTTGATTCTATTTGCTCAAGTAAATGCTAATATCTATTTGTTGTGTATGTGATTAGAACCTATACTTTGCAATGCTTTTAAATGCTCTTGTTTTGCTGAGGATTTGTGGTGTGCGATTCGGCCGTTGTGTAAGAGGTTTTTTGATGAGTTTATCATGGTAATATTTATAAGATAGGTTAATTCAGATGTTAAGAACTCATAGGAAAAGCTATATTTATAAGATAGCTTAATTCAGATGGTAAGAACACATAGGAAAAGCTAGATTGTCACATAGACATTTTTTTAGATTTGCCATGAGTAGAGAATGAAAGTAGCTGTACTCAGTTGAAGAACTGCAATAATGCAAAGGTATATCATACGAGTCATTAGATAAATTAAAAATGATAAGATATCAAAGTTGGTTCCACCTCTCACATGTAATGAAAGTTGTATAGTCAGATTATAATTCTTAGCAGAAACAAGGAACTTGAAGCATGTGTAGATTATCATTCTGATTCTTGTGTGATCAAGAATTTAAAACGTGCAGTATATCTAGTTTTAGTTCTCTTTAACCTTTTGATTATGATGACTTGCTGTTTACTATAATATAATCGGTTCATTAATAATATTCAATGATTTATGCTGCCAAGTTGGTTAATAAGGCTGCACCTATTTTGTTTCATGCAAATCTTGGAATGCCTTTGATGTTCCACAAGTTTTCTCACCAGTGTATATTTCAGTACTCCACATGGTTTGGCCCTAACTCATAACGTCTTTTTTTCTATCCTCTAGACATGTTCATGGGAAAAAAGTTCTTGTGGTCACTAACACCACAGTGGCGCCTCTATACTTAGATAAAGTTGTAAGTGCTTTGACAGTTGGAAATCCTAATGTTACTGTTGAAAATGTGATTCTTCCTGATGGCGAGAAGTACAAAGACATGGTAGGTATTTTGAGGCTTCTATATTTATACATTGTATCGGATGTGACAATTTTGACCAATTAACTTTAGGAATGGGTCAATCAGAGGCGTGTTTTTATCTCAAACGGGCCGAATAAAAAATATGTAAAACGAAATAGGTTCATAGTCGCTTAAGTGTTTTTCTAATGCATAGAATCTCCTATCCTTTTAAATCATTATATGTTTTAAAATTAAATCAAACAATTTCATTATATTGCAATAACATAATTTTTATAATCATATTTGACTCACTAGTATAATATTTTCAAAATCTTGGTGAATAAGTGTTACATGATTACTCAATTCAAATGTACAACCCCGCTTGACTCGTTACCTAACCCGTGATCTGCCCATTTTTGGCACCCATACATGCATAAATGGTGGTGTTATGCCAGAAATGAAGGATTGAGCTTTCTTGTTTGATGACAGGACACTCTGATGAAAGTGTTTGACAAAGCCATAGAGTCTCGATTGGACAGAAGGTGCACATTTGTTGCTCTTGGTGGCGGTGTCATTGGTGACATGTGTGGTTATGCAGCAGCTTCTTTTCTACGTGGAGTCAATTTCATTCAAATTCCCACAACTGTCATGGCACAGGTGTGATTAATCGTCTTGCTGAATATTTTACGTTGGCTGGCACTTGGCAGTTAATATTTAGAGTTTTATTTGTTCTTAACACCTTTGAAGTATGCTTTTCGCAGGTGGATTCTTCTGTTGGGGGCAAAACTGGAATTAACCACCGACTGGGGAAAAATTTGATTGGTGCATTCTACCAGCCTCAATGTGTGCTCATCGATACTGACACGTTAAACACTTTACCTGACAGAGAATTAGCGTCAGGACTTGCTGAGGTCATCAAGTATGGGCTTATTAGAGATGCTCCTTTTTTCGAGTGGCAAGAAAAGAACATGCAAGCTCTAATGGCTAGGTATATATGCTTCCATCCCCATGCTTGTCTAACAAGACGATATACAAGTGCAATTACTGTCTGAGTTCTGCATATATATATTTTTTGATAATTGGCTATTATTTTTGTGCTGTGTTGCTTTGCAGGGACCCTGATGCTTTTGCATATGCTATCAAGCGTTCTTGTGAAAACAAGGCTGAAGTCGTATCTCAAGATGAGAAAGAAAGTGGACTTAGGGCAACACTAAACTTGGGTCATACATTTGGTCATGTGCGGTTTTGGTTTTTATATACTGTCTTTGCAAATATACTTATTTATAACTTTTTTATATCTAATTATAATTTTTGGTTACAGGCAATAGAAACTAGCTACGGTTATGGACATTGGCTTCATGGAGAAGCAGTTGCTGCTGGCACGGTATTGTTCCTTGATCACTACATAGAGGTGGCAAAATGGGTGGGGTGGTTGGGTTGAGTAATGGGTCAAAATGGGTTTGGGTTGAAAGGTGATTTTTTTATGAGTTGAAACGGATTGACACGCTAACTCTTCGTTCATGTTAGAAGTTATTTTAAAAGTAATTTATCAATGTATAATCATGCTCATTGAGAGTGTTTTATAATAATCTCAGGTAATGGCAGTTGATATGTCATACCGCCTTGGTTGGATTGATGAATCAATTGTTGAACGAGTCAATAACATCTTAAAACAAGCCAAGCTGCCAACATCTCCTCCTGAGATGATGACTGTTGACATGTTTAAATCTGTCATGGCGGTAAGTTAAAACCAGGATTATTAAAACTTTTCAAATAACGAAAGCTTGTGGTTTTTATTTGTTTTTTCCATTAAATTTCTTGGGGACAGGTTGATAAAAAGGTGGCCGATGGATTGCTAAGACTCATCCTCTTAAAAGGTCCTCTTGGTAGCTGCGTTTTTACCGGAGATTATGACCGAAAGGCCCTTGATGAAACCCTACATGCATTTTGCAAATCCTGAAAATAGGTATCAAGATATATTCATATTTCTTTTTCAAATAGTTGGTAATGAGCCCAGATTTGGAAGCTGTGGGATTTTGGTTCATGTGAATATATATGTGATATAGATTAGTGCGTAGTGGGTTGTTAGTCTATTGGGATTGGCTTTCTTGGTTTGGTTTGGTAGCATATGCCATATGGGTTGTGTTTTGAGTCTTCGTTTAACAAGTTGTGACATGTGAATTGTGATGTACTCATGTCATGTGTATGCTTTATGCTTATAATCAACGAGTCATTGAATTTAAATCTTTCCCCCTGTGCCCATAAACAATGATAAGGCTAACCGTTTCAGCCCAGCTACATGGAAATGGGCCTGTTAGGTTGTTTTTTATTAATAACGATTACAAGTTACCAAACTTTATATATTGAATATTTTGGTATAAACACACACAATTATCTTTGTTATAAGCCCAACTTGCCTCCAGTGTTTCAAATCACCAGTCCAACTGTCAAGGTTTATTGCTGACAGACCGTCTAAAGGGAATCATGAATCAAAACGTGAGACCGACCAATTTGTTTTGGTTCAGCTGATCATAATGGTTTATGAATACATCTTGCATTAATCTTAAAATTATTACAATTAGATACTCTCTTTTTTGAACGGCTTAGCTCTGGTTACAGTTAAATACTTAACTGGGACTGTTTATCGGTATTAAACAACTGACTTGAACAAGTATGATACATAGATGATCCGACTTGAACAACTATGATTACGATTTAGAATAAGTCTGGGCCCATGTTGACTCGTGGGTTAATGCAAACTTTCATATCTTGCTATTGGAAGCATAAAGCCATAAACCCAAAACAAAAACATATGACGTACGAAAAGGCTAAAATGATATATAAATCAGTACGGTTTTATATTTTAACCGATAATCGACAATCAAAAAATTCTAACATCAAAAACCTAGTGATTAACAACATGTAACATCATTTAATCATTTTTGCTTCGGGTTTTCTTGGTCTCAACTCCAAGATGATGGAATGGTTTAATATTATTACAGGTTCATTCTAAAACCTGTTTTATACAGCTTTTGATGGCCATTTTGATAAATATACATCGAGGGGGTGTTTGTTTTTTCAGAAAAGTTCTTCCTAACCTATTTTGTCTGCGTTGCGCAAACCACGCGCAGATGTTGAGTTCTGCAGGGTGTTTGTTTTTTAAAAGCCTTTTTATTAAAAAATATTTGCGCAAGTTCTGCATGGTGCAGATTTGACACAACATTCTAAAGTTTTCTAAAGTCTACAAAGGATTAAACACCATCACCCAACACCACCCATGTCCACCACCGCCGTCCTCCTCCACCACCGTCCGCCACCACCACCGTCCGCCACCACCACCGTCCGCCACCGCCACCACCCACCATCTACCATCACCACCACCGTCCAGCATAGCCGCATACCACCACCGTCCAGCACCGCCGCATGCCACCACCAGTTGATTTTAGAAGTTTGCAGATGTTAAAAAACGAACACTTTTCTTGTTGCAGACTGCAGATGTTTAGTCCACCTATTCTTCTGCAGATTTCTGTAGATGTGGTACGCAGACTGAAGACATTTTGCTGCAAAAAAAAAACAAACAACACTCGAATCTATTTAAATTTTCATAAGAGATGTGGTTTTTACTTCATCATTTTTTATTTGTCCACGTGTAAGAATAACTTTTTAAGCAACTTATAGAAAGGAAAATTCAGAATTTTGTGTTCGCCAACTACTCAGCTAGTATGCTACAATCATAATTTTGATTATGCTCGAAAATGTCGACGTACAATTAGTTAACTGGATTGCTGTAGTGAATTTGTAACTATAGTTAATATAATTTTTAGTTTTTTAGTTAAACTAAGGTGCTTTGTACATTTTCAAATATTTAATTTCTATTAAAAAAAACCCTTAATTTCTTAGAATCAAACTTGAATGATACAAAAATCAACAAGATTTTGAGCGTCTTTTATTGGGGGAGAACTGATTACGGAGATTATTTTTATTAACGCTATGTTAGGAATGTGATCTTTGTTAAAAGATGTGATTAGTTGTTAGTGATCCCATGAATATATAAATTTATTAAAGAGATCCGAAGCTTAACACATATCGGGATTTGCATGTGCTTCTAACCACCATCACACATTAATTGATCTTTAAAATGAGGATTACGTTTGGTAAAAATAATTGGTGTTGGACTTAATACAAAGCTATGTAATGCTAATTATACAACACCTTAAACTTCTCTACATAAGTTTTACTTTTGGAAAATCAAAACCTTAAACTTCTCCTTAATTATCAAAGTGTTATGGGTTAAGTGAGTGTAAATAAAAAGTGGAGCCATGTAGGTAGTGGTAGTGCTCACACTAAACACGGGTTAATAATTGTGATTGGATTAAATTACAAAATGAAGACATGGAGGGTTTTGATTGGATTATAATTTAAGAAGAGCTCCAACGCCATGAGTGTAGCCACGTGGAGGAGGGCCACACCAGACGAGGGTGGTGTTCTATGTCATGAGCTATTGAGGCGACAACCACTCTTACCACATACGAATACATAACACATAGCCTAAATAAAGTAAAACCTTTTGGTTTAAAAATATGTTACTAACATCTTTTGTTTTAGGCAAATTGGATTTTAATAATCCAAACTATTATCTATTGGCCGATAATAATCCATACTATTAATTTGGCCGGTAACACTCCAAACTTTCACTTTTATAACCAACAACAGTCCCAGTGACATAATTTTCAATTTTTTACGCTCAATTTGTATCTATTTTAGTCTCAATTTAGCTTGTATGTTTCTTAATTTCGTTCATAATTATTGTTGCGAACAGAATCGAGTCCAAATCAAACATAAAAAATTGAAAATTATGTCATTGGGATTGTTGTTGGTAATAAAAGTGAAAGTTGGGAGTGTTACCGGCCAAATTGATAGTATGAATTATTATCGGCCAATAGGTAATAGTTTGGATTATTAAAATCCAATTTACCTTTGTTTTATAAAGTTTTCTCAATTAAGTGTTGAAGTAAAGACATGTAAATAGTAGAATTAAGGTTGGGTATTTTTAAGTATTGCTTTAATTTAGAATCATTTAAAGTTTGTGGTGTATTAATTGGTGACACTTGTAACAAAGAATTAATTATCAGGAACACTTAAAATACCAATGAGCGGAAAAGAGAACAATTGTGGACTTTTTCATAATCGTCTTTCTAACCTCTTTAATTCCTCTACATAAATTTTAACCGTTAATCTCTTTTAAATTAATGATCCATAGTCTTCTTCAAACGTTTTAGTTAGTAATTAACTTTACAAGTATCAGTCTAGCTACCATATATTATTAAATCTTTAAAAGTAGAACGAATAATTTATCTTTAAATTTAAGTGTGTGTGTGTATATATATATTTATTTCAGAAAGGAGATGCTAGTTTTTATAATCATGATATACATTGGTACAGTTCGGTTAATTTGGCGAAAGCACTTTCATATAAAGAAGCATGTGTCAAGTGTTTATAACCACTTTTGTAGAAATCTCAACGGAAAATGCATCAACTTTTATATTCTTTTACATGAAACTTTTTGTTGGATGGATTTGTTCATATACCAAGACAAAAACTTACGCAGCCCGACCAACACAAGCACATACTTACATATATATATGCATATATAAAATTTTCCATAAAAGCACAAACATTCATTAATTTAGTGCTAAAATGTTAGTTACGTTTGTTATTTCATTTCAACACTGAAATAAAAGTTACTAAATAATACACTTTATAAGGTTGTTTTATAAATTAAAGCTTTAGCATTATTTCAATTTCAAAAACATTATAACAAATTCTAAATTATTTTTATAAATGCATGTTAAATATATATATTAGAATAACTCTTATACAGAAGAATATTAATTGATCATGATAAGCATGGCATTATTTCTGAAATTATTGTGCTTTTTTCATGAAATATATAGAAAAATAAAAGTAAATGGTTCATGGATGAGTAGCCCCATAATTCCATAAACATGCACATGCATTTGTTCCCTCCCTACCACTTGGGACATGGATATTTATTATTATGAAGCCTGCAGCTTCATTAATTATTATGGTTGAATAATTATATACTCATTTGCTTAAATGCATTATTTAACAAGACTATTATAATTCGTATATAACACGAGTTAAATAAATATAAAATAATTAGTAATAAAATTTTATTAAAAATCAAAGAAAATCAATCTTAAAAAAAAGTCAATTTTTTATTTAATTTTTAGCAAATGTAAACCTATTAAATATTAAAAATAAGTTTAAAAAAACATAAAATAAATAAATAAACATATTAATATTAAATACAAAATTTAAATAGATAAATAATTAAGATTTAATTTATGAATATTATTTAACAATGAGATAGAATCGAGAAAAAAGAATAGTGAAGTCACAAATTAATTAAAAATTAAAAATTATAACACATGACATGATTATTTACTTATTTTATAAGTATAGATGTTAAAAATTAGTAACGTATGCAAACTTGAAATTAGGTGTATAGATAGGAATTACATAAAATCAGAGTTAAAACATGCATGTTTGCATATAATTATAAGAACATGAAATTATGTACAACATGAACAACGATTTATATATAAACACTCAGAAATATGTTTTGTGAGGCAACACAGTACGTAGAAGATTCAATATTGTTTTCTGTCCATTACAAATGTCCCAAATAATTACCTTTTAACAAAATATTCTATATACTATCAAACTTAAGTTATTTTCTTAATTAAAGTAAACAAAAAATCAAAAACATATCCAAACACATTAATTAAAACATTAACAGCTTAATCCATCCATGTTCTTTGATGATAGTGAAGTTAATTGCCATGAACTTGAATCAAGATTAGGGTTTGCTTTAGATATGAGTTTAGCACCTGTTCTTGCATTTCTCCATCGCTCTCGGTGCTGCAAAATCAGTATTTAACACATTTCAAGATTAGGGTTTACTTTAGAATGATCTGAAAAAATAGCTAGTCATAATCTTGCCAGAAAACACTTTGCCACAAATTTGTTAGAAAAAGTTTCCAACGGGCATTTTTACAAAATATTTTTTTTTGTCACAAAGTCAGTTTTCCGACAAATTACTTTGTGAGAAACTTCAGAGTTTTCTAGTATTGTATTAACAATTGAAGATGGTGTAAATAAAAAGTTTCGTAGGGAGTTGCTTACCAAGTCCAATCGCGTCTGATCCCTTCATGATTCGAAGTCGCTTGCAAGAATCAACAAACATTCTGGACAAAATATAGAATGAGATTGATGAGAATCATTGTTTTCTTAATTATATGAATTAATTTATGAGTTTCTTATATATATGTATATAGGATCAAGAGATAGCTTACTCCCATGGGACGTCACCTACAAGCATCCAATCACCATCTTTATCTTCATAACTTGGAACATACTCAGAGCTGTTCAGAAGATCCATCAACTTGCTCTCATTCATGAAATCTATCATCCCTTGGGATCCATAATCTCCTGCAATTTTGTAAATCACCAGAATTTTACAAATATTTATATATTCGTAAAGATCAAAATTTTAAAAAAGAATTTTAAGGCAACTTTCAACTAATTGAATGTGCAATTTTAATCATTCAATAATAAATGAACAATAGACGTACCCATGGTGAACGAGCTAAACATCTTGGCTAAAGCATCAGATAGTTGCTGATAACTTTCATACAACTTGAGGTCCACTTTGCGAAGATACGGTGCTCCATCCATTGAAACTTTCACAAATGCCGCCGCTGCGCCGCTGCCGCCATGGGTGGTTGTCACCACCTCAGTTTCTTCATTGTTGCACTTCTGTGCCATTACATTCTTGCGATAGTTTCGCACCGGCGGCCATCCTACCACCTGTGCCCTATCAAACCAAAATTTTAAAAGAATAAATTAAACAAGAATAAGTTATAAGTAATAATACTCCAATAATAGTATAGTATATGTTTTGCAATCCTTCAAGAGCTAGTACTCTTTTAAGTCTTAAGATCTTTTTATCTCACATCAATAATATCATATCTATTTATACTTATTATGAAAACATGGTCAGTTAGATAACAAATTGTTAATGTTTTTAACAACAATACCTTATTTTGAAGCCCCTGAATCGTTAATTATATTCGAAAAAGAACAATGCATATTTAGATTGAGGTTGCATATACATGTAAAAGATAAATCTTTAGATTGAGGTACATATACATGTATGCATGATCAATACATATGTATGTATGTGTGTGCATATATTGTTTAAATAAAGAAAAAAGTAGCTTACTTGGCTGGTGGTTTGCTCAAATCTTTGTTGTTCTTGGTTGAATTCTGCAACTTCATCTTATCATTGAGATCAGTTGAAGAGGAGTGATCATTTGTTTGAAGATTAAGCATAAGATCAACCGTCTGCGAGTACCCGCGCTTTCCGGTGACCTTTAAAGTATCCGGTTCACAGCTAGCGGCTCCTCCGCCGGGCAAACCAAGGCATAACTCAGTTTCCTTGAGGTGCATCATCTTTTCTTTTTATATATAAGGCTAGCTTCTTGATTCTACTTTCAATTCTTTCTTGTTAATATCTGCAGAAAGATATACATATACATATATGTATATGTATATATGTATAGAGAGAGAGAGATTGAGAGAGAGATTGAGAGAGAGAGAGAGAGAGAGAGATAACTGCAACAAGAAGGAGGAGAAGTGGAAAAAAGGTTCAAGTGAATATATAAGAAAGGGTTGCATCTTATGCATAATGACTTGACGGATAATATGCAAACACGTGGTTGTATTTGGTGTGTAGATCTTCTAGGATCAAGTGTTTATTTTTATAGTAAATTAAGTAATTCAAGTGTCACACTACTAATAATTTCTATTTTATTACTGTATTCTTTCTTTGTTTAATAAACAATAAGATTTAGGTCTCTCATTATTTCATAGTCAAATTATTAAAGTTTGATTAAAATAACCTGCATATTTTAAATTTAGAGTTTGTTTGTACGGTAGATGATACATAATGAAAGTTACATTTTTTTTTTGACTAATTAAGAATTTTGTTTTCCAAATTGGACATGATCGATGCGTATTATTTTTTTTTTCACAACAATAAATCATAATTATTCATCATTATCAAAGAAATAGGATGGAATATGACGAAGTTTGAATATTTTTATAGGATCATAGTGACAAATATTATAATATATGTAATATATATGATCGAACTCTATATATAAACTATGGGATCAAAAATTAACATTACTGGCGAAAGAAAAAGGGGAGTAGAACCTTCAACCCTATTAACCTTAGCCCCTAATGAGTCATAATATGCCAAGAATTCAAATAACCAAATATAAGGAGAAATAAGGGGCTTGTGACTTGCATTCATGTGAAAAGGTCTTATTAAATGAAATACTATCAAAATAACGTCTTAATGAAGAAGGTAAACATTGGAGACAACGTCCCCGCCAGGAGGTTTGTAAAGCATGCGCTTCTTTGCTAGCAAGCTATTGTTTTGTCGTCAACACTGATGTGAGCTAGTGCCATTGGTTATTATATGGTACGGGTTTAAGTAATTACAAGTATATAATTAGATGATATTAGTAAAAAAAATATTGACTGAAAACCTATTGTTTTATCAAGATGGCTTATGCTATGGATAACTTATCTCATATCAGGTGTTAGTCATATGATCAGCGTAATTTGAAAATCAATGGTCATTGTCTATTTGAAAGAATGCTTCAAATTATGAAAGTGTATGTGTCGAAGCCAAAAATCTTCTTTAGATGGAAGTAAATACTTCACCAAATTCTCTTTAGAAGTACCTTCAATATGTTTTCGACACAAGCAATAACTGTCACTCGCCACAAGATGACCCCTCGAGGTGGTCTTATGATCAAGCTCGGGCGTGAGAGTAGGAATTTGTATTAAAAACGTATAATTGAGCTGTTAATGTATGAAACCCTTAACAGAACATTCAATGATGCTCTATTAATGATGATGAAGAGAAAATAACTTTCTTATTTTGCTTCCTAATATCTTCCTTATACCTGTTCCATATTATCATTGTTTTCCTTGATGTCTACAAATTGTCCCTGGTTTTCAAGGACCTATGGTTCCTTCTTGATCCATAATCATCTTTTTTGATCCTAGTATGCGCTCTATTAATGTTGAAAGATATTGCTACTATCCTTTTTAATGCATGGCTGCATCATGCGATGGTTTTGAGAGGGAGGGTAGTACCTAGCAGGTATCCCTTCTTTCCATGTATTCCCCCTCTAGATAGGATTTTTCCTTTGGGGCTTTTTAGGCTTGTTTGGCATCATGATAATGGCTAGAATTCGCCTGTTTGACGGGTTGCATCTTCAGAATATTAAAAGCAAACTCACAATGTAAATATTAACATATATAAAATTAGGGTAACGATTATTTGAGAACTCACAATTATTCTAAGAACTACGAAAACTACAATCAGTATATTTTTTTAAGTTTTGCATAAAAATAACTTAAATTTAATGCTGATCGTCTTTCTTGAAATTCAAAAAGAAAATAGTGAATGAATTTCTAACACATACGTAAAACATATGAAGATTATACTCTATTTATATGTGTAGCTAAACAAATAAAAATATTATAATATATAAAAACACTACTTTGGTTTTTTTTTATATGTTATTTTAATGTTCACAATTGTGTGAAAAAGTATAAATTTTTAAAAAAATATATAAACTACTTATATTAGTTTTCGCAGTTCTTTAGATATTTATTAGTTATCAAATGATAACTAACCCTATAAAAATATATATTTTTTTCATTTTGGAAATAGTTTCTAGCTAAAACATAATTCTTACATTAAAATGCAACTAGCTAGTTTTTTTTAGAGTTGTAAAACATGATAGGTTTTTCTTAATTAACAAAACTTAAGTTTTATTACATAACGATTTAATAGCAACATCTAATTAACGAATATATAATAATGTCATAACAAGCAATATCATAGAAAAAAGAAGAAACTTTATTCTCTTATATTGAGAGTGTTTGCCCTTCACTATAATATTAACTAGTCTAGATCGATTATATGGGGTGTTTAGTGGTGTATATTCGTTATTATTAAATTGTAAAATAAATATTAATATGGAGGAATTTTGATAAGAAGTATATACAACAACTTCTAATTAACTTTTTATTATTTAAATATGAATTAATATGTACTTTAGTTTAACAAATCTAGCTGGATAAGATATATTTTTTAAAATTTTGTACCAATTAATAAATTTTTAATATTATATTATTAATTTGATTGACATAATTAAATAAATTTATTCCTTTATAAAGCAAATGAAAGCTTCAAATATTTGAAAGAGAAAATATATTGATTCTTGTACGAGTCATCATTATCGTTTTGTTATATGTTAAATATAGCTATTCTTAATGATAATTCTTTACATTTTGTATGAAAAATATATAATAATAAAGCCGAGGGTCTTAATTTCTGGAATCAACATCTTTACCCATTATGATAGAAATAAGATTTTTCTGCATCTTATCCTCCCTAGATCTCGTCAATAACTTTACTATTAGTGAGATTTACTGGTATTAGTTATGATTATGGTTATGGTTATAAAAAATATATAAAAAGCAACAGTTTTAAGTTGAAGCAAACCACCAATTTGGAAAGTGAAGATATATAATGATAAAAGAAGCTGTACTAGCTTTTTTGAGAAAAAATTGAGAAAAAATAATTAAAGATTGCATGATTAGGGGAAGTAGCAAAACGGCACTTGTGGTCCTTGAGTTTAACTATATGATGAATTAAAATTTAAACAAGTAGCTACCATACATAGAAAAGCTTTTCACTTTTCAGTTAATATATATAAATTTTATGTATAAAATGTTTATTTTATAATTATGAACTAAAATGCAAAAAAAAAAAAAAAAAGTAAAAAAGAAAGACTTGAAGAATATAACAATTAATAAAATGCTACCTATGTAACAAACAATTATGAGAAATAAACACTTAGAGAAAAGTTAGAAAAAAGAAGATAGAATACGTACATTTATATATAGGATATCCTTTGTATATATGCCACCATCATTAACTGATCAAGGTATCTTGCCTTCGAGAAAATATAAAAATATATGACCTTTATTATACATCAATATAACAATTATTATATCTCTTGTCTTCGAGAGAAAAAAAAAACTATTATTGAAGTATTCTTATTCTTTTATTTAATCGTAGAGAAACAATGGTGAGCTTATAATTTGTAATTCCTGCATGGTGCTTTTGAGCAAAAGTTTGTGATCGAATATTAACTCTAGACGTACATTAAATGTAACCCGGTGACAGAATTTGTTTCTTAAATGCTTATTATTTACTATATATCTATATTAATAAAATAAGATTTTTGTATGTCACTTGTCACAATTTTATAGCTACTAAATTTTATTTTTCCGCTTCTTTTTCCTAATAAATATCACATTAAATACAAATGATATTATTTAATTCTTTTCATATTAAAAATATTTTTTATTAAATTAAAAAAATAAATCTTTCTACAAATGCAATTTGTAAAGAAATAATTTTTTTATAAAATAAAAAATTTTTTCAAAAAAAAATATCAAACTTTTAAACTAAAGTGACTGAAATGACAAAAAGTTTTTGAATTAAAATGACAAATTCAACAAAATGTCAAGTACGAAAATTACATTTTACTCTTATATTTATTTTAATGTTTTTTTTACGTACAATGGGACTACATATTTGACACCTTTAACAAATTTTAGTGGATGCTTTATCACCCTACTTAAATAAAATAGTAATTAGGAATGAAGCAATGTCATATTAATTCTCACTAAATTTTTTTCAATTATCTCTCCTATTAAATAATCACATTAATTAATAATAATATTATTTAATTTTTTTTATATTAAAATAATTTTTAATAAATTAAGAGAAATATCTTTTTATTAATGCTATTTCTAAAGAAATAAATTTTTATAAAAATAAGAAAAAATTCAAAAACATCAATTTTTTTTTAAAATTATATAAAATATTTTAAAATCGATTGTTTTTAAAAAAAAATTTATAAACAAAAAATAATTAAAATTGAGATTTATAATAAGAAAAAAATTTAAAATGACATTTTTTTTAAAACGTTTGTTTTGAAATAAAATTTTCATTCTTGATAATAAAGAAGATTTCAATAATATATTATTTTAAATATCAAATTATAGTTAATAAAATTTTGTTTTATTTAAAATTTTATATTCAATTCGTGTAATACACGATTTTAATAAAACTAGTCACATTTATATATCATTCCATCAACTCGTCAAGTACTTTAATATGCGACCTTTGCACACATAACTACCTGTACAAAGTATGAGCTGCATACAAGTTGAACAAACAAATTAAAGCACGTAGTCTAAAATATTCATAAAATGATTGATCGATCAATCTAATAAGTAATAAGACTCAAGTTCTTCCCCCTTTGAAGTTTCTGAGCACCATCCCATTCTTCCAAATGTTGACTTTCTTCAGGAAACATATTAATTCTAGATACCATAATTAAAGCCTTCCCATGTTCTTCAACTTGCAATATGAACAAGATTGACGATCATATGAACCTTTAACCCTTATTATACTATATTATATTAGATTAGGATTTTGTACATTACACGGAATGAATAAGTAAAATATTAATGAGTTAGTAACAAATATTTATTAATTATAAAACAATATTTTGAGATAAAATATGATTGAAATACGTTTAAGTAAAGACTATAAGTAATAAAACAATAAGATCATTTTCTAAACTTATGTTTTTAAACTTTTTTTGTTTTTTCTTTTTAAAAATTATACGTTTTATTCCAAAACAAACCGTTTTAAAAAATATCATTTTTAAAAATTTTCTTATTATACTCTGAATTTTAATTATTTTGGTTTATAAAATTTTAATTTTTCTAATACATCGATTTTAAAATACTTCGTATTTTTAAAAAAAATTGATGTTATAAAAAGTTCTTATTTTATATAGAAATAACATTAATAAAAAGATATATTTCTTAATCTATTGAAAAACTATTTTAATCTAAAAAAGAATTAAATAATATTATTAGTAATTAATGTGATTATTTAATAGAATAGATAAGCGAAAAAAATTTGGTGATAATGAATGTTATGTTGGCACGTGTCGCTCCTAATTATCATTTTATTTGTTTTTCGATGGCGTAAACTGTCTTTGTGGCCAAAACACTAATAAGGAAGTTGGCATCTACCATCAGATCGGTAAATCTGAAACTTCCGCACTCTAAAACTCGTCAATCTCCAACTCCTGATTTGAACCAATTGACTTGTTGGAACTAGATTTCTAACGACGATGTAGGGTAAACAACGGAAAACGAACCTAATAGAGACTATGTGATGCGGGAATTGAAAATGGTTTAAAGTTGACCATATTTCATCAAAAAAACTAACAAGTGTTAACTTTTAGTTAGTAAAGGATCATTGGATGAAAATAAGCTTATAGTTGGTAGTGTTTATAAACATTTTCTAAGTTGGGATTAATATCGACCAATAAATTAAAGTTGAGATTATTAAAATTCAATAACCTAATATTATATTATATGATATTATATTATATTAAATTACATAAAGAAAGAAAAAATAAATTAATATCTTGTAACAAAACCTAATATGTAGCATGTCATGTGAAGGGGGCTTCTTCAGTTCCCTGACAGTCTGTAATCAAAGAGGAAGAGGTCGGTTGGGAACATATCACTGTGTATACATCAAATCTTTACATGCATGTACGTGTGTGTGTTTATATAACATTTTCTGTAATCCATTAAATGAAATAATGTCAAGTACGTATAGCTAGCATCTTTATTAATGTGTATTAAGAGCAGAAGAATATATTTAAAAATACTTGTACATATGAACCGACGATTTCACTTTCAAAAAAGTATCGGTCAAACTATGTGAGGATCAGTTTTGACATTTTTATACCGTTTTTTTGTTACGATTATGAGTAACTTAAGTATATACCACCTACTTTTATATGATTAAACTTAAATAGTTTTGATATTTTTATACCGGCTATTTTCCTATGAAAATCTTCACATTTTTTTGAAAATTTACTTAACACAATTGTGACAAAACCTTCGCACAAAAATAAAAACCCTAACTTTACCACAAACTTACATGATTCTAAGACGTGTATTAACCTTAATTTATTAACATTTGCATCGTAAAAGTGTCAGAAAACCATATTTTGTAATCGTGTCTAAAATAGCTATTTTGTAACTCTATTCCAATAACGATAACGATAACGATAACGGTAACGATAATAACAAATATAACTATAATAATAACAATAACACATAAAAAATGGACAATAAATACTCACTTGGTAATTAAGTGTGGTTTAAATGATAACAACACTAGACTAGAAAACAACGATTTTCCTCACCGTTAACCTAAGGATTGTGTCTTAAGTTAGAATAATAATGATTTGAAATTTAACTTAATGTTTCAATTGTGATTTGGGTTTAACAAATAGTTTACTTAAAATAATGTAATTAATTTAAATAACTTGATTAATTAATATAGGACGAATTGATTAAATATTTGAACTTAAAAATAATAATGAATAATTAATAAATTAGAATAATAAATGTGATTAAATATTTAATTTATAATAATAAAGTTTGTATCTTAAAGTGAGATAATTATAATATATATATTATGAGCGTTGGTCGGTGACTATAAGATGATTGTATTTTTTCATATATTAGAGCATTCACAGTAGGCTTTTCATAAATCTGTGAGTGTGTTCTCTATATTATAGATAATGATTATTAGTGGTTGTGAGTTGAGGATAGAGAACATGTTACTGTTCATCTCTATATTTGATAAAATACTGTTCATCTCTATTAATTTTTTAATATTTGTTGAAAGTGATTGTGAGTGGAGGATAGAAAAAATGTAATGATAAAAGTATTAAAAAATATTATTTTATTAAAAAGAAGAAAGAAAAAGTAGTGATTTTTAGTGTAATTATAAAGATGGAGATGGAGGATGGGTTGTGAATGCTCTTAGCAACTGAAATTATAGAGTTTGCAAAAAAGGCACTAAGATTTAGAACAAACGGTTCCACGTCACCTTTTAGAAAAAAAAAAACAAAAAAACTTTCGAAATGCAAACCGCTAATCGCACACCGACCACCCGGCACTACCCCAACGACAAATCTATGCGGTGGTGGTTGGACGAGGTTGAATATGGTGGCGGCGGCTGCAGACGGTTGTCGGTGGCGGCTGAAAACGAGAATCTGCACTGGCTGTATATTGCAATAGAGAGAGAGATATATATATACAGAGAGACGAACTTGAATGTAATGGAAGGTTGCAGAGATTAATTTTGAGAAAACTCTTACGGAAAATCTTTACTTTCTTAATTTTTGTATTTGTATTATTTTTTTTATTCGTTTTCTTTACGATTTTAGATAAGGATATTAATTTTTTCTTTTATAATCTAACTTTGTTTTTTGAATTTCATATTTTATTCTTATGTTACGTTTTTATATTCTTTTCTCTTATTATTAAACTATTTTTTAATTATTTAAATAAATAATTTCTTAAATGCTATTTTGAGCAGTTAATCAGATTATTGGCATATCATTGGCCCACACGATCATTTTCAATACTCAAATAAGAAGCCTCACTCCCGAACCGAGATCACCCTTAAAAAGAAACCTATCATAAGTGAGAAAACATCTTAGCTCAACCTGAAACCTTCCATTTTTTATTTTTATTTTTTGTTTCAGGTGATACTTAAACGAGATACTTTACCTATATTTATTAAAGTCTTGAGCTATCTCATCTTAAACATTTGGGCTAAGGATGATTTGTATTTTTTAAATGCTTAATTTGGTGTTTTATTTAGTTATAATATCTTTCAAATGAACTTTAAAGTTATCACGGAACTTTTTCATGATTTCCAACAGTATTATGACGTGCATTTTGTTATCAACATTTCGATTTGCAAAACCGAGTTGGCGTAACTTACCGCGGCAACGCGCGGCTCTATTACTAGTTAATTATTTAATAAACTAGTCAAAATAATTAATTGAATAATTAATTATTAAAATATTTTTAGAATAGTTTGAAATAATTTAAGTTAGATTTAAAATAATTTTTATAAAAATTAAAACCTATAAGTGAAATAAAAATGTTTTTATATCCTTTAAAAAATAATAATAAATCGTGAAATTACAATTACTAAATTTTCAGGAATCAATATTTAAATTATGATTTATTATTAGTTAATAAAATATTTTTTATATTAATTTAATAATGTTTTAAATTTTTTTCTGAATTTAAATTAAAAAAACTTTTTAAAAAGATATTAGGGGATGCCCGGGGTCAAACCAGGGTCGCCTAGGTGGGGCTGAGTGCGTGAGCTAGTGGGCTAGAGGCCAAGATCTGATTTTAATACAAGTGAAATTTATAAAAAAATGATTGAGTGAAATCAAAAATCTAGATAAACCCTAGATTGATTTGATTCAAATTAAATTTCAATTCGATGTCGTTAATGAAATTAAACTTAGGGCTTTTGTTAAACAGGTTACAAATGTAATGCTGTGTTTAATTACCTGGATTGGAACTAGAAATGATGATGATTTGAAGGTAAAACAGTATAGAACAGAGAGAAAATAAGTTCAAGGATATTGTGTTGATCATAATCTAATTTGTTTAGTGTGTAGCTTCCTCAGATGTTAATGAGCATTTGCCCTCAAATATTTTCAATTGAAAACATACAGAAGATGGATTTTGTTTAACTTGCTGGTTGTGATGAAAAGATGAATGATTTCAATATATGTTTGTGTTGTAAGTGAAATTGAGGAATTAGAGAGGTTAAAGTGTTTTTCAAGAGCATTAACATCACTTAAATAGTTTCAATTGAAGTTGTTTTGTATTAAACGAGTTAAGGGTTTGATTCGGCCGATTTTGATTCGAATTGATGATGAGTGTGTAATTACAAGATCAATTGGATCGGAGGTTATGATCATAATTGTCCTAGTTATGTTTTTGTTGAATGATTTGATCAATTTATGATTGGGATCAAAACCGATTGGTTTTTTAAGGTGGGTTCGATTTCGAGTTTGAACATAGTGAAACAATCGAATTAATCGAATCGATGGGGGTCATGGGTTTGAAACAGATTCTAGAGATGAATGTGACGGTTTAATTGAGTGAAAAAGATGGATTCGTGTGAATTTGGGTGTCGCCGAACTTGGCTAGAGGGGAAAAGGTCGACGGAGTGGGTTGGGTTTCTTAAATGAAATTTACATATCGGTCCTTGAGGTTTAAAAGATTAATATTTTATGCCTTAACTTTGTAAATCAAGTTTTACTAATTACAATTTAGTCCTTGGGTTTATGATGATTATTATTTTATGTAAAACATTCTAAACTAAGTTTTAAAATTTACAATTCAAACTTTGAACTTTCAAGACCCTAATTTTTATTAATTAATCAAATTAGTATTTTATAAAACTTAATAAACTTTATAAATTTTATAATTCTTTGTAAAACTTTGAAATTAAATTATTTGCTTTAATTAGATTATTAAAATCTCATAATTGTTTATGAAACCTTATAAATTTATAAAAAATTCATTTTATAAATTATATATTTAATCTAAATTGAATAAATGTCATAATTATTGTATTTGAAGCACTAAAACTAAATAATAAATTTGATTTTAAAATTGACTCAAACGGGTTTAGATTTAAGTTTACAATTTGAAATGGGTCAAATGTTATATGTCTTGGATTTTTTTATATATACAATCTCTCATATTATTCTAACCAAAAGTTTTTTATAAATGTAATCACTACAAGAAATGCTATCACTAACCACGACATCACTTGATGATGAGGATGTAAAATTCAAACTATAATGTTCATATACTAATTAAACGATGTTGCTTGTACAACAAAAAACAAAACACAATTATTCAAATAGGCAAAAATTTGTTATTTTTGATAATATTATACTAAAGAGTTTTATTTGTATATATATAGCGCTTGACTTTTTATCCACTACATTGTCTATTTTTATGCAAAATCATCGTTCTTACCAAATAAAAGAACTAAATAATGCACATTATGATTTTTTTAACTATATATTGTTGTGTATATTTTTATAATTAAAAGAAAGTCACTCAATTTTTAAATAAGATGACAAAATAAATTCTTAGTTCTCCATGTGTTCAATCAGTTTGCCATCCAAAACTGATGTCACAATCTTATCGGAACTTACAAGTGAAATGGAGCCATAATCTAATTCGATGGAAACCATACACAAAAATGTCTGGAAGTGCAAAGCCTTGGGCTTTGGTCATGGCCAGGTGCAAGCAATGGATATGAAGAAGCAAGGTAGGACACAAACATAATGTAGCAACATATCAATAACATGGACAAGTGCCATAAGTTTTAGGGCATGCATGGTTGTTACTTAGAGACAGGTCACATCTACAAGATTGAAACATGCCTAACCCTAGTTATGCCCTTGGTCAACTTCCTCACCCAACCTAGCTTCTTATAATTCGTTACTAGATTTTAACTGATCAGCAATAACTATGCAATCGGTAAAGGTAACTTAGTTACTACTAATAACTATGTGATCGGTAAAGGTAACTAAGTTACTATTAGTAGATATATACCGATCATCAACATTAGCTGACTGCAAGAATTACCGGTCGATAGTTTCAATAAACATTGTGATGTGTGCAACCTACAAAGCAAATCTTTCGTCTATTTCAGGTGCAGGTTCTTAACATTAAATTACATACTAGCATGTTCTTGTTAACTATAAATACCAGAACACACATAACACTACAACAAAGTAGGCTTTCAACAACGAATTTTATACCTCTTATAGTGATGACATATAATCGTTATAGAGTTAGAAAGCCAATAGCCACAACATATGCTTGCATAGACATCACCGGCGTAGCCTCGTAGCTATAAATCTTAAAAGTCATTGGTATAGGTGTCATCAGCAATGGTTAGTCTATTACGACAACATGTTGTTGCTAGAAATTGCCGTCATTTTAGATTTATTAAATAAAAAAATGTTGTTTTAATTAAATAAAAGTTATTAAACTAATTTAACCATATAACCACGACCTACTGTCACTATAAAATTAATATATTACCTGTTTATACTAAAACGTCATATTCTGTTACACATCTATATAAAGAAATATTTAATATTTCTAAAAACTTTAATGTAACCTGGTTGTAAAAATAACTTTGTTTTAGTGCTTTATGTTTAATATTTATAAATTAATGGTGTTTTAACTAATAATTTTCTTTAAGTTTCAGTTTTTGTTATCATATGAATTTTTAAGTTATTTACTAAATCTATTTATGAATTATGATTATGGTAAATCTATAATAAAGATAAAGATTTAAACAACATTTACAAACTTTCTTTGCGTTTTTTTATTATAAATTCATTATGATGTTATCTAATTTTTTTAAGCAATTAGTTTGACAGCCAACAAGTTTTGAAGATATTGTTTTATAGTTTCTCATAGTTTGTCCTCTTAGGATGGAGATGGCGCACGCGTCCAGTGGCGGAACTTGATCTTTCTCGTAGGAGGGCGGGGGCGAAATCAATTTTTTTAGGGGGGGCGAACTTGATATTTATATAAAAATTTACACTACCTGATCAAAAATTTACACTACCGGACTAAAATTTAACACTACGGGCGAAAAAACAAGGGGGGCGGCGGCCCCCCCCGGCCCTTATAAAGATCCGCACTTGCAGGCGTCGTGAGGCCACGGTGAGCCTCACCGCCGCCACCCCCTTTCACACCGCAAATTTCCGTTTCCACGGCATGCACTTGCTGTGAGTTTGTGTTTGTTGTTTGTGTGTGTAGTGTGTGTGGTGTAGTGTGACATGGTATGATAACATCGTCGCCGAATTTTAATATGTGGTGTAATGTGATACGATAAAATTTGATTAGTAGATTTACAATGTAATGTAATATATGGTGAGAATGCCCCCTCCATCTTTATGTTGTCGCCAATGTAGTGATTCAAATAAAACTAATATATAGGTTTTCATTATGACGTAATTCTACATTTCAACCTATAAAATAACTATCTCCTCGCTCAATAACACGGTTAGCCTTGAGGTGCTTTTAAAACCTACTAAAATAAAAGGTTGTACCTTAGTTACATATCCCATAAAAAGCACTATATACGTTAGATTGATCTTTTATGAAGTAAGAAAACGAAGCCTTCCCATCCACATCTTTTTTCATGCATATATATTGTGTCCAAAAGATGTAAGCAAGACAGTTCATCTAAGAGCTAGGTTATGTCAAAATCACATAAACATACAAAAGGACTACTCGATCCTCGTTATTAGTTTTAACTTTTTTGTGGTATTCATAATTATATAACGAACAAATTAAGAGAAGCAACCAAGTTTACTTCATGATTGTATACTATATATGACTTCTAAACATATAAACATATTAACTTGAAACCACACAACCACAGCTAACTGGTAGCCCTCTATAATTTCATCACTGTTGATTTGACAAAATACCGGTGTTTGGCGGTCCTTATGATGCCATAAGTAATCTTGTTAATTGCTACTACAATTTTTTCTTGACTTCAGAGTCAAAGCTTGTTAGATGGTATTATTATGCGCAAAGGTAGAACTATGTAAGTTTTTGAGCTAACAATACCTATATTTGAGGCTTCATAAACTACTTTTAACCAACTTAAACTCTGTGAATCATTAAAACGTCTTTGAGTCTTGTTAGTAGGCTAACAATCCAAATGACATGATGAACTATACTTTTAACCAACTTAAGTCTTTGAGATGAAACTAATTAAATTTTGATTTATAATGTTTAATTATTTTGAAGAAAAAAAGATTAATGACAAATTCACGTTTAATAAAGAATCAATAACATGATTCTAATATTTAGGTATCAATATTTTATTTTAATATATCATATCAATGAGTTTTATACCATATAATGTTATGGGTAATCATGTCCAGACCATCACGCGTATGGACTTAAGAACCAGAAAGCTAGAAGCCGAGAATCATCCTCAGCTTTTGGAAGAGCTTTTGGAAGTGCAGCTAGGCCAACTTTGGCCTAGAGATATGGATGAAGTCCGTAAACCCAAAGATAATAATCACCAAGTAATGAATGAATTCTCGAAGTCACAGATGGTTGCATCTCGTACACCATAAAGTATTTATATTTGGTGTTAATTACCATACTTAGGACTGACAAACATGCTACATGATAAGGAACTCCTCATCACTTCATTGCACACATTAAATGAGAAAGAATGGCGGATGCCAAATCCTGAACAACTCCTTTAGGACACATATGCATTCAATTCTCTTGTGTGTTTATACCATACTACTTACTTTCCAGTTACTCTCATATTGGAGCCTGATTATGTGTCTTAAACCCTATGAAAACACTAATGACATTCTTCTTTGTCTCAAGTTGAGACATCTAAAATTTCAAAGTGATGTCCCAAATTTAACGCTACAACACACACAGGCAACCTAAAGGTCAGCAACTTAAGCAAGGGGTTTGAGCCCTTATTTCCCTAGGCACTCACTTTTCTAATTTTTAACTATGTATACACACACATAAACACACATATTTGTGTGTGTGTTAAATTAAGCTCGAGACATTGGTTCAGCTTTATGAAAAATGCATGCGAAAGAATGATTTGTGCCTGATGGTCTACTGTTATCATTTTTCATTGATCTCAGTGATCAATTAGCTAGGTTACAAATTGAGCATCAAGCAAATCAAGTGCCATATATTAAATAATGTAAGGTCACACTTAATTAAGCAAAGTTCAAACTATATAAGAATTTCGAACCATGACCAATGGAACTACCTTCTCGGCCTCTCAAGTCTCTTCTTGGTTTCTTGCCTAGTTGCTCTTTACAATCATCAATCAAACTTTGAACATACATGTTTAGTGATCACGGGCTAATCATCGCTCGATCTTCATTTACTTCCTACGATCTTATTTGGAGGCACTACTTTTGCTAAATACTTCTTTATCTGATTTTTTTCACTTCCCTGGTTTTGTTATACCATAATAACCTAATTTTATTAAATACTTGTTTGGCTAATTCTTTGTGTGAAGTATATACAAATCTGAGTGGAATATAATAAACTTCATCACTTCTTGTTCATGTAAGGTAATCTTTCTGAAGATCTTTGGCTAAAACTATTAATCATTTGATAATCTCTTAATGCCTAAGTCATTAATCATTTTGCTAATATGTTAATTGCCTATTTTGTTAATTTGCCTATTTGCCCTAAGTTAATAATGTTAATTTGCTTAAGCTTGATAATTGGCTAATTTGCCTAAATTGTTAATTTTGTTAATTTGCCTAATATGCCTCAAATCAATTTGTTAATTTGCCAAAGTTTTTATTTCTTAATCATGACAAATCAAATCTAAAGTATATATGAAACCAGACATTTTAAAAGGAAAAATATAACAAAACTAGAAGTACAAGAAGTTGTCACTAATCAAATTCACATTGATGATGGGATCTGATTATGATAAAAGTAATTAAACATCATCGTCACTACTTGTGGAGTTTGATAATAATATTGATATCCAGATTCACAATAATAAGGCCGGATGAATTAAGAAAAAAGTCCCAATTTTTTTATGTACCTTGAGTCCCTTAAAAATGGTTGGACCGATCATAGCTACACGTCCATTGTTAAGCCGACCATAACAACACGAAATATCACTAGTGAACAATAAATAATATGTATATATTATGCCAAAAATAATCTATTTAAGTCCTTGTTCCTGGCATATTTAAATCTATATTTGTTTTAATTATAACACAAGAATATGTAACTACGAGTTTGATAGATATTCATATTTTTTGACAACGCATTACGGCAGGTTTTTAATTTAATATTTAAGTTCCATATGTGTAAACTATTATATATTGACCCATATAAAGTTGGAAGATACACATAATAATAATAAAATAAGATAAAATCTTCACCGCTAGAAATACGATTCTAAATGTTGGTAGAAAATGAGACATTGAAAGGCATTGTGGGGAAAGTCCCATGGAATGTCCCTTGTCATAATTTAATTCCTTATCCCAACAATCCTGCCCTTCGATCTGTTCCGTACCTAATTAAAACTTCTATACGCGTTACTTCTCACAGTCTAATATCTTTTTAATGGACAAGCACGTAATAATAATAAGAGTTAATTACATGAGTGGTTTCTATGATTAGTCCGTATTCTATGTATAGTTCCTAGATTTGAAAATCACATTGTTATTTTCTACTCTTGATCACTCAAGTGTAACATATATGAATTAATTGAATAACCCTTAGTATTAAATATAAAATGTAAATCTCACCTGCATTTTGATGAAACAAGGGCGATGGTGTTAGGTCTAAACAAAACCCATCATATTGGACCTGAATAGGGTCGATGGCGGTGGTTCTAGGATGGAAAACAATTCGTGGTAGCGGTTCTAGAAGAGTTAACAACATCAATAGTGATTTTAGGGCAGGAAATAGGAGTGAAGATTTTTTGCAAAAATTCTAGAAAGGAAAATTAGAAACATGACCACTCAAACATGAGCGGCAAAAAACTCAAACAGAGAAAATCAAGACTAGCAACAAGAAAATCAAGAGCAAGGAAGGCTAGGGATTGTAGCGGCAAAAACAATGGTGCTTTAGTTTGCAATAAGTCTAGATAATACACAAGCTATGTAAAAGAAACTAACAACAAATCAAGACAAAAACAGCAGACAACAAATCTAAACAAAATAACAACAAAACTAAACAAAGATAGCAAGCAACAAATCTAAACAAGTAAGCTTGAAATAGTGCTTGCTTGCTAGGTTTTCACAACACTTCTTAAACGACAATGATAGCAAGTACAAATCATGGGATGAAAGCAATGCCAAGACAGGAGCGATAGTCAGTGGTGTCAATTCTACAAATAAGCGATAGGAAAGTAGGAATTTGAATCAAGTTCAAATTGATAAAGGGCAAGAGTAGACATTAGCATGATAAGACATGTTGGTATTAACAATGAAACTGATGAAGACAACAACAAAGACATGCCAATGGTGATTTTAGACCGGGTCGATTAATGGACAGGGGGGACTAGGATGATCCAATAGAGAAATAACGTCCGTAATTTTTATGAGATGAGCAAAATACCCTAATCTCTCCCACGTGTTTTCGTAATAATTAAATACTTTTTAATGAAGCTTAAATATATAATGTGGTTCAGATTCGATCTTCTTTGAGAACCTTCATCCAAATGTCAAATTAAAAACTAAATATAATAACATCCCACATAAACCAAATATACAACTGACAACATCCAACTTTACCTACTTGAATCCGAACACCATGTTTATAACCTTAAAAAAGCCAACTCTATTTATTATTTTATTACTATTAAAAAGTAGCCACTAATTTTTTAAAGGCTACATGTAAACGCTCTCTGATATTCAGTTTACCTTCCTAAAGGTGTTAAATCGAAAAAATTAATTTTGTTGTGAAAGAGGGAAATATAATAAACGTGACCACTTGAAGGAAAGTTCAACAAAAATGATAGTGATGCACGTTTAGCACAAACTATTTTTTACATTTGTTTACCAAGTTTCAGTTTACCTTGTTTAAAAAGAAAATCGAACGGTGACTAGAAAAATGATGTCTTGAAAAATGAAAACGCACGCATCTTCAAGATCCTTTAATTTCTCTTGGCAAATTAAGTCATGCATGACGTTAGAGAAGACTTATAATTTATTAGTATGTGACCAAAATAATAATTATTACACTTTAAAATATTCTAATAGATCAATAAAACAAACTACATTTTTTGTTTAGTTATATTAATTTAATTAGTTTACTTCAAATAATGTTTCTTTGGGGTTTTTCATGCTTGTATTGTTGAAAAACCAAAATTAAAGTAAGTTATCTTATAATGAAATGATTAATTGGCAGTTTATAATTGTTGAATTGTGACCTTAGGGTTATATGTTTAATTTTTGGGATTCAGTCTTATGTACACATTAGATTGCTTAGCAAACATAGAGTTAAATCAAACACTGACTACGTCATTTAATTTCATCTTTTATGTTTTCATTCATTTTTATACATATTACACTCTTAGGAATTAGTCAACTGTGTGGCTTTATTAAAAAAAACATGTAGTTAAATGATCAATGTAATCATTTGAAAAAAAAAGTGATGCATGGTTCCTTTTGCCTGTACATTTACTATACCTTAATTGTAAAGGTCGGTGAATATACTTTTTTTATTCAAGTTAAATTTCTGTTATATAGAGTTTTTTTCAGAAAAAATCATTGTTTACTTCTTAGTCCAGTGGTTCACGGGTCTTAACTTAAACCCAGGACTAGGGTTCGAAACCAACCAGCTTCATGTTTTTTGCTTCTTTTTATTTTTAACTTCATTCTTTTATTTTGTCAATTAAAATTCTTGCAATTTAAAAACATGACTTGGCCTTTAACCTATTTACAAACCTATGCTTATGCTAAACTCGGTGATACGGGTTGACTTCAGGAGTGGCAAATCGTGTTTTAGTCTTTTCTTTTTGTTTTTCTTTTTAATATTCGTTTTTTATATCTCTTATTTGTATTTGTTTTTTTAATATTTTTCTTTTTTGTTTACTTATCTAACAAATATTGTTTTCTCAAATTTTAACTCCCGGTTGTGTCACAACGTAAAAGACATAATAATCTTTTATGTATGTTTCAATCTCAATAACCGAGCTGCCGCCACTTCATATATTTTTTGTTGTACTTAACTACGCTAATATCATTGCAACAACGCATGTACCAGAGTTTACAAACACGTCGCATCGCGCGGGCTTTAATTGATCTAGTTATAACTCATTAACTCATAATAATTTTATAATTATTATATCACAATCAAATTATTATGATGATAATTGAAAGCTGTAAATACTATATATATATATATATATATATATATATATATATATATATATATGTTAAGCCAAATACATAGTACAGTAAATGTGGCAACTCGAGATTTTAGTGTGCTTTATTATAAGATAACATTAATAAAATTGTAAACAAGTTTGTACGAAGACAAACGAATTTTCTTTTATATTTCACTGAGAAAATCATTCACTGGCATGTGCCAATTATAATTAGCAGCTTCTTAGAACAAGAAATGATTAATGATCGGAATCAATTATATAAATTTGCTGTGGAAGATAGATTTCAATAGCATTTTCTAACGCCGGCTTATGTCTATGATTCTAATATTAAAACTATTATTATTATAACTATTATCATCATGTAAGTTTAAAATTATATTAAAAATAGATTTTTAAAAATCAATAGCTCATATTTTTTAATAAAATAATAGAAAATTATACTTTTATTGAATCACATGTAAAAAGTCAAACAAATATGAACCATCGATTTTCATAAATCAAATGTGGATATTTGATTTATTGGTTTACATAATTTCTTTTAATTTTTATTTAACCACAACCCTATATATATCAAATGGCTAGTATCGTAAATAACATGTATTAATATTTTCTGAAAAAAAATGACTAGCAACCCAATTCTGTCAATTAAAAACCATGAACTTTTTGAAATATATAAAACGTTGGTTTCTAACACAATCATGAAATATGTGAAGGCTAGGTAGGAGATTTTATTGCAAATGTGTCAATGAGACTCTCCTTTGGTGTTGTGCTACACTATTACTCTTTAATATTTTAACCCTATTTGTACTATTTAAATTCTTGTAATATCAAGAATATATAGGCATCAACTCTTTTACACACTTGGTACTTCATTTCATCAAATTTGACCAATTGAATGATCAAAAAGTTATAACGTTAAAAGTTTTTAAAAATTCCATGTATTTAAACAAAGGTTTTTTTATTAAATAAGAAAGTATATAAATTTTATATTAATCTTCTTTACAGTTATAGTTGTACCTTTTAGTGAAATCATATTTCGATCAAGTTTCAGGTGATTTTCTTAAAAGAATATATCTAACCTAAATGTGAAACAAAATTACATCTCCACATTTTTTTGTTTTTGAAATTACGTTTTCAAGTTTATAATTTCATTTTAGAAAACCCCACAAATTACAATATGTAATAAAAGAAGTTCGTAATTGGCTCGTAAACCCATTCGATTCGGTTAAACTCAAATTTTATGCATCTACATGAAGTTTAGTACTACGATAGCAACTTAATTTATAAGTTTTTTTTTTTAAGAACGAAAGCAAATACTCTATTCTACATATGAGCGGACCTAAGTGTTAGGCTAGGGGTAGCACTCCACCCTAAAAAAATTTGTTGTTATATGTACGTAAAAATCCCAACCGTCTCGAGTAAAATTTACTATCATCCCCCACTGCCCTTAATTTCTAAATGTTAATCTTTTAAGTATAAACCTAATATTGTTATAGGTCCAATTAAGTTTTAAATCCAATATTTGACATAAACCAAATTAAATTTTAAACTCAATTCTGATAATCACACCGTCACTTCTAGCCGCCCCTTCTCCAGTCACCACTTCTGGTTGTCATACTGAGGTAGGATTATTAAGTATTTAAAAGTTTTAATGTTTTATATAGTTAATTTTATGGTTTAAATGATTATTTAATTAGGGATTAGAGAATATGAATTAGAATTTGAAAAATTACAAACTTCAAATCTTTAATTATCACCTATGATATACGAGCTTTAGAATAAAATTTTGAACTTTGATTATGACCAACAATTAACGGAACACTAACTTAAATACAATGCCAACAGAGGCAAGCCGGCAAGTCACTAGACGTTTATGTCATACTTATGAAATAAAATTGATATGTATCTATAAAGTTGGTTTAGAGACTCTAGTCATTTAATGTAAATTAAAATCGAATATCAAATAGTTGATAGTCACAATACAGTACGCTTGTTTATTAATCTTAAATAAGTTTCCTTCTGTCATCTTTCTGTCACCAATCGAAATCCACTTTTTGTGGTCTATGTAACGTTTGTTAATTCTCTTGAAGCGTCATAAATAATACAAATCGTGATCTTTTGGGAAAATAGATTGACGTTTACCCTATACTTGAATCATGATGAAGAGTAGTTGTGAGTTTAAGTTAACATTATTATATAGGGAATTTTCAAGTTGTCATGAAAATCAAGTCATAGAGAACGAAATCATTTTGGTCCAGAAGATATTGGTACTTGTGGCCACTTTTGAACCATGAATTTGACGGAATATATGTTTTAAGATAAGTGGTCCAGTGGACATTTCATTGGCGTAATAAGGTTACTCGAATTAACCGAATATGTTTCTACTTTGAAAATAAGTGTGAATTTATATCGAATTAAAATTGTAAATGTTTTTAGAAAGCTAACCTAAAAGTAGACCCGAATTCATTTTAATTCAAATTGTAGTTTGCTTCAATTCTAATTCATATACTAACCTCATCTAATTTCCTTTATATTAGGTTTTATATTAGAAGAAATATCGAAGTATAGCAATTATCATAGTATACTTACTTAGTTTACTTAATAAAAAAAGACTAATTGAACTAAAATGTATTAAAGTTAATACATAATGTAATCGTTTAAAATATACACAATTATTATCTTCTAACATATCACACCGAAAAAAACAATAATGCGAACGAATGAAACCACTCATCGTGTCATGTTTTTTTATTGCATTTTGTAGCATGGAGATCGGGTATCTTGGTCCCGTTATTAATTTATCATGTTTCTTGCGTATGCCTATTGGTTGAATGGTTTCGTATGCATTTGGTTTCCCTTAGATCTTTACTTTTGGTTAATAGCATAAATCATATTCGATTACAACATATCTTTACTGGATAAGAGGATATTTACCCAACACATATCATTGTTGGGTCCGATTCGGGTCTAACCGGATGAGTTCAGGGGTCAAAAGAGAGTTAAAATGGTCCGGTAAATAAGAATGTGTGTTTTGAATGCATCGAGATATTAAAAGGTGGAAAATGAAGTTGAAATTGGTGGGTCACTTTATGTTTGAGTGCAATGTATAAAGTGGTCCTTAAAAGTATGTGGGTTCCTAAAATAATGCCTAGAGATTTAAATGCATGAAAAGGTGAACATTTATCCCCTTTATTAATGTTGTATGAGTTGTGAAGAGGCCTATTATCACAAAACTCTTCTGAAATATCTTAAAACTAGGTTAGATACCCGTGTAATACACGGGTTGCAAATATAAAAACTTTATAATTCATAAATGTATAAATATTTCGTATGATTAAATTGCGTATTACATAAAATAATAAAAAATAAAAAGTTGCATTTTCAAGTTATATATATTCGAATACTTCTTTGGATAATATAACATACAATTGATCCGTATGAAACAAAAAACCAATTGTCTTAAATTGAAATTAACCCAAAATATATAAATATATCAATAAATGTTTTTTTAATCTTTTATTCAATTAAATCTTATTTTACGATAAAAGTATGTACAATTCAAAATAACATATGATTACATAATTTAGTTGATAATATAGAAAAATTAAATTAAAAACAAAATCAATTATTAATTTAGTTTCTTAAAATAAAAAACTTAACTAAAATAATATAATAGTTTAGGCGGGAAATTGTTTTTGAAAAGTAACCGGAGAGTGACATGTGGCATCCTAGTTACTCTTTTATTATATACTATAGATTAGTATGCTCTGAAAATTATTCGTATATACCTTAAAAATAGATATCACATAATTAGCTAATAAATAAATGAACTTTGCTTGAGTCGATGTGAGAGTTTATGAGCAAACCACAAGTTATGGGAAAATCGTAAAAACCTAAGAGTTACGTATATGTAACTACGGAAAACTATAGGTTATGTATGCGTAACTCAAAATTCATCTTGTCATGGTTGAACGGATTTAAAGTATATATAATCATCTAAAATAGTAAGGTCATGATTTACTTAAGTATAATTTAGATGATCAAAAAAATAAAATAGATATAAAATTTGTGATTATCAATTGGTGTTTAATTACTTGAGTTATTATTTCTAAATGATTATTAACGTTGTATTATCTTTTTGTGTTCACAATTACTATAAAACCTCATTGTAGCTTTTAAGCTTTAGTAGTTGTCACAACAAGTTATAGTTATCTATAATATATGACCCAACAGGAACTGAAAATTCATATGTTGAGTTAAAATTCATCCAAGCATCTATAAAATACCTAGTGAAAAAAGAATATTGGATCCGTCAGTATGATCATTGATTCATTGTGGCCTTGGTCCTTGTGTACGTGCATACGTTTCACAGGCCTCAAGCACTTGAAACCCGGCCCAAGTCCATTAGCATTGTTTCGAGTGCTCCAACATTTAGCCCATTAGTCCAGCTGCTTTATTTTTATTAGGGCGATCCAAATAGTTCGCGGCTCGAAATTCACTCAGAAAAAGCTCGAAAATAGCTCACTCGAAATGCGTTGGTTTTAAACTGAACTAAACCAAGCCGCCTCGGTTTGAAAACGAGCTGAACTCAACTCGGTTCGTGACGAGCCAAGCTGGCTCGGTTTAGCCCACTTATTAGCTCGGCTCGGTTTAGCTCCACCACAACGGCCACTCACCTTCAATCATCACCCATCGATGTTGTCTGAAAAGTTAGGGGCCAATGTCGCCGGAGTAACCGAGCCCCACCACAACCGTCAATAGAGTGCATGTCATTTCTAGATCTACCTTCCGGCGAAATGCCGACATCCATATTGACGGAAGTAACAGTTCCACTACCGACCAAGAATAAAACTACCTTAATATCTTTGCAAAACCCATTTGATTTTTGGTAGGGTATATTACTTGTTTCAAGATTTCAAATGATGATGATGTTCGATGATGGTGGTGGTGGTGGTGTTTTGGTGATGGTTGTGGAGGTATGGTGGTGGTGGTGGTGGTATTATGGTGGTGATGGTGGTATTGTGGTGATGGTGTACATGATGGAAACGGGGAGAGGGTGTGGATGGGTATGATGTAAATATGTATGGGTGATTTTATCATTTTACAGGCATTTAACAGAAAAGTTAACGGCTCATCCAAGTTGAGGACCAATTGTGTTATATTTTGTCAAACCTGTGGACCGACCTTGTAGTTTTTCAAACCTGCGGACTGAAAAGTAAAAACAGGTTTAATCACAGGAACCTTTCATGTAATTAACTCTTTAATTAACTAGTAATTCGCATTCGCGTTGCGACGGGTTGAATAAAATTTATATCAAAACATAGGTGGATGCACGCATCGTAACGATATGTGCAAATATAAAAATTAATTACATTCTAAAAAAAATGAAAATTTATAATACTCAAACCAAGGGTTTTGCCCACGCGTTACGACGCTCTATTTTAAATGAAACTTATATCAAAACGGCCATCGAGATAATCACGTCGCAACAGTATGTTTTGAATCTCTAAAAGCATTATGTTTTATTGAAATATTAAAATATATTATATTTGGCGCGGATAGATTTTGCACGAAATTTACACTGGAATTAAATAAAAATAAGCATAGTATTCGTAACTAAAAAGTAAATATATATGTAAGGTTACAAGACAAAACCAAAATACCATAAATATTAATTATCTATATCTATAGTATATAATAAAATAGTAACTAGTATGTCACATGACACTCTCCTGTTACTTCTCAAAAAAAATTTCCCGCGTAAACTATTATATTATTTTAGTTAAGTTTTTTATTTTAAGAAACTAAATTAGTAATTAATTTTGTTTTTAATTTAATTTTTTTTATATTATCAATTAAAATTGTGTAATCATATGTTATTTTGAATTATACATACTTTTATCTATAGTATATAATAAAAAATTAATTAGGATGCCACATGACACTCTCCTGTTACTTCTCAAAAAAATTTTCCCGCCTAAACAATTATATTATTTTAGTTAAGTTTTTTATTTTAAGAAACTAAATTAGTAATTAATTTTGTTTTTAATTTAATTTTTTTATATTATCAACTAAAATTATGTAATCATATGTTATTTTGAATTATACATACTTTTATAGTAATATAAGATTTAATTGAAAAAAAGTTTAATAAAGCATTTATTGATATATTTATATATTTTGGGTTAATTTCAATTTAGGACAATTGGTTTTTTATTTCACACGGGTCAATTGTATGTTATATTATCCAAAGAAATATTCGAATATATATAACTTGAAAATGCAATTTTTTATTTTTTATAATTTTATGTAATACGTAATTTAATCATACGAAATACTTATACATTTTATTTCACACGTGGACTTTAGTTTGTCATGCATTCTATTTATTTTTTTGTTAGTACATCATGCATCAAAGGTGTTGTTTGCTGTTAAAAAAACCAAATGTTGTTTGGTTTTTAATATACAGTCAAATGTGTTTCATATTTATTAATACTATAACAATTAGAAGATTTTGTTTACAGTATAACTTTTTTTTTTTTTTTTTTTCAATTCTTGCTCAAATTTAGTTTATATAATAAAATCTTGTATAATAAATGCTCAAATTACACGTACTCTTTCAAAATTTTTAAAAACCGTTCAAATTTATGAGTTTTATATAAACTTTCTATAGAAATAAAACTTTTCATATTGTGTTACTGTTTAATGAACATATTTACATTTTTATTTAATAACATATATATACTCCTGGTAAGATTTGAACACTTTTAAACTTTAGATGGTTTATTAAATTTTTTCGTTATCACTCTGGATCATCAACCTCAATGATGAAAGAAGTATTTACATACATGTATATTTTCTTTGCATTAAAGTAAAAATATCAATTATTGCTTACAAAATTATTATTTATTTGTAGCCTTTATATATCATCGTCGCCAGCTATTATTTTATAAACGAACATGCAGGTTTCGTAATTCTAGAAGACGATTTTTTTCAAAAGTTCATGTAAATACTTTTAAATTAAATTATCATGTTGGTACATAGAAATATTCAATCAAATAATTCTCACTGAAAGAGATCAAGAACGACTAGAATTTATGTTAGAAATTTAATATCAAAATCTATCATAAAACATCATCATAGATGAAGTTTATAGTCGTCATAACTGTTAAACGACAGTATATCTGTAAAACCCAGTTAACTTGTTCATTGTCAACAAGTTATAACCATCATAAATGATATTCACTTTTGCTACGTACAAATGTTCAATTATTACTGATACCAAAGTTGTTTTTTATGTTCAGATTGCTACCGAAGAGCGATTAGCTATTGCAGAGCAGTTTTGCTAACAAAGAGCAATTAAGCTACCGATGATCAAAGTTAGTATCGATTATCAAAGCAACTTTTACCTATCAAATGAATCCAAAGCAACTTTTAATGCATAATTAATATGCCAACTTTTATGGTTCGATTTACACACACATAAAGCATACATTGTCCCTGATACTAAGTTTTATCTAATTGAACATATGAATAATATTGGACCCTCAAATAGATTTATTCTGAAAACGATAAACGACTCTTAGTTCCTCCAGTCGTTAGATTATCAAAATACGAATCCTTTACAATCATATCCTCAAACCCAAGACTCCACAATCGATATATTGAACCTCCCATTTAATAATAGTCCGCATGATTTGTCATCGTCAATCTTATTTTCATTTCAAGGACAAGTATGTCCAAGGTCATATCAAAATAACTTTAGATTCAAGACATCAACGTTGATTTACTTGCTCCAATTGAGTCATCATAATCTTTCAATTTGAAACAAACTCATCGTTTCTCTAAAATCTAAACCAATCTGCTAGTCAATTATAAAGATTATTGACTAGAACTTACGTGTATTTATGAATTGATACTCGGTTCTTGCCATTAGTATATTACCCTACGATCGATACACTTGTCTTTTGTATGTGTAGTTTAGTATAAGTGAAACCTTTAAAACTGAATTTGTGTGAAAATATCAATAAGTATATATACTATTCGCATACAACCAATCATCATTGAAAGCGAAATTAACCGTTTTTAGTATATCTACGTGTTCCAGAATTGAATGTATCATCATCTGCAAACGCAAACGCAACTCGGGAAGGAATGTAATATTGTATTGTAATGTATTACTCTACTCGCATAGGTTTAGCTCGTCTGGAATACATTTTGGATCATCTTGGCTGGGGAGTCACGTGCAGCGCATTCCAGGTCGTCCAACTCTTTAGGCCTGAGCTTCCAACCTACAGCTCCCAGATTATCCTCAGCTTGTTTAACCGTCTTAACTCCTGGTATAGGAATGGTGCCTTTACACATGCACCAATTGATTGCAACCTGTAATGCAAACGCCAACCTCACTCACAATCATTATTGTTTTAGTTATTATCATCATCCAACCAGCCCACTTAAGTTACTATATAAGTACAACCAAAGACCTGTGGTATGCTTTTGCCCCTCTTTTCTGCTATCTCCTTTAATGATATTAACAACGGCTCCAACCCTGGAATTATTTGTCTGAACAGCAAACTCCTATCAAAGAAAATATAAGTACATCTGAACACCACTTTTACAAAAATAACTTAGTAGTTAGTAAATTCCTCACAATTACTTTGTATGTTTTATTCCAATAAATGGACACTAATTTACTTGCCCAAAATGCACATTTCGATTTGGTTGAACAAATTCCCTTTGCCTTGAATAAGACATGCGATCGATAATTGACCTCAAATTGTAGACATGATACTACTATAAATAAATTGTACATATGCGAATTAATTGTGTTATGTTTGGATCATCGTCTGTGGTTTAAAGGATGATAAAGTTGGAGTTTGCTATTATCTGAAAGTGCAGTACTACTTGCAATTAGGTTCTAGTTATTTACACTATAGATTCTTCTCAGCTTAAATGTCAAGAGTATTGAGAGAGATTCTTGATAAGGGGTGATCTTGTTAATCATGTCATATATACTCCATACTGGTTTTCTGTGGATGCTTTTTCTTACTCTTAAACATTAATACTTATATGAGGAAAGAGGAGAGAATTTATATTGATCAATCCAACAAGAATATTTAACAAACGGAGAAGAGAATGAAATGTACCTTGGTCCACGTGGAAGTTTAGTAGGTGTGTACTTGCCAGTAAGCATGCCAAGTCCCAATGGACTGTAAGCTATCACACGGATTCCTAGCGAATCACATAAGCTCTTGATCTCCATTTGATCTTCACCCATGCTCAACAATGAAAATTGCACCTAAATTTAGATTTTAAAGTTAGAACACTTATTGAAGGTATACAAGATAATCTGAATGCATCTAAACCCGCTTCCCATAATCTACAGTATTTACACACCACCCATTCTTTTACCTGGTGATACGAGTAAGAGTGTTCATGTATGGAGGTCTAGTCATAATACTGATTACTTTACTTGCTTTACAGATTTACACTCTGAATAAGATTGTTATCCCCACCTATGGATTTTAAGCAATATTTGTACGAGCCTATCTTCAGACGTGTGTTATTATCCTTAGCAGTTTCTCTAGTAACTTTAATGTTCCACTTGTTAAGCTGCAAGGTTAATGCTGTCGAACATTACATACTATCTTTCCTCTTGGGTGGTTATCACCTAAAAGGGCTTTTTATGAGTCAGCTCAATATTTTACGATAGATGTTTATGAAGTATTAGACTATATTATTATTATTATATTATTATTATTATTAGGGTTTAGTAATGATTATTATTAGGGTTGAACCCACAGGCCCGTTTAGGGTTTATTAATGATTATTATTACTAAACCCTAATAATAATAATAATAATATAATAATAATATAGTCTAATATGAAGGAGTAATGAAATACTTTCCACAAGGATGAACTAGTTGATTAAAAAGAAGCCAAATGAGATTTGGTGATGGTAAGGCACGGGTACCTGTGCTGAAGATAAGGGGACTCCCCGTTCCTTGAGGTAATCATGAATCTTGAGTAGCTGTTTTGGTCCATAGTTGCTCACCCCAACTGCTCGAACCAAACCCTGCAGCGCACGCTATGTCTCCATGAGTTATAAACTTAAACTGAGTGATTCAGGAGTTTGATTTCAAAACTAGTTATGCAAAGTGATGATATATATATATATATAACCCAAAATGGACTAAAGAAATAATTTAATTTCAATAACTAACCAACTACATGTAGTCGTTTAATAACCTTGTCATACATTGCCACTAAACCATCCCAAAGAGCTCGCTCTTGAAGAGGAGCATAGTTTGCAGTTGACCAATGTAGTTGCGCTATTCCGATCTGCTCAATTTGCAATCTATCCAAAGAGGACCTGAAAAAAACAAACACAAGTCATTTTTCATCCAACAAACAACTCCTCCACCATTCCATGAATTAGCCTATAAAACAATCACCAATGTGTAAAATTACTAAATTCAACGAAAGATAGTTAGAAATAACATGAAGTGTATTAATACTTGCAAGCGGTTACAAATTGGTTGGGTGTGAGGCGCCATGGATAGGCAGCAAACTTTGTGGCAATGACAATGTTGTCGCGAATTTGTGGGCTTCCTGGACATTCAGTTCATAAATTGGCTTAAATGAAAAAAAAGAAAGAAAACCATAGTCTGTCTACTGCACCTTTCAAATGAGAAAAAGGGAGTTGATGAATTGACCTTTAAATTGGGTCATGAAGGTTCCTAAAAGCTTCTCGCTTTGGCCGTTTAAGCTGCCAGTCCCATAAGAGTCGGCTGTGTCGAAGAGGTTAATGCCATTATAAACAGCGAGGTTAAAAACTTGTTGAAGTTGAGGGTCCATTGATTGGTCGTAGCCCCAGAGCAGTTGGTTGCCCCATGCCCAGGTGCCAAAGCCCATTGGAGATACAGTCACGGGTCCCAATTTCACCTGCTATGATGCAATAAAATGTATAATATACAATACAATACTAGCTAGCTACTTAATGGCCGGAAAGGAAATTAGGTAGGTGGGTATTGTACCTTCTGCCATGGCCACAAAACGCGAGGGATTTTGATGGTCGGACGAGGCCCTGTCATCGCCATTGATGGATTTGTTACGTTGATGGTGGGAAACGCCATGCTTACTGATAACAATAAGAAATATCAAAAAGAAACATGTAGTAAATCAGAGAAAATCAATCACCACACTAGTCTAGTCTTTTTATCACTACCTTTCTAGTAAACAAGTTACATAAATACTTGAAGCTTCGAAGGAAAATCGATCAAACAACCCATTGTTAGATTAACAGATATTAACCATAAATTAAAAAGAATTCACACCCATAGAATATTTAACTGCCTGAAAATCAAACAGATCAATATAATAACTGGGTATGAAAAAAACAGTTGTTTTGATATAGATGGTAAAGAAAGAAAATTAAACGATCAAACATCTTGTAGATTACATAAGAAGTAATCATCAAACAAACATATTCTCATATGTAGATTATACCATTATAGGGGAAATAATCAATATTAACAAATCCAAAGCACACACACACCACAAATAGATCAATATACGATCAAGAACACATTGCAATCAATCGAGTATAGAAAAAGCATAAAGATAGAAACGAATTAGGAAGGCAGAAGCAGCGAATTAAAGACTGAATGAACAAGATACCTATTAATTAGGTGTGATTGAAATCCAGATCGACGAAATCGTAAATTGGAGGAAGGAATTTAGGAAATGAAAGCAATGGGTTTGATTTGGGTGGTGAAAGAATAAGAGGGAAAGGGGGGTGGATTGGATTATATATTGGTGGGTGAGAGAGGTCCGTACCAGCTCCACAATAGATTATCCAAGTTTAAATTTAACTATCAACACAATATTCAAATATAACATATCTATGACTATTTTAAATATTTTTCTAATTAAGAAACATACTACAGAAATATAAAGAATTGTCTATGAACTTGTTTTCTTATTTTTTAGAATATCAATCAATTTGTTTAAAGTGAATTGTCGTTTTCCTCCGGTATTTTGATTATATTTGTCATTTTAATCCAACTTTTTTTTTGTTTTGTATTTGACTCGTCAAGGTTTGAAAAAGTTGTCATTTTCATCCAAAAAAACATGAATTTCATCATTTTAATTTTTGTGTGATATTGGTTTTGATGAATTCAATGATATAGACACTCATTTCATAAAATGAATAATTGGTCTCGAATATATATCAAGCGTTAGTTAATCGATAATAATATTAGTTGCGACTCTATTATTAATAAAATTTATACTGAAACGTAGATAAAAATAAGAACGTGACGATAATTTATTCAAATTTTTGTAAAACACCGTTTGCTAAAAGAATAATTATAATATTTAAATAATAGTTGTTTTAAGAGGTTGTATTGTATTTCTTCAAAAACATATGCCGTTTGACTTTTTAGCTATCATGCACTTTGTTTTTTAAGTAATAGAACAACGGTCACATACATTGTATTGTAATATGATTATAAATCTTTTCCTTAAACCATCGAATTTATGGTAAAAATATGGGTGTCTGATCCAAACTTCAATTTCAAAACTAGCTTGATGTAAACTTTCAATCAATAAACTAGAACTAGTTCGGATATTAATATAATACATGTCTCCATAACTGATCAAGAAAAGTAGTGATCATATGACATGATATTTTTTATTCTTTAAATTATTTATTTTTCAAATATTAGATTAGAAACAAATTCAAATTGTGAGTACCAATTCAAGCATGGTGTAATTTAATTTGGAGTAAATTTTGAGTAGGTAGTTTCCTGTTAAAAAAATGGTAATTATGTAACAATAGGCACCACCATGTATGTTTAATACCAGTTTTGTATCTATTTATTGTCTTTGAATTAACTTTAGAGTTTAGCAGGTGAATTTACACTAACAAGATATTTTTAAAATGTTGTAAAAATCAATCGGAAACCGCTTCCTCGGCTACAAGCATAGGAACGTGATTACAGTAAATGCGTTGTTTTTAAATCAACGAACAAAACTGTGACAAATTATTGATGCTTGCTTCTTTTTTTTTCTGTCGGTCGACGTGTTTACAACTGTCTAGATTGATAAACCGGTAGAACGGTTATCCTACTTTCCGTACATAAATTATTATGTTCATTTTTGGTAAAAAGATTTATAATGATATTTATTAACTTATAGATATTAGAATATTATGGTGATTAAATTTGAACTTTTTAAGCTAAAGATCATAACAAATATAATTTTATCTACACTTTAACTGTTCCATCATGACAATTTACTCTATCAAACTACAAGAAATCAATAATTTAGATAGTATTATATGTATATAGGGAAGAGTTTAATGGAGAACATAAAAAATAGAAATTAAGAAACCAATTCTAACCACATATTTTAGTTAAAAAAAAATCAAAGGAAAAGACAAAAAAAAAACATATATTTATACGATTTCAGTGTAAAAAGAGAAAGAGAAGTAAATAAAAAAAACAAAAAAAAAACATCATATTTCACAAGTGAAATCGATTGGTTTTACAAAAAAAAAGTTCATTTCACAAGTAAAATCAACATGGCGGTTTTTTTCTTTTTCTTAATTGCAACGAAATGAGAGGGTTTTTTTTTTTTTTTTTTGCTTTTTCTAAAATTTTTGGAATTAAAATGTGTTGATAGGATTGATTTTCTGTTTCTTTCTTTTTTTGGTGTTTTCTTTTGAACCTCTCTCTCTCTCTATATATATATATATGTATATATATATGGTTTAAGTCGGTGTTGGTTTTTCTTTGTGATGTTTTTACTTACCTTATAAATTTTGATTTTTTTTCTTTCATTAATGTTTTTATATAATTTAATGCTATATTTGACTATTATAACGATGAAATAAAATTTCTCATAAAGTTACACATATATCCAAGGTCACCGCTAGATATTTGTAACTCACATACCTCATATACATCCGTGCTCAATGCTTCTCTCATAAGTTGCACCTTTAAGTCTTAATTTTTTCAAGTCACCGAAAGTTCGAAGACATGAGTACAAACTTCATATACATCAAGGATGAAGACTTCCAATCTGAATTTGATCAAATTCAAAAGATTTTGTTCGAAAAGAAATCCATTTTGTTAGAAGATGATTCAATCATAGTCTGGTCATCTCAAAGATCACAAGTTTCAAAAGTTTCATCGTCTACCATCAACCGGTCTCAAACGACATCATCAAAACAAGTCGCGAATGGGTTGTCATTTCCACCGAAGCAAGTGAAAGCCTAAATTATAATCGATATTATGTAGTTTTCTATCTATATGAGAGTTATATTAAAATTTAGCTTTCAACTTTTATGGTATATGTATATATTATCAATCTAATGTTAAATATGGATATCTAAAGTTAAAACTTATTTAAATGTTGCCATTTTCGCTTCAACCACTTATAACGAATCTTAAATTATTTGCTTTTAGTTTATATAGGCTAAACTTTTAACATCTTGTTAATTGTGACGAAATAAATTATTAAAACACGAGTTGTTGAATAAAGCTATCTTTAATAAAGTTCTTGTCTTAAAATATAGTTACATTTAAAGTTTAACGTCGGCGTTTATGTAAAATACTTTTCTCATTATAAAAACTAAAGACGGTCTTTAACAATTTGGTCGTTGTGAAATTGTTTGTGTGTTGAAATTGCTCTAGCTTAATATTTTATTATAACTTAAAAGGAATATTAATTTAGAGGTTCTTCGTATTAAAAATTAATTACAAGTTCAAATTTATCAAATCTTACAAAACCGACATGTTCTAAAATGTTGCTATCATAAAAAGTACCAAAAACTTATATAATAATGTTTTACATGGTTTTCTTCCAGACGAATTACAATTTATGTTTAACTTGATGACTTGTTAAAAATAAGAAATGTTAAGTTAAAACTGTATTTCATGCATGCATTCATTATTATATAAAACAATAAAACTTATATTTAATTATAATGTACCAATAACATCTTAGAAAATTTGGTTCGTTAAAGAGACATAAACATGTGTTTTACGTTAAACAAACTCTCACAAAAAATAATCTAGTTTCGTGTTAGCTAAATATACGTATAAATCGATATGAAAAACAAAATTGGATGCTGAAGAACATTTATTTCTATTTATTTAATATTTTTATTGATGTTAAAGTGTTACAATCATATCGTTAAAGTAATAATACCTAAAAAGAGATTTAAAAAACAATCGTATATTAAAATAGAAGGCAAACATGTAAATACAACAAAATTTAAAATCAGGCAAGAAGGTATTCATAAGGTTTTGAGTGTTATACTTTAACCGTTTAACTGTTTAAGTAAATTGTGTCATGATTTTGTTTGTTTTTATCCTCAATAACTTATTCAAAAACTAATGATTTTATTTTTACCTAACTAATTATTAGTTCAAACAAAACGTATTTTGGTAAAGAAGATTTTCACCATCTTATAAGATAGGCTTCGTTCTCCTCCTAATATGCGAGACTTGCATCCACTGCTCCTTATAAGGAGCCCAACATACTTGTTAACACATTGTTTCAACCCTCCCTGGCTCTAATACCATTTGTTTCCAGACGAATAGTTGGCTTAAGTCAACACATCTTGCTAAAAAAGTTTTCATCCCTTATAAGTTAAGCTTCAATCTCTCTTACTTATGTATGACTTACACAGATATATAATTGAAGTTTATAATTTAATTAACTAGTAAATCACCCGCATGTTGCGCCGGGTCAAATAAAATTTATATCGAAACATGGGTGGAAATACGCACATCGTAACAGTATATGCGAAGTATTAAAATATGTTTTAAAAAAATAAAAATGTAATATACTCAGACAACAGGTTTTGACCATACGTTGCAGCGCTTCGTTTTAAATGAAATTTATATCAAAACAACCATAGAGAAAATCACGTCACAACAGTATATTCTAAATTCCCAAACATATTACGTTGTGTTGAAAAATTAAAATATTTTATATATGACCCGGATCGGTTTCGAACGAAACTTACCCCTGAACTTAAATAAACATAAGCATGTCTCAACTATGTATTTGTAACTTAAAAAACCATTATATATTTTAGGTTATTAAAGAAAAATAAAATAGAATAAATATTAATTATAATAATAATATAATAACTTTTTTGTCAAACCATTAGCCCAATCAATGAGGCGAAAGATACTTTGTCATGCATTTTGTCGATACATCATGAATCACAGGTGGTTTTTGTTGTTAAGAAACATCAACGGTGTTGTTTTGGTTTATGAGTTATTGTAATAACCTAATTTTATATTTATAGATCGTAATTAATTGCGTTTCAAAAAATATTTATAAGGATTATTTGAGAAAAATAAGCTCAAAGTAAAAAATGTTTATAAATATTTTTTAAGTTGTGATTAATTACAGCCTATAGATGTAAGTTTGAATTATTAAAATCCAATAACCTTTGCTTTTTAATACGAGAAAGGTTCAAATAAAGAGTCTATCAAAATTAAAAAGCATAAGAAGTAATCTCAACCATCAATTTCCTTAATCAATGGTTGAAATTAAATTGTAAGGAAAAGTTTGCTATACGAGTATTTTAGAAATAATCATTTTTGTTGACTTTTTACAAATTTCTTTATTTTTTTAAGAGTTAAATGTGTTTTACGTCCCTGAAGTTTCATAGAAATTATCATTTGAATCCAAAAGTTTAAAATGTCGCCATTTGCATCCAAAGGTTTCACTAATTTTGCCATTTGAATCCATTTGGCTACATCTAACTAACACGGTTAACTTTTTCCGTTAAGTTTCTAACATGAGAGTTATTTTAGTAAAAAAATTATAAAATAAAGAACCAACATGAGAGTTATTTGGTGTACAGTTTAATTATGGCTACGATAATTGATGTTTTATGATTATTATTCACGGTAGTTAATGTCATATTATTAATTATTCTTATATTTTTATGATAATCTGTCTTTTATGGTTATGATTCAAATAATTTATGTTATATGACTTGTTTGTTTATTTATATATATTTTTATTTTGTATGTTTTATAAAGTTAGAAATGAATCATTTTTAGTTAGTTAAACTTATATTTTTTATCTAATAAGACGTCCGGAGATGCCTTTTTAAATAAAATGAACAAATGGCTGACTTATCAATACTTGTAAATTAAAATCGCAATGGTGATTAACAAAAGAGACTGAACGCCTAAAACTTATCACTAGAGTTGATTTTTTATTTTGTAATTATTTTGACTAAATTACCTCTAATTTAGGAAACTTAACGGAAAAACTTAATGCCGTTAATTAGGAGTAGTTAAGTGGATTCAAATGCTAATATTTGTGAAACCTTTGGATGCAAATGGAAACATTTTAAACTTTTGGATTCAAATTGCAATTTATATGAAACCTCAGGGACGTAAAACGCATATAACTCTTTTTTTATGTTCATAATTTTTAGGGTATGATTATAGTAAAAAAGGTATTTAATTTAAAAGATCTAAGAAAAATTGTGGGTTTGACACGTGTCGTTCTATTATTTTAAATAGAAAGTCATTTTGGTCATTGTATCATATATATCAGCTCATTGTGTTTCATGCTTTCCTTATGTCAAATATCAGTTCATTGTGTTAAGTAATTTACTTCATTTGTTATATGTATTTATCATTGTGTTTTACGTTTTAGATCATTTTATGTTATTTTTGTCATTATTTCTATAGATTATGTAAATATGTTATCAGTCCTTGTGTTTTATAATTAGAAATTCATAATAATCTACTTTCATCAATGTATTTTTCAAAACTCGTAGTGTTAAAGTTCACATAATTTGTTATTTTTGTTATTGTTTTTTTATAAATTATATAAATTTATTGTTATCTATCATTGTGTTTTATAGTTAAAAGTACATAATAAGTTATTTCACCTATATATTTTTTAAAACTCATAATGTTCAAATGACACAATAACAATCAAAAAACACAATGAGACATTGTGTTATTTTATCATTGTTTTTAATGTATTAAATTTATTAGTTGTTAATTTATTATTGTGTTTTATATATTAAAGATACACAACAATGTTATTCCACCATTATATATATTTTTTTTTACAATTCATCATTTTAAACAAACACAATAGTATTCAGAAAAATTACACCATAAAAATAAGTGTTTTGTATCTTCAAATGAGTACAATATTTTTATATAAAAATATAATAAATATTTTTGTATTTTTAAGCTCATATCTTGTTATTATATTTTCAATGCAGTTCATTATGTATTTTTGTTAGTTATTATGATTTTCTGAATACTATTATATTTTTTTTAAAATGATGAATTTAAAAAAAAAATATAATGATGGAATAACTTTGTTGTGTATCTCTAAAATATAAAACACAATAATAGATTAACAACAAATTAATCTAATACATTAAAAACCATGAGAAAATAACACAATGGCTCATTGTGTTTTTTGATTATTATTGTATTATCTTGAACACAATGAGTTTTAAAAAATACATTGATGATTTAACATCATTGCGTACTCCTAATTGTAAAACACAATGATAGATAACAATAAATTTATATAATCTTAAAAACAATGACAAAAGTAATGCATTTTGTTATGTTTAACATTATGAGTTTTGAAAAATACATTGATGAAAGTATATTATTGTGTACTTTTAATTGTAAAATATAATGATAGATAATAAGTTTATATAATCTATAGAAAAAACGACAAAAATAAATAAAATTATCTAAAACATAAAATACAATAATAAATACATATAACAAATGATTTGAAATATATGACACAATGAAGATATAAGACAAAATTAGCTGATATATTTAACATAATGACCAAACTGCTCTTATTTTAAAATAATCAAAGTACACGTGTCAAATTCACAATTATTTTTAGACTTATTAAATTAAATACCATTTTTACTATAAGTGAATAACCCTAAACCTTTAATATATAATAAAATATGTTTCATATTATCATTATTTGGACGTCTTGTTAATTCCACATATACAATTGAAGATAATGAAAATGCTATCTTTTGATATTTTCTATGAAACGTTTGATTCGATAACTGTTTTGTAAAGTAATTAAATTAAAAAATAACTAAATTTTAAAAAATTCAAGATTTGAAAAAAAAGTAATCTTATAAACGATGACGATAGCTCACATACTTACTTCTAAACTTCATCAATAAATAAAATATAGATAATCCATAATAAAATTATAAACCACAATACTTAACCTACAACCTTTAAATATATAAGAAATATGATTTACGACTAAACTCAACTCCTTGTTAGAAATAATTAATTTTGACCAATGATCCTTAGCCCAACTGGTTAAGATGAGGTTCTCATGACATGTAAATATTAGGAGGTCATGGGTTCAAGTCTCACTCTGAGCAAAATTGATTATGGTTGAGCCAGGGGGTTTTCTCAGCAATGGGTTTTCTCCTGAGGGGGTTGGGGGTGCGGTCTCGACTGGGAAACGAATAAATGGGCCCAATTAAAATAACACCTATTTTTCGAAACAGGGTCGCACATTTGCCGTTAAAAAAAAAACAAAAGGTGATTGGAATTCACTTTTATTGAATGACATAATCACATTTGACTTTGAGTTTGTTACAGAATTTAAATGATAATAAATGCTCAAATTACACGTACTTTTATAATAAAAACAAAAAATCGCTAAAATTTACGAGTTTTTATACGAACTGTTTATAAAAATAGAACTTTTCAAATTGTGTTACTACTCAACATTTACTTGTTTATTTAACAGTACATTTATTTTTGCTACTAGTAAGATTTGAATACATGCCTTTTAAATCTTAGATGTTTTAGAAAACTTTATTTACAACGATCAAAGAAATATTTACATACCTATATATTTTCTTTACATTACAATAAAAAAATATCAACTATTGCTTATAAAAGTTATCATTTATATTTAGCCTTTACATATCATCATCACCAACTATTAATTTATAAAATAAAATATGTAGATTTTATAATTCGTGAAAACTTGAAATTCTATAAAAATCATGTAAATACTTTTACATTAAATTATTCTATTGGTACATAGGAATATTCAATCAAATAATTCTCAGTGAAGAATATCAACAACGAGTATAAATTATGTTAGAAATTTTGTATCAAGATTCGACGAAATCGGTTTTTATTTATGCAGCTTGAACCTATGCAATGAATAATCGCCATTCTATCATGAAACGTCATGATAGATGATATTTATTACCGTCATAACTATTAAATGATAGTATATCAATAAGAACCACATAACTTGTTCATCAGCAATAAGTTATAACCGTCATAAATGATATTCACTTTTGCTACTAATGTTAAGTTATTACTAATACGAAAGTTGTTGGCGAGATTTAGACGTGCTATCGAAGAGCGATTTAGCTACTACAGGGCAATTTTGCTACCAAAGAGCAATTAAGCTATCAATAATCAAAGTTAATATCAATCATTAAAGCAACTTTTACCTACCAAATGAATTCAAAGCAACTTTTAGTGTATAATTTCACGTTGATTGACCAACTTACTTGTCCTTTGAACCCTATCAAGGGTCGCCACCCCTTAGACCCCACTATTAGGGATTTTTGCACTTAACCCCTGTTATTCGGTGAAGTTTGCCCCTAGAGCTATCAATACGTCTTAAAAACTAAAATAGTCTTGCTCAAATGTGCACTTTGCATCCCATACAATAAATTATATTTTCTCATTTAGTCTTAAATGAATCCTAATTAACCAAATTGGTTTGAAGACAGTAAGATTATCAAAACGTCGGTCACCAACAATTTCAAATACCTACAACCACATCTTCACCCCCAAACCATCACATATTGTTACCTGATAGTCTACCACCATCTAATAATTACCACCACGAACCACCCACATACCAAACCACCTATCACCATATATAACCCATAAGTCTTTGCCACCATATTTTTTTAAACAATATAATTTACTCTTAGTAGGTACAATATTATATTTATCATAAGACTTAAACCCTTTGAAGAATCCACCTAGGTACTTTGGTATCTTTGTTGCTACCATTACCTACTACCAAATGAAAGTAAAAATAAAACACTCAAAAGAAAAGGACATAAAGACAAATCTTAGATGGAGACAACATCTACAACAACAGCAATAGCACCACCAACAACGATGTATTAGGAGTGTGGATTTGATGTGACGTTCAGGAGAGGAATGAGAATGGTGACAGTTTCACAAGCTGTGTAAAAAAAAATAAAAGATATTATGATTTGAAATCATAAATTTTATTTCGTTGGGGCATTATTTTTAGGAACAAACTGACATGTTTAATAACAAGAGTAACTAGTTTTATACCCGTCCGGTGGTCGGGTAAATAAATGACATAGTGATATAGTCATCTTTCATTGCATTCTAGATAAAATAATATTTATTATAATTAAAATACAACTCGTTTACTCTACCATCAAACATATTCTAAAAAAATGTTAAGAAATTTACAACATTGCCTTGACTCATATTATCAAAACTATCTTTGAGTGCATTCTAACGATAAGAGTGTGTGTAAGATAAAAGTAAAATTCATTTAGCATCAATGAAAATAAAAGGAACTGAAATAACCTTGAACAGCAAGACCATGGCACCTTATCTAAAAATAAGAAGAAATATATTGTATTAAATTTATGTTGCTAAATTCACAAACTCCCGTCTGGTGATCTTAATGATGTGAACAAAATACAAAATTACAAATAATAATTTGACTCTCAGCATGTTATATGCTTTAAAATTCAGACCACCATGACAAATACTAATTCTAGAGAGCCAAACAAAATGCAGTGCTCTTCTTTGTTGATGGAGAAATGCAATTCACTGCATGATAACCAAACTGTGAGTATTTTCAACAAAAATTTAAAAATAATATATAAAGATAACAACTTTATAACATAACTGTATAGTATATAAAGCACTTGCATTTTGGAGCAATTGCTATTTCCTAAAAATAGAATTTTTGAAGATCAAAACTCTCACTGTCACATACGAACAGGGATGAATAAGATCCTGAACAACACATATTAAATGAAGATAAAATACATTCGAGATTCATAGACGTCCAAACTGTAAAGACAAATAACAGAACCTAAAGAACATATTCTTTATAAACACTTTCTTGTTTTGACCTTGCATATAATTAGGATGTGGTAGATACTATTTAGAGTTAGGCTTGATTATCCTTTTACAAAAGAGCATACTGATACATTTGTCAACATATAGAATAAGATGGATCTAGAGATCAATATTGGTAGCTAGGTACCATGAATACATTACAAGAATACCAAAAGACATTATATGGTTGGGGAAGAAAGTCCGTGAATCATACCAAAACTTTTTGTTCATTGTTGTTAACTTCGGGTTTTTCTTTGCAACCTCCTGGTTTTTGGTCCACCCAACTTCTTTACTTATGTCCACCTCCCTCTCTATCTTGTGTCTTTGCTTCATCATCTATATCCACAAATTTAGCACATAAACATCAGAATTCAAAACCAAGATTTTGACTTAACTGTAATGGCTAGCTTCAAGAAAGCACACAAACCTAAAACCATCTAAATTCAAGAATTATCACCCATTGCATGTGGGCTATGCGGTGAACCGACTACTTTGCCAACATCAAACACCAAATTTTAGAATGCAATTACCTAAAACCATATGAATTCAAGAATTCTCAACAATTGATGTGGACTTCCATTGATGTGAATACTTGAAACAGCCCACGAACACTGCACAACATATACCAACCATGGAGACAAATTAATTTCTAAAACTCAAAAATGAATGTACTTAAAGAGTGTCCAAACTCCAAACTGATCATTCTACAGCAACCGGTGATTTCCATTATAAGAAAAGTTAGTAGCATTTGATGGCATTTTCATGCAATAGCAATAGGTGAAAAGATTTAAACATGATGAAAGAGATGGATACTTGTTTCAGGACCCGTGAGTTCTCTCAACGCAGCCATATGCCCATGAACTAATGTGCAACATGAATGTAATTGCTTACCTGAATTTTAATAATAAATCAGCAGCAATATAAACAGACCATGGCATTAACCGAATCTAACCAATATAAACATATTGCACTAACCTCCACTCCAAGAGTGGTGTAACATCGACTTTAAACGGCTTAGATTGTAACACATTTAGGTTTTTGCAGTATTCACATGGCAATGGCTGCCTTTCAAATTTAGATTGTATTCACATTTAGGTTTTTGTAGTATTCACAATCCTTTCAAATAGCTCGGTCAGTCTGGTCAAAGTAATTTCAATTGAGGATTAGAAATAAATGCACATGATAATTTACTAACAATCAACATTGTCGTTTAACATGTCAAATAACCTGTTTGAGATCAAATGGAACCAAAATGGCATCGGCAAGCTTCAATGTCTTATCAATGTTTTCGTGTGCGTTTCTCATTGAATGTGTTTTAATATGCACTCATAAAGATCGAACATTGAAGGAATGTAATTGACTGCTAGAAAATGGAAACGAACCTGCCAAATCAAACCACAATGGGGTTTAACGAAGCCGTGGAATAAAACAGAACTGGGATTTAACGATCTCACCATGGAAACCCTACGTGATAAAGACGCTACAATGAAGGATTGCCTCGCTAGGAGTCAGATCGTCACCGACAGCATGACCTCAATCGCGGCTCCAGTTTTCTTCTCCGATTGAGCTCGGCGGTGAAGGGCTCCAATTGTCTTCCTCTGCAAAAACAAAACCCTCTCGATCTCTCTTTGTTCTCTCAAATAAAGAGTTATCAAGTGGTGGTTATTGAGGAGAAGAAAGGGGCAACTGGTGAAGTGGGAGAATAGCATGGATCGTGGGGGTTGCAGTCGGAAAAAATGTATATAATTATGGTTAAATATGATCAAATAATGATGATAATTATATAAATGATCGAGCAAAGAAAAGGGTTAACGTTGTGCTTTACATGGATTGACTTTCTTGAGTATTTAGTTTATTTAAAATAAATATATGTGTTTTAGTGGTTAACACAGAGGTTGACAATAAGCTTACACAGAGGTTGACAACTCGCCACCTGGTATACAAAACTTAGGTATTAATAACTACCAACATCAATCCACATCTACTTAGGCAATGCAAATATTGTCTCAAAATTAGGGCTCCAAAGATCTTTCTGTTAACCATAGTTGTGCCCTCATAATCCCCCAAAAAAAAAAAACTTATGTTATACTCAAGAGTTAATATATCTGATGTTTGCAGCCATGTACTAAGATTATTTTTTGACAGCTATGGCTACCCCAACCTATAAAAAACAATTGAACAATTTAACAAATCTTAACGGGTCATTAATCAAAAGCACACTGTAAGCACACCTTAATTTGGTTTAAAACCAAAAACACAATTTAATAGGTAATTGGACCAAAAAAACACCATAATTAGACATTAGTTTTGTTTAAGAACCAAAACACACTTTAATGGGTCATTAGATCATAAAAAACACACACTATGTTATTAACTTATTTTATATAAACTACAATTCAAAATTTTATAAAAACTACAATCCAATATTTAGACATCTGCTTAATTGTCAACATGCAATTCATTAAATTTTATACAAACCAAAATTCAAAATTTAAATGAAATTGCAATCATACCCCAAAATTGGAACTTAATGCATCTCTGATTTTCTGATATTCGAAAACCTATTGGTTGCATCATCGCATCATGTTATTTCCATTAGGATCAAATTTAATCCTGAAAGTTTGGTCAACTCCATCGGTCTACATACAATAACTGAAAGTATCAAAATCAAAATAACAAATAGAAATATATAAGCAAATGAATAGAGAAATAATTTTTAACACTAACCTTGAAAGGTTAACTCTTACTTCATTTGCCAACCGCACAATCTCAGACTTTATCTTGCATGTATTTTCTGAATCTGATGGGAGATTAGGAGGAGAACAAAATCAGTAAAAAAGGAACAGAATAGAACTTAAAAAAACCAAATTTTTATGAATTTAACTACATTAATTCAAGAATCCTAATCAACTATTCTTGAAGCTTTAAGTCATGAATTACATACCATTGTTTCCATCACCTACATATTACGTGCATAATAAAAACTTGTTAAAGATCACATATCAATCATGTTCGAAGTTTATTATCATGACACATATTGTTCAATTACCACGAGAAACACCATATCACCAATATAATTTGCATTCTTCCCTTTATATATAAGAGAGTTAATTGTGTGATTTAGAACACAAAATAATAACTTCAAATGCGCAAAATTACAAATTGAAAACTGTATACTCACTAAATTTGATGTAATTAGACAAAGCTCAATCACTATAATAGTGAGGAACAATTTACAATTTCACTTAAATTTAGGGTTTACAAACTAAAGGTGCACCGACTTAGGGTTACCATAGATTGATGGAGACTGTGAGTGCAGAGTGAGAGACTGGTGCGTGGCAGGATAAGGGTACTCGCCTGTGACCATGGTCGATGAAATCAGAGTCGATTTAAAGAGCTTAACAAAATCAAAAAGTAGTAGAACACATAAATATACTTGATCTCGTTTCAACTGGGTGGATTGGCGACTGAAGTGGTTGCAACGATGGTTGATTTAACAACGACGATGATCGATTGGGTAGCTTTGATGGCCGATTGGGCGGCCGTGGTGATCGATTGGGCGACAGCAACAGCCGATTGAGTGGCATCGATGGTGGATTGACATATGAGAGGCGGTAATGTGGTGGTGGGCGGTGACAATCGCAACATCTCTTCTTCTGATGGTGTTTTGTATATATTAACATAGAAGGTAATGAAGCGGTTATTGTTGAGAACGTGGAGAGGATAAAACCGGAGGAAGAAAATGTGTATAATCCGTGTGAGGTGCAAAGATTTGTAAAGTAACCGTGTATAACCGTAAATCTTTTTAATAACCGTCGACTTTATACGATCCAGATCCACCGAATTGGACTTTCAACGGTCCAGATTGCTTAAAAAAACAATTACGTAGACCGGTAGTAATATATTATATAATGTGTGACCATATTGTAAAAGCATGAATTTGAAGCCAAAGCTTTTCGAACATGATATAAAATAAGAAATCCTCACACTTGACAAATTGATAATGTTAGGTATTTAAGGATGTTTTTTTTTATAAATAAAAGTTTGCTGCTGTGTTCAGTATGCCATTTTGCAGCTTTTTTGGTCTTTTTGTATTTGATCTCGCGCGTTGAAGCAGGTGAACATAAACTCTTAGTAAACACAACATGATTTAGTTTACAAGAAAATAGATATCTTAATCTCATAAACAACAAATCAAAATAAGACTATATGACTCTCGTTATCAACATGATGAAGACTTAAGCACTCTAAGAATAAGATCTAATAACGTACATAATTCTATTTATTTCTATTGAATGAAGAGAACTAAACAAGAATCAAGCGAGAGAACAATGGCTAGGGTCGAAATAGGCTTCAATTTTTAGTTTTAATTTAAAAAAGATTAACTGCCAAAAGGTAGTTTTTGTTGGATGCAAACCCCAGGTTATGTCTTGCAACAAACGAATTCTTCTTCTTGGTCACTTCTATTTTTTGGCTTGATTTACACACACATAAAGCATACATTGTTTTCAATACCGAGTTTTATCCAATTAAACATTTAAATTGAACCCTTAAATAGTTCTAATCTAAAAGCGATACATGACTCTCAGTTTCTCCAAATTGTTGATTATCGAAATACAAATCCTCTATAATCATCTCCTCAAATCCATATTGAATCTCCCTTTCAATGGCAGTCCCCATGATTTATCAACTTGTATCTTATTTTCATTACAAGAACACGTATGTCTAAGGCCATATCAAAAAAAACTTTTGATACAAGACATCCACGTTAATTCACTTGCTCTAACTGAGTCGTCATATCTTTGAATTGAGGTCAAATTAACCCAGGACGTCATTCACCTGCTACTGATTCAACCCAGGACGCCATTTATATGCAACTGGTTTAAATCATGATACTAGTGGTGGAGTTTGAGCTAAATCTTGAGAGGGAAGGGGGGGGGGGGGACTCTATCTTAAAGTATTGTTTTATAATTAATTCTACTTATAATAAGAAGGATTACAATCATATTTTATCTTAAAATATTATTTTATAATTAATAAAATTTTTATTTTATTTATTCAATATTTGTAATATACAGATTCACTAAAACTAGTTATTATTTTAAGAGAATTGGGGGGGGGGGGGGGGGCTATCTTAAAGTATTGTTTTATAATTAATTCTACTTATAATAAGAAAGATTACAATCATATTTTATCTTAAAATATTATTTTATAATTAATAAAATTTTATTTTATTTATTCAATATTTGTAATATACAGATTCACTAAAACTAGTTATTATTTTAAGAGAATTTTCGGAGTTAGTCAAACGATAGATCTAAAAAGTAAGAATCATTCCATTGATGTTCTAGTGGCTTTATAAATTTAATTTGACTTAAGTTAAACTAATTATTAATAAGATAATTGAAAAGACATATGTGCTATTTTTAAATTTATGGTATTTAAAGGATCACCATGTCTAGTTGAGATGATCGTGACTATATATAGCTGGATATTTCCTTGTTATATTTACAAATAGTTTATTGCATTTAAGTAGATATTTATACAAATATTCTTATTTATAATAATACAAGTTGGATGATAGCCGACATGAATCGCATTTACTTAAGAACTCGTTTTAATTTGAGAATTTAAAACTTTTATTTTTTTTAACTTAAATCTTCATAATTTTTTCATTTATTATTATTTCGAGAACAAATTACACCATTAAATCATAAATTTTTTGTCTTTAATTTGAGTTTAATATTATTATATCAAAAATGAAAAAAATTTACACGTCAATACTATATATGTAGCATTATGATACAGTACACATATAATATGATGTACTGTATATATATTATACTTAAATTAAAGATAAAATATTTTTGATTTTATGATGTAATTTATCTTAAAAAATGGTAACCTATAAAAAATTATAAACGTTCAAAGAAAAAATAAGAAGAATTCTCAAGTTCTCAAATTAAAACTAGTTTTTATATTATCTTCTCCCAGTTGAATATCTTGTTTTCTTTGACAAAATTACATCTTCGGATTGTTTGTAATTTTAAATACTTTTATCATTTTTTAATAACATAAGATATTTTCATCTATACTTCTATAGTGATGTGGTTGTTATACTTATTCTACGTCACACTAATGAAATTAAATACTCTTCAACTAAAGATTCTAAGTTTAAATACCAAGTTTAAATACCGTAAAATATAACTATGATCATTTAAAAAGAGTAGATTAAAAATAGAAAAGCATGTTCGTTGATATAAAAGAATTGTTATTTACTCTAATGGCCAACAATGGTTATCAAATTCAAATGGTAATAACTTTCAAATCTTCAAATGGCCAAATATGGTTATCTTTGTTTCTTAAGGAAAAAACAAGCCAAGATGACCCATGGCTTGAAAATATCATGAGAATATATATCATCCATGATAGCAAAAACTTATGAGGATATTGAAATGCTATATGACATTAAATCAAGCTTCTAGTGCTCGCAAATTGCCAAAATAGGCCTATCTTGCGATAACTTGGCGTGGCGAAAAGGCATCCTCGGATAGATCGGTGAACAAATCATCGCTTTTACACAACGCATAAACAATATCCACCATACTTGGTCTTCTTGAAGGGTCCTTATGTAAACAAGCAATGGCGATTGACATAACATTCATAACACCATCGATTGAGCTCGATTCCCTCAAAATTGCATCATCAATGAATCCCTCTAGCATTTGTTTCTGTTTTCCCTCATTCTCACTAAAATTGGCATAAGCCTCTACCCACAAAGGTTTCCCCTCTTCATCCACGGCTTCCCTCCCGGATATGAGCTCAAGTAAAATAACCCCAAAAGAGAAAACGTCCATTTTAGTAGATACAATCCCATCGGATATGTATTCGGGAGCTATATATCCTTGTGTTCCCACTATATGCATTGTTATAGCATTGCATCCCGATTTAGCTAGCCCAAAATTGGCAATCTTTGCTCTCATTTGGGCATCTAAGAGAATATTACTAGTCTTGATATCTTTATGCACGACTCTTGGTATGGTGTGTTCATGGATGTATTGAAGACCGTTGGCTATATCAACCGCGATTCTAAGTCTTCTTTTCCAACCTAGGCTCTCTGTCTTGCTATCGTGCAACCATGTATAAAGAGATCCATTTTCGAGATACTCGTAAACTAGATAACAATTTGCATCTTCGGAATCTATACAAAATCCTTCCAACATCACCAAATTGCCATGGTTTATCTTCAAAAGCAATGAAAAATTAGTATCACAAAAGTTATTGAAATTTAAAACATTAAAAGAAGGTCAATTATTTACAACTTAAACGTAAGTTTTTCCTTTATCTAGAAAGATTATATAAACAATCACTAAAGAAAACCTATGCAACAATTGTGTGTGTATAGACATACATGTTTCTAGGAAATTATGACAAAAGACAAAAATATCAATAAATATAAGAAAAAATATAATTTTAAAATATATGTTAAATTAATTTTTAAGTTAGCAAATTAGCTCTTCTAGTTGTTTCTTAATTATTTCCTATAACATATCATCAATCATTTAGATACTTTTTTTAATATTCTTTCAAAAATTTTCGGTGCATTTAAAAACTAAAACCAACGTTCTTTGTAATTGTTAGTATATACACTCAATTAAAAAGGAAAAAAAAAATTAATCACACTTGATGAATAAGACATCCATCCAAGTTACCTAATCCATGTCACAAAATACCCTAATCAATTCTTGAAATTGTCCTACTTGCCAAAAGTTTATTGTTGGGTTTTCCTTAATTTAAGTTTTGTCCCCCTCATATTAATTAATTCAATTTTTTTAACTTTTAAATTAAATATTCATTAATATATATTTAAATAAGTTATCTCCTATTAAATTTTGTCAATAAAAACAAAAACCTAAAAAAAAACATTTCATTTTATTCAATGAAAGGTGAAGTGAGATGTACCTTTTGCAAGATCTTGAGTTCTTCATAAGCATTCCACTTCATCCTCTTGATTGCATACCACTTTCCATTAATAGATCCCTTAAAAACTGACCCTTGGATCACCCATCTTTCATCAAATCCATCTGTTGCTTCATTCAACTCTTCAATTGTATACACTTTATACTTATCCAAACAATCTGAAACATCAGCTATAAGATTAACTCCCACTTCAGTTTTCTTGCTTTCTGAATCATTCTTATTCTTTCCTACCCTTTGTTTCCATAAAGACTCCCTATAAGCCCAAAAACCACCCATCAAAATCAACACAATTCCACAAACTCCAAGTCCAATTCCCAATCCAATAACCTCCCCTTTTCTGTCACTCTTCGGGCCCGATGTGACGCTAATTGGATCGGGTTGTGTGAGCCCAGGAAGCTGCGATACAGGCACGAATACGGTGTCCGATGGCCTGATATCATCACCATTTACTTCAAGTATTGAGTTTATTGTTGACCCAAATCTTGAAGCAATGGAAGATATGGTGTCAAATGGTTGAAAAACATATGATATAAGATAATTAATGTTGTTTTGGAGTTGGGTTTTTGTTGGGCACTTGCAAAAGATAGGAAAGATTACATCTTGACCAATTGTGAGGTTTGTAGGTACAAGGGTAGGATTGACAATTTCCACTGATTGGTAGGTGGTGAGGTTGTGAAAGAGGCTGGTGGATACAAGATAAAAAGTATCACCTTTCTTGATTGTGTAGTTGATCTTAGCATAAGAGAGATTTGTAGTTGTGTTCACTGAGTTGCATGTGCAAGTGAGTGGGATAAGGAGGGATTGGTTAGGGTAAAGAGGTGAAGTTAGAGATGTTAAGTTGCTCGGTTTCGCGATCATGGGCCGGCTCACGGAGAAGAGGTCGCTTATCGAGGCTAAGTCGAGTTGGTTCGGACCCATGGCTCGGAAGAAGGCATAGGTTTGGCAAGAGGGTGCGGTTTGGTTAAGGTTGCAAGCATAGCCAGTGGTGTTTGGTGGTAAGGTTTGTGGAAATGAAAGTTGGAAGAAGTTGTGAAGGTGCAAAAGGAAGAAAAAGAAGAGGAATTTCATGGTTGTTTTGTTTTGGTTATTGTGATGGTGTTGTGTTAAGAAGATATGCTATGAAATGAAGTCATTTGGGAGTCTATTTAAAGTTAGCTGGTGCCACAAGGAAATTCTTGGTCAAACACGACGCTAAAGTCAAGCAACAGTAAATATGATGACCCAAAAGCTGCTCAAATTGCCAAAATCAAATAGTTTAACATATCAATAAATGGGAGAACTGATCTTTTATTTGGTTTTTTATTGATAATTTGATGTTATATTATACATGAGACGTGTATTGTTGTTTTCGGTAATCATGAGAGTATGTATTGTAAAAGTCATGATTCCATGAAAGCTATTAATACTTGTTAATTAATGAGATCGGATAAATCATAGTTCATATATGACATATACCTCAAAAAGTTACGACATAAACTAATAAAAAAAACTCAACCTTTAAAATAAGGGAATCAAGAATTTATGTAATTATGATGTTCAGATGAAACAGAAATCATGGTTTGTTGGGTTTCTTTTATTTTATAACTTATAAAATAAAATCAAATAGTCGCTAAAAAATAAGTAGGAAAATAAGTTAATAACTCCTTATTTATTTTTCAAAACATATTAAGTGCTTTAAATTATTGCGAAGAAAAAGGAAACTTATTTACTTGATTTTCTAATAATAGTAAGATGATGTCGAGTCCATCCAACACGTATAACATAATTTCCAAATAATGAAATTTAATTGAATTGACTACAAAAAAAGTAGTTCTCGACTATTTAATGTTTTCAAAATATTTGACATAGATACCACTCAACGCAAAAAATGTCATTGCAGCGGTGGGCTGACGATGAATATCTAAACACCTTGCTTTAGGATACATCAATTTAAAAACATTTTTAAATTGATGTATATGTAAATTTACTAAGGAGCTAATGGATCAAACATAAATAAACATGTAAGTTATAAGATAAACTTGATAAAACCAAAGCTAAGACCCAGTTAAAACTTATTAGTTATTTAAACCGACTCATTAAGTTGGTGATTTGTTAGATAAACAGGATTAAGAATCTAAAATTTTAATATTATTTCGTCCAATATAATTCCACCGCAGAAAAGGAAAGGTTAAATCTGTCACGTTCTTGACTTTGAAGTTTGAATTTTAGAAAGCAAATGGAAAATAAATCACCATTATCACTATGGAAGGACTTTTATGACCCACTCATTGATATGTCTGCACAATATCATCTATCACTTGCACATAAAACTATAACTATACTTTTGTGTGTGATTATAAGAAAAGTCAAGGATAAACAATTTTTATAATCGTTAAAATATATTTTAAAATTGATAAATGATCACGATAATATCTAAATTGTTGGTTTTGTGGAGGCTTGGGCCTCGTTTTGGGTCCGTTATTAGCTGAACATCTTGAAGACTTGTTTTTGGGTTTAATGAAGATTAATGATTTAAAGACATGTTTATAGATTTCACGAAGATTAAAGACGAGAAGTTTTGAACGGATCATATATCTCTTATTATAATCTGTTTATGTTTTCATTTTAAGTGTTAAAACCTAATCTGTATCTATTTATACGTCATCTTGTACTTGTAATTTCTCATCAAACATAATAACAGTATAGATTTCACATCAGACCAAATCAAATAAAATTATTGTCTCATTTTCGTTTATTTTCTCGAGTTTATTGGTTGTGTGTATTTGCATAACCCCAATCCCTAACATGATTTTGTAAAAATAAAATAATAATAATAATAATAATAATAAATAATATGCACATCATACTCTTATCGATCGAACCCCAAAATACATGTTTTGACTATTTTATCATTGCACTAAAAAGATGGAACTGGAAGAAAGTTAACATATGAACTTTACACTTCCTTAATAATCACCAACACATAAACAAAACACCAAAAACTATAACATATCCGCTATGGATTTTTGTAAAATAACATGTATAGAATATGAATACAAAGTTTTTGGCCATTAACATTTGGTGAAGTGAGGTGAGGTACTATTAAATTTAACTCACTATTATTTATCTTTTCATGATATCATCTTTAGTCACTGTGAAATCCCAAAGGTCCCCGTATTTCTCGTTAAAATCCCAGATATCCATGGTGTTGTAGTCCGATATTAACTTGTCTCGAGCACCCCTCTCCATGTTATATATCTGAGGCTCGAAGTTATATGCCTCACTTGGTTTATCCATCTCGATTATGCAAAATATTACAATGAATATGGCTGCCCCGATGTACAAGTACTCTCCCTAAACAATTAAAACATGTCATGCTCCTATAAAATCAAAAGGACATCGTCTTTAAAAGGCTCAGGTGTCAAAAAGGCAGTATTTTTCATGTCAACGTGAAGAGTGTACATATTAAAATGATGATATAGTTCTTCATTGGATACAAATGTATCAAGAAATGTCATTTTTAGCTGGAAAGTATGCATATGATCAAAGAGTTGCCTTGTGAACAAATAAATATTATTGATCAACATTTTATAGAATAAAAGTTTAGGGTCAGTCTAACCGGAACATTGAGGTACATCCCAAGAGCCACAGAGGGAAGAAATAACCATGAGATGAGACCTGGCTCATGCAAAATGAGATTTATGTGAGTTTAATATTATTTAGTGTTAAGAATCCTTCCCATATGCAAATTCAAATGGCAAGAAAGTTATAAGAAACAGGAGATCGATGTACCTTGAAAACCAGCGGGAGGATTGATTGCCGCATAATCTTCTTTTATTGATCCCCAAAATGTTGCTGCAATGTGAACTTGGATTGTTAGATCAGAAAATAAAAAATCAATAATATAGTCCAAATGGTTTAAAACCATCATGTCAAAAGAAAAGCAAGAGACTTTTACAAGTTTTTCTTTATTTATAAGGAACTACTGCTTACATATGGTGATTGCAATTTGCAAATTCAAGACTCAAAATAGGGAAAATGGACCAAAAGGAAATAGTCTTTTTGTTCCATTTGTCTGTAACTTTATACCGTTTTCATCTTTTTGTGATCTTCAATTCTAGCAACTACTTATACCAAAATCTTAAATGATGGAAACAAATGCGAAACAACATTTCTTACATTTGTCTTCTCCTTCATTGTATGTGTGGTGTCCATCATACACACCGTAGACGAAGTCATCCTACACCAACACCAAATAGAGAGTGAAATTTCAGTCCAAACCTATTGTTATCTTTCTAACTTATCAGTGTATGAAGTTGCCTGCATATCCATGCGAACCATTTGTCATTTGCAATATCTATATGCATCATTATGCTTATCAACTTTCACATATTGTTCATAGAAGTATCACAAATTCACAATAACGTTAAAACCTAAACACAAGCCTGTTGACCTCAGATGCCAAACTGTATACTCGATAGTCGATTCAGGATATCTAACATGTTTACAAAGCATAAACCAACTCGATTCAAAACTGTAAGCATAACCTGATTCAAAATCGGCGTCAAATACTCTTCAATAATCAGTAACATACGATCCATCGACTATAGAGTACAATTCATTAACATACGAACAATTACTACGCAAAAACAGATCGATATTTTCAAGTGTAAGAACGAATTCGAGAAATGAAGAGGACATACATCACTAACGCTTTTGTTATCCCAGCGATCTACAGGATCTTCATTGAGATCCGGTTCGATGTCCGTCAATCCAGCGGCATTCAATCTCCTTATGGCGTTTCTACGATTGTTGATGGTTTTGTATCGAAGACCAAAGGAAGTAGAACAGATGTGGTTACTTGAAAGGGTGATTGTTTTAGGAGATTGTGGGGATTTAGCGACGATTTTAGGGATTGAAGCAGTGGATAGAGCAGAAAGTGGATTTGCAGAAACCCCCGGCATTTTAATTTGGATGGTGATTGTGTGGCCTTTGGGGTTTTCAGTTTTCACTTCATCACGGAGAGATGATGTTGGCGCTACTGGTTGGTGAAGCTTTCTTAACTCAATGTCAAGTTATTTTGTGCCACCTATGTTTCACTAAATTTTCTTATTCAAATAAGTTTTTTCATTGCTATAACCAAAGTTTTTTTTTTTTTTAATTTTTTTTTAACTACTAACTTTTATTATGTGTTCTTATCCAATATAATGTTTTTATAAATTTTTATTCTTTTATAATTAAATTAGCTAAATGAAATATATATAAATTTTGGTTATTAATAAGTTAAGTTTTTTTTTTAACTTATTTGAATTGTGAGGTAATAGTAAAGAAAAATAATTCATGACTTAATAAAAAAAGTTCTAAAATGGTTAAAAATAAGTTCGACCAGGTAAAAATAATAACTAACTAGTAATCACGATTTATATATATTTCATTTGGATAACTTATCGTTTAAAAATTTTAACTTTTTAAAAAAGTATTACACAGGTTTAAAACATCTATGAAAGCTGAGTTAATTGAAAATGTTGATTATTATTCTTTAATGTTACTCCTTTTATTAAATCAGATTTTTTAACAGACATTTCAAGATTTTACAAGATAAATGTATCACAACTTGCAAATTATAAAATTTGAACATTTAACATTTAATTTGTGAGACACGTTAATTGAATATCATGATGTTGCCTTGAGGACTGTCGAGCAGAAGCTACAAGATGTGAATAAAATTTCACATGAAACATATACAAATCTTGTTATTTAGTGAATTTTTTTAATTTCACTAAATAATTTCATTTACTACCAGCTAAAATTCACGAAAAGTATTACGAGAAAAAAAAAAAGTAAAAGTTGAATAATAACTATGAATTATAGAAGAAAAACTAAAACACACCAAACTCCTCATATGTAATATTAGAAGATTTACCCAACGGGCAGAAAGGCATATGAAATCTCAACCGTCGTTTGCCATATTATCTTACAAGACGGTTATAATCATTGTTTCAATCCATCAAGCACAACTATTCTTGGAGTTATTGTCGCATCTACATCATTCCCCCTTATGATCAGGAACCAACAATCCACAGTAAGTACATTTTTTCTTTGAGTACAAAGTGTTTGATAAAATGCATCAATGAAACGATCATTTTGCACACTTACACTACCCTTCCTGGTGTTTGATTTAAATTTCCATGTATTTGTCAACATACCCACGAAAATAGTACCAATCATATTGATTACAAACTTTAAAAAAGCACCCATTTTTTTTTACTTGACTGTAATCATGTAAATCAGACCAGTTTTCTGATGACACAGATTAAAACTTCTCATTGGAAAGGTGGAAGCATCAGATTTTTTGTTGAATTAGAGTTTATTATAGTATTGGTTTGTTTCAGAGTTATGTAGCATCATTGATCATGTTTAGTGCTTCTGCCTATGATGTTTTCTAGAAGGACCAGGATGGAAAGTTTGTAATTTAGGTATGCATTGTCATACTTGATGAAGGTTATGTGATAATAACTTTGCCATATGAGAATATTTGTTGCTCACAATGAGTGAAATAATGTGCACATACCAATATTATAACCTCATTCTACTTTTAGCAATATAACATGCTTCTTATAATGGCTTTGTCCATGATGAATATGTAAACTTTTTATATGAACAAAGTCAATGAACAAATTTCTGAATGTAATGCAGGCTGAGTTATATTCTTTCATGAGGTTGCAAAAATGTTAAATAGTTTTAACCAGGCTTTGCATTTTTTCTGTCAAAGGCGGTCTGAAACTACGAAAAACTAATTTGTCATTGTTTTTGTGGGTTGTATATGTGGCTTTTTTGTCTTATGCTACAATCTGTGCATGACTATCTGCCGGCCTCAATTGAATCAAATTATCACAAGTTAATAGATAGGCAAAAGTCATGTCCGTTTTCTTCACGCAAAAGCAACATAGATTTTAATTTATCTGAACTTACATATTACATCTTCATGGTCATTGCTTCGTTTTACACTAGCATTCCTTTTTCTTTGTTAACTTTTTGTTATCATTTTTTCACTTATGTTGATGTATTCCCATCAATCTCTTCCTCTTGATTACTAGATATATTTGTTATATTCAAGAGTTTTTTGCTTATTGCCTGGTAAGTTTTGCTCTATTCTTCTTCTTATAAGCCGCCTCCTCTCCTAATCAATTTCTTCATATTTTATACAGGTTTGTTGTTGCTTATAAAATCTAATGAGTCACAACAAGCATTACAACATTGGGATCCTTTGTGTACTGGTGTTGCTTCTACAAACCACCAACTCCTTTAGTTGGTTTTTCTCGGGTCAAAAAGCTGATTCCAGCAAGAAACATTCACTGGAAATTACTCATGATACTGTTGGTGAATTTTCCATGGAATCATTCGACAGCAAAAAGGGAGCGAGTTTGGTTGAAAAGGCAAAGAGAAAGGCTGCTTTGCCTGATTCGTGTTGGCAAAATGCATATCAAAATCTGTTTGCAGGATGCTCAGAGATTCTAGCAGCTGAAGAAAAACGGTCTCGACTGGCTTGGCATCTTAGTGATTGCTTTCAAAAGGACAGTGGGAGGTCTCCTTTTCCTTATTGTGACGTAAATTCACGCATGGTTGATTGTTTTAAAAGATTAGATAAGGAGGCTCATAGCATTTATCTTGAGTTTTATCTTGAGACCAACACCATCTGCCATCAGTTACAGTAAGTTTCTATATACATCTATCTCTCTATATCTATTCATTTCTCTCAGAAGATTATTAGAATTGATCTTTGACTTGTTATAGGACTGATGCATTCAAGCGACAAACAGAAAGATTGGTGAATGGACTCAAAAGATCTGCTGAATGTGCAGAGGACATGTTAGAGAACATAGAAGAGAGAGCAGAACGTCTATTGCAAAGTTCAGAAAATATTCATGGCTCTTTATCTTCTATCGATGCTCAAACACAACAACTGGCTCAAACATCAAAACATGTTGAAGAACGTGTTAGTGTTGTGTTGGAGCATTCACAGTCTGTTTATGAACAGTCTCTTAAAATAGCAGATTCTCAAATGCAGCTGCAACACGGACAAATAAAAATGAATGAAAGGATCGATGAAGGAATGATGACGCTTAATGAATCTACCAATAAGTTGGGTGAAGAAATGAATACATTAAGGAATGAAGCTACTGAAATAGAAAAAGTAATTGGTAAAGTTGGAGATGCAATGTTTACAAAGATGAATACTTTACAAAGTAAAGCTGATGATATTGAGAACATTACAGAAACTTCATTAGACAGGCAAAAGCAACTTCTTGAAAGCCAGAGTGCCGCCCTTGAGGTTCTCCAGGCTGTCACAAGTTTTCAGTCCCAAGCGTTAGAAGAAAGCAGGTACAAATAGCACGCATGAGCACAGACACACACACATATGTATATATGTATTTATATGTATGAATGCTTATGCATGTATATGAATACCATATGTCTTTTAAAATTAATTGCAGGGGAAGTCTGCAACAGTTGATTTCCCTTGGTCATAGTCAACAACAGGAGCTCATACAAAGGCAACAACAACTTAAACAATCTCATGATGATCTTGTTGAGAATTCAAAAGCTATATTGGCTGCTCAGGTTCACCTTTTCGATTTAGTTGTGTTTCTTTGTTATAATTTTAAGTATATGGATGTTTAATCTTTCTGGTTAATCATCTGTATTTGATAGGATATTTTCAAGTCGAAGCAATCAAGCATGTTTGTTGCCATTGACAAACTTTTTACTCTACACAATGCAATTTTGCTTGAATCGCGAGTCATCAAAGCTTTCCTTGTGTATTCTATATTAATATTCACTCTTTACATGTTTACAAGTACTAAGCAAACCTACAGTGTAAGATCCAGGCTGTATTTAGGTAAGTTACCGAGATATGACTTTAAATTTTGAGATATTTTCTTGATCAGCTTGCAATAATCTTTTTCTTTTGGGTGCAGAGTTATGTGTGACATTCTTGATTGAATTTATGGTGCTTAGATACGGAACTGACATTGAACAACAAGCATGGATTATAAGCGTTGTAAGGTTAATATTTGTGGTTCTCGCGGCATGTCAACTTCTGTCTGCCATTTACACATACAGGTAAAGAACTTTGAAGTTGTATTGATGTTAAACCATCACTAAATTAGTAATTTTATATATAATAAATCTTTTGAATTTGAGCAGAGACTACGAGACGTTAAACCATGAAATGCTACAATCACTTATCGATAAGGTTAACCGAATGCAAGGAAATAAACAGTTTTCATATGAAGATGGTGATAGTGATGTTGACTGGTCTTCATGGGTTGACATGGATATATCTGAAGATGAATCTGAAGACCTTGACTACTGTATGCCCCCTGAACAAGTCAACAAGGCTTCAATCACCACTAGAGGATACAATCTCCGCCGCCGCTGTGGATAGCTTGATTAGTATTGTGTAACTAAATTTAAGAATTGGTTTAGGCTTGTAATTTAATATAGAAAATGATTTAAGGGTTACTGTAATTGCTTTAAACAAATTAGGAAATTTGTTCAAATAAACATCTATAGAATGATTTAAGGATATGTTGACCTGAAATTATAGTTTTTTTTTCTTGTGCATGCTAATACACTAAAAGTGCAAATTTACAACAAAAATAATCAAATGCATATGGAATAATTATGTCTAAACCATATAACTAACATTCCTCTTTCAAAATTTAGCATAAATTTTCTAAAAAAACAGGTCAACTCAATCACACGCTATGGTGATCTGTACGCGACATATAGAGCTAAATGTGTCGGAGGTTCGAACCGAAAGCTAGCCAAAGTCCCAAACATCTTTGAGACTAAATCCAAACCGGAGGCATCACATTATGGGTGCTTGTTACTTTGATGTATGTATCCACTAGATAATCATGCACTGTTTATTTTCTAATATACCAAGTTAAAGTTGTAAAGAGTATTTTCTGTCAAATTTTATTTCTAATTGAAAAGTAGAGTAACCGCTAAATTGTTTGACTCCATCAATTAAACGGCCGGGAAATGGAACATCAACTGTCGCAACCCTTTGAAACCATATGGGTTCTTCTCGTTGTTGCAATTCGACAAAAGGAACCCTTTTTGGAGCATTTGTTCCACCTGTTTCATACCCTAATCGCAGGTACTAACAATTGACTGTAAGTACAAGAATCTTTATTTCAGCATTTGGGGTTTGATGAAATGCCTCATGAAACTACGACCCCAATTCCAAAGAAACAATGTGTAGCCTTTTTATTGTCATCTTGTTCAATAGTGATGATGTATTCTCTATTATTTATGAACTTTTGATCACTTTCATATTTGTTGTTTGCACTATGTTTCTTATAAGCAGCTCCCTTCAGTTGTTGCATTTGAAAAGAGGTACTTTTGTGGGAGTTTTTGTTCAACGGGTTTCTTTCTTGATTACGAGGGAACTAACAGCTGACTGTGAGTACACACACTTTTATTTGATCACCAAGTGTTTGATAAAATGTGTCAATGAATTTTTTCCTTATAAAAAATTAGGCTATGCATTTAGGATTTGATATGAAGTTTAATCCAGTTATCAACGTACCCATGAAGTTGTAGAAGCCATACTGATTACTAAAAGTTGATAATTTATCTTTTTGTTTTTTTTCTATTTGATTGATTATGTAAAACATAATATTCCTGGTCATCTGCATCACGCTTTCTTCTTGAAACGGTGGGAGTCTCAGATTGAATAGGTTTTTTGCATTGAATGTATTGTAGTATGCTGTGTTTTACAAGTAAGGATATTTATTTATCGTACCTAGTGTTTCTGTTGATAGTTTTATCTAGAAGGCTCAGAAAGGAAGGTGTGTATTTGGGTGTATATTGTCATTACTTGTTGAAGATCATGTAATAATCACGCTGACATATGTGAATATCTGTTGTTTACAACAGAAAGTTATGTTGTATTCTTCCCGCAAAAGCAACGTAGGTTTTATGGTAGGATCTCTTTAGCTTCCATATAAATGTAGTGTTTTTATTGTCCTCCAGTTGTTCTACACTTGCATTCATTTTTGTGTGTTTGCATTTTGTTGTCTGTTTCTTTTCATTTATTCTGATGTATTCCCATCAAAAAGTTTTCCTTTTGACGACCTCCATATTTGTTAATTATTTATGTTTCAAGGATCTTTCCTTGGAAGTTTTGCACTATTTTTCTTATAAACTGCTCTCTGCCTCTCTCCCCTGATCTTTGATTTTCATACAGGCTTATTTTTATTGCTCATTGGATCAATGAGTCATCATAAGCATTTTATTCTCGGTATCCTATGGGTTCTTGTGTTACTTTCACACAACATCAAGTCATTTAGTTGGCTTTTCTCAAGTGGAAAGGTTGATTTTAGTGAAAAAATATCAGAATTTTCTGAAATTTCCAATAATATTGTTGCTGAATTTTCAATGGAATCGTTAAATAGCAAAAAGGGTGTGAGTTTGGTTGAAAAAGCAAAGAGGAAGGCTGCTTTGTCAATTTCATGTTGGCAAAGTGCGTACCAAAATCTATTTGAAGGATGCTCAGAGATTTTAGCACGTGAAGAACAACGGTCTAGGTTTGCTTGGCATCTTAGTGATTGCTTTCAAAAGGAAACTGGGAGGCCTCATTTTCCTTACTGTGATGTAAAATCTCCAATGGTAAACTGTCTCAAAAAATTAGATGAAGATGCTCATAGGGTTTATCTTGAGTTCTATCTTGAGACAAATGCCATTTGTCATCAGCTCCAGTGAGTCTCTCTCTCTCTCTCTCTCTCTCTCCCTCCTCCCCTGTCGGATCGGTGACATGTTGAGGTGGCAAACTGGTCGGGTCAGGCAGTGTTGGGTGACTGTTTCAGGTCAAAGCATGTGTTTTCACATGGATGAAAATGTGCTGGGCTGAACCAAAATTTTTTAGAATTAAATTTTTACAGCGAGTGTTTAGTTTGTCAAATATGATGCCAATTATTTAATTGATAATCCATTTAATTGAATAAAATAATTTAGGAGGTTTATGCATTAAGAATACACTTTTATGCACTTTTCAACCTACGTGACCCCTTTAACCCATTTGGCCTGTATTTAGTTGGTTTTGTTGAATGAAATTTCTATATCGCTAGATTAATCGTTATGTTCTATAATATTTAACAGTTAGAGATAAATATAACTAGAAGCGACCTATCATAAGTAACTGAACTCTAATTTGACTTGTTAGAGATAAAGATAACTAGAAGCGACCTATCATAAGTAACTGAACTCTAATTTGACTTGTAGAACCGATGCATTCAAGAGACAAACAGAAAGATTGGTGAATGACCTCAAAAGGTCTGCTGAATCCGCAGAGATTAAGTTAGAGAACATTGAAGAGAAAGCGGATCACACATTGCGTAGTTCAAATCATATTCATGACTCTTTATCTTCTATCAATGTTCAAGCACAACAAGTGGCTCAAACATCAAAACATATTGAAGAGCGTGTTAATGTTGTGTTAGAGCATTCATGGTCGGTTTATGAACACTCTCTTAAAATAGCAGATTCTCAAATGGAGCTGCAAAGTGGACAAACAAATATGATTGAAAAGATGGATGAAGGAATGGCAATGCTTAATGAATCTACCAATAAGTTGGCTGGGGAAATGAATACTCTAAGAAATGAAGCTGTTGAAATAGAAAAAGAAATTGGTAAAGTTGGAGATGCAATGTTTACGAAGATGAATACTTTACAAAGTAAAGCTGATGATATTGAGAATATAACAGAAACTTCATTAGACAGGCACAAGCAGCTTCTTGAAAGCCAGAGTGCCACCCTTGACTTTCTCCAGGCTGTCACAAGTTTTCAGTCCCAAGCACTGGAAGAAAGCAGGTACTAGATTGCATATGTGGATATATGTATGCAGTATGTATGCGTGCATGCTTATGTATATATGTGCGTACTAATTGACTTTGAAATTTACTGCAGGGGAAGTCTGCAACAGTTGATTTCACTTGGTCAAAATCAACAACAGGAACTCATGCAAAGGCAGGAACAGCTTAAACAAGCTCATGATCATCTATTTGTGAATTCAAAATCTATATTGGCTGCTCTGGTTCGTCTTTTTTTATTATATATAGTTTGTTGCATATTCAGTTAGTTGCTAGTTTTATTATTTCAAGTAACTTTTTACTGTTTTATAGGAAACTTTTGAGTCAAAGCAAGCAAGCATGTTTCATGCAATCGACAAGCTTTTGGCTCTGCACAATGCACTTTTGCTGGAATCGCGTGTCACTAAAGCTTTCCTTATATATTCTATATCAATCTTCATTCTCTACATGTTTACAAGCACAAAGCAAACCTACAGCGTCAGACCCAGGCTGTATATAGGTAAGTTAGTGCTATAATTTTCAATCATCTATACCTTTTGATGTTTTTTTAACATTACATAATCCTCCTTTTGTTTTCCTTCTCTTTCGTGCAGGGTTATGTGTGACATTCTGGATTGAATATGTGGTGCTTCGAAATGGAAACGACATTGCACAAGAAGCATGGATTATCAACATTGTTAGGTTAATATTCTTGCTTCTAGCATCTTGTCAACTTCTATATGCCATTTACACATACAGGTACAGATAAATTCATTTCCATATATCAAATCTGCGTAAAAACTGCGCTACAAACTTCAACTTTTAACTTATTATATTGTATCTTTGAATTCAAGCAGAGACTATGAGACATTGAACCATCAGATGCTCCAATCATTAATCGAAAAGGTTAATGGCCTGCAAGGAACTAAACAGTTTTTATGTGAATATGATGATAGTGATGTTGAGTGGTCTTCATGGGTTGACTCAGATATACCCGAAGATGAGCCAGACGAATTTGACTATATGCTCTCAGAAGAACTCAGAGATTCTTCAGTTTCTAGAGAACGCAATATCTTTCTCTGTCGCCCATAATTTGAAGATTACATGAATTTTGAGGCAAGATGCATATAAATTTTTTACTTGATACAATCTTATAGTATTTTATTTAATTTTGCATATTTATACATCAGAAACTCTTGACATTAGAACCTTGTAGGAATACTTTGCTCATGTTTGAAAAAGTTATTAGGATCCACCATTGTTTTCACCTTTACCAACCTGTTGAAATTATTTTTGAAGTAACTTGAACCCCAAGTATCTCTTGCTTCTGCATAGGTTTTACCAACTCCCAGATCAAGATCATTGTAATTCAAATAGGCAGTTCTAGGAGAGCTGGAAACATAAGAACTTATGTAACTATATAAACTTCTAATCCAACTAATATGAGGTGATGTTTCATCGCCATCCCACACAACCAGATATTCGATCATGTATAACGATCCAAGTCTATGCGGGAATGGAATCACTGATGCCGGAATCTCGTCCATCTTTCCTCCATACGGTGTTAACACCAGGAGTGCCATTCCTGCTTCTATTTTATCATTGTAGAACTCCCATATCCCTTCAAACCCTTCTTCAGAAATAGGATTTGTTGCAAAATCTGATTTCCCTTTGAAAGAATTCTTCGGCTTGGCGGTTCTGTTTAGAAGAATCTCTAAAGGTTCTCCATTTGTGAAACTAGAACCAACTACCACCGCTTCGATCCAGCTCATTTCAGTGCAGTCTTCTCTAGTCAAACCCAATTCGGGGAACTCTTCTTGCATTAATGCAAGTAATCTATCGATTCCACCAAGGAAAAGGGTCTCAAAAGTTGCTCTGATCGTTCGGTTTCCTGTGCTAGGATTCACGACACTAAACATCAAAACTCTAATACTAAGATCTTTGTCAATCTTGGGTGCAACATATTGCCACTTGTGGATGATTTTGGTCAAGTTCTGTTCTAAGGTTCGGTCTACTGAGAAAACCGTCACTGTTTCTGGAACCGGAACAAGCTTTATTTTCCATGAAAGAATGATTCCAAAGCTTGAACCACCACCTCCTCTAATAGCCCAAAAAAGATCCTCACCCATTGATCTTCTATCAAGAATCTTGCCATGCACATTGATGAATTGTGCATCAATGACATTATCAGCTGCAAGACCATATTTCCTCATCATTGCACCATACCCACCGCCACTAACAAGTCCACCGAGCCCTACAGCATACCATATACCTCCTGGGAATCCAAGATTCCGGCTTTTCTGCGCGATTCCATAGTAAAGCTCACCTAAAGTTGCACCAGCTTGAACCCATGCAGTGGCGGTTTGAACATCAACCGTGACAGATTTTAGATTTATAAGATCAAGAATCACAAACGGGAGTTGTGAAACATAAGACAGCCCCTCAAAATCATGGCCCCCGCTACGTGTCCGGATCTCAATCCCATGTTTCTTGGAGCAGTAAACAAGTGTTTGGATTTGAGATTCATGAACTGGTGTGACTATAAAACGAGGTTTTGGAGTTGCGGGTGATGTGAATCTTAGGTTGTTTATAGAGAATTGTAAGACAGATGTGTATGAGGAGTTATTCGGACTGTATATGACTCGCGAGATGGAATCAGGGTCATCAGAATTACGAATCATGCAATCAAGAAAGTCGAAATCAGTATTTGTATTTGATGACAGAGACTGACCTGCCTGTAAAACTAACAAGAAAACAACAATGAGATTTAACATTGAATAGGGTGCTTGAATCCTCATTTGCTTCTTGTTTTTAATTCAACATATATGATCAGAAGTATTTAATTTATACATTGACATACTGATATAGATATAGATATAGATATAGATACAGCACTCTAGATTATTAATTTCTTGTTGCAACTTGTTGCAGGTTAAGTGGAGCATCCCCACAAGAAACTGCAAATATAAATGAAAGTTGAATAAGTGAAGCAACATGCTTATCTTTGGATTCAACTAGGCATCAAGAAATCTTTATGTTGACTTTTTTGAAAGCAGCCTCCACCTCATGGCAATATGCAGTATGGATGAAAATGTTTGACTTTGACCAAAATTTTCATGTTGTATTAAACATCAACAATTTGAGGTGCCTATCATTAATCAAATTTGGTACTTTTATGCAAGGGTTTAATAAAACGCTAGATATTCAACATATTATTTGAAATAATGATGCCCAAAAAACCTAATTACGCTAGAAATAAACCTGGCGTTATAAATATTAGTATCAGGATTGCAAAAAAAAAATAATAATAACAAAAAAAACAAAAATAACAAAAAACAAAACGCCATCCGTGGGACTCGAACCCACGACCACGTGGTTAAAAGCCACGCGCTCTACCAACTGAGCTAGAACGGCTAATTTATTTTTTGTAGAATATAAAGACTTTTAAAGTTATTGTATGTATGGTTGGTTTGTTTTTTCCATCTAAGTATCAAACAAGCAGCTGGTTACAAGGTAGAGAAATGTGACGATGACATCAAGTCTCAACTATGACTTCCTAGGACTAAGCAACGGATAAACCTGTAAACAGAGGCGGACCCACTAAGCGAATCGAGTCCAGCAACTTCACACTTTTTTGAAACTTGCATGTCATTTGTGCTATTGAAATTTCTCGGTTCATTTTGTTTTTTCTCAAGTAAAGATGAGAGGTTTAAACCCCACTAGATTTATGGCCATTTGTTTAGAACCTACTTGTTAATTGTTTCATCTTATTTCTTGTTTTTGTCTACCCGTTTTAGCCCAGCCAATCTTCGTCCCCATACCAAAAGGTTAATGATCTGTCATTAAATACAATCCTTTTGAGTTGCTAGTTATCAAAGTCGGCACATAATTGAGTGGTTCGTTTTTTTCTTTAATCAAATGTTAGGTGTTTTAACCTCAATGGAGCTACCTTTTATTTTCTTAACTTACTCTGGGTTTCTTTTAGTAGATTTTTTCTTTGACCCGATTCAATTTGCTAAAAAGAATTCGATAACCTGACCCTATATAATAATCAGAGTCCAAAAAATTACGACCACACTAAGGAAAAGTTCCTAGCTCTTCCTCTTTCCGTAAAGGGTTCACTGAGTATGGGTTAACACCAAAATCGTTATTAATTCTTGTATATGATTTTGAAGTTTAAAATACAACTCTCTAAATTTTGATATTTGTACAAATGTTTTCATGAAACACTCCGTGTGTTAAAGTTGGAAACATTTCAAAGAAAAGTACATAGTTATTTGAGATTATGGGGTGGAAAAATAATATCTTTGGATTCTGGGTTTTTTTTTAATTTCTGTTAGAAACAAGGATTTACAGAAGAGGCATAACAAGAAATGTTGCAGGTAAGAAAAAAAACATATCTAAACAATCAATCATTCCATATGGAGGACAACCACAATTAAGTTTTGATTTTACATAATTCCTAAATTCTTAACCTAAAAAAGATTTTATTATTGTTATCAAGAGTCTGGTAACACGTATCAGTATACATATTTGGATAGTTGCGTCATGCTAATGAAGTAATTGGGCGATCGTTTTCATTTTCACTTGTTCTAATATATGAAACATGTTATAATGATATGTCTCATGTCGCGACTCATAGCTACTCGATCTACACCCATCTTTATCTAGCTATAAACATCAGTTTTAGCATCACATCAATTCTCAACAAGTCGTTACCAAGCCATCTAAACATGTTTTATATACTAAAACAACAAAGCAATCATCTCAACCAGTCCAAAGCCATTACTAAAACCATTATAATGTCAAGTAAAACATAAAAGTTACCAAATTATTACTTATATATAATAACAAAAGTTTAGCTACACTGATTACACATCTTCAAGTTTACAACAAAGTACTCACTAATCTTTCAATCCTCGTGTCTATGTGATAACGCAGGCAAATCATCACAGCTTAGGTTATATAAACTGGTAGAATTGTTTAAATGTTTGTAATTAACAAAATAACATTAACCTACATTCACAACATATTTCATTTATTTATTTATACCCATTAACAATTGAAATATTAACAAATGATCGACCGATAATGACTTAAACCACTTGTTAATAACTATTACAAAAAAAGGTGGTTCACTGTACATCATTATGCCATGAAAGAACAATGCGCTGAAACCCCACTTTCAACTCATCCCATTCAACCTCACTAAACCCATCGCCACCGTCAACCACCGTCAACTGCACCAACAGCAACTCCGGCACCACCGCCATCACCATCGCCACCACTATCACCCTCCCTTTCACCAACCCAACAACATCATCTCTCATCTTCTTCAATTGGTACCCTAATCTCTCACCAACTTCCGCCACCGTCTTCTTGATCTCGTCCGCCGTCGCCGCCGTCGTGAACCGCCGCTCCTTCTTCACCTTCTCTTCGAATATACCCGATAAATTCAACCCCGATGACAACGAGATTATGTCGAACGCATTCATCGTGGGCTTGCATTTCAGTGAATTCAAGTTCATTGAATCATCATTATCATCTTCTTCTTCATATAATTTAACACTCGGGTGGGATTTTAAAGACTTCTTGAACCATGGAAGAGACATCAAACTCTCTATACTCATTCGTGTTGTGGGTTTCGGGTCGAGAAGTTTATGAATTATCATCCGGGGCTGCTTCGGGATCCAATCGGGGAAAACAATTTCCCGATTGTAGATTTTCCGATACATGTTCGGTAAATTACTATCGTCGAATGGTAGATATCCGGTGAGGAGGTTGAATAATATTATCCCACACGACCACGCATCCGCCTTTGCTCCGTCGTACCCTTTCCCCCGGATAACCTCCGGCGCCGTGAACGCCGGAGTCCCACACGCCGTATGTAAAAGCCCGTCTTTCCGACTCTCCGGCAACGCCGATAACCCAAAATCAGAGATCTTTAGGCTTCCATTTTCATCAAGTAGTAAATTTTGAGGCTTCAAATCACGGTGTGCGACGCCGTTTTGGTGGCAGAAGTGTAGGGCGGAGACGAGCTGTTGAAAGTAGAATCGTGCGGTGGCTTCTTTCATCCGGCGGCGGCGGGTGAGCTGCGTGAAAAGCTCGCCGCCGGCGGCTAGCTCCATGACTAAATAAATCTTGGTTTTGGTGGCTAAAACTTCGTGGAGTTTTAAGACGCTGGGGTGGTTCAGCCGTCGCATGGCGGCGACTTCACGGACGAGGCGTGGCTCCATGGTGGGGTCCGCCGTGGGGGGCTTCTCGATGACTTTAACGGCGACGGAGGAGTTGTCGGAGAGGGATCGGCCGTGGTAGACTTTGGCGAAACTGCCGCGGCCTAGTAAGCGGGTGAGTTGGTATTTGTTGAGGATGATGGTGCCGCCGTCGCTGGTGGTTCTGTTGATGGTGGTTGTGGGTGGCGGCTGTGGTGGTGCCATGCCCGCCGGCAATGGTACGGCCGCCGGAGATGAAGAATGTAGAGAGTAGGTTTAGGTTAGTGTTGGTGGTGGTGGTGGAAGTTGTTTATGATGTTTTTATAGGGATTTAAAACACTAAGCACAGTTGGCGCTTGATTGTATTCCAAGATTTTTTTGGAGGTCTGGAATTATATATTTGGCCCTCCGCTTTTGTTTACATGAGTTTTTAACAATGTTTTTAAAACCGGACCGGACAGTAAATCGGACGTCTTACCGGTCCGCTGGTTGGACCGGTTCAACCGGTCGGATCAGATATAGGAACCAGATAAAATTATGATTATTTTTTATAAATATATGTAGAAATTACAAAAAAAATAAAAAAATATATAAAAAAACCGGTTCAACCGGTCCGACCCCCGGTTCAACCGGTCCGACCCCCGGTTCAACCGGTTAGACCACTAGTTCAACAGGTCCGGTTCCCGGTCCGACCGCCGGTTCGACCGGTTCAACCGGTCCGACCTCCTGTTCGACGTTAAAACGGTTTTAAGCACCGAACCGGACCGGATTGGAGTCCGGTTCCCGGTCCAACCGGTCGGACAGGCCGGTCTGGTCCGGTTTTCAAAACCATGGTTTTTAACATTTTGTTTGATACATAAATTATAAAGTTTTGTTTCATTTTTACTAAAGTTTATATGATAGTATAAGAAAGGTTGATTTAAAAATTAAGGTAATATTAACGTTATATGGGACACTTTCAGCATAACTAATTTATTGGATCAATATAAAACACCTTTTATATTTACACAATTCATAGATTGTTTTGCAAAATACGATGCTTGTGAAAATGGCATCGATGCCACACCCATCACATTATACCATAGATCCAACAATTATATTTTATCATGTTATACTACATCACATATACAAATTTGGTGGCGGCGGTGTTGCCACAGCAATCCATGTAAAACTAGCCGTTCAACGAGGGGTCGTTTTGTTGAAGTGATGGCACGGCGAGTGGTTGCAGGAAATGCACGCCATGCGGCGTGAAAAGTGGGAGACGGTGCTACCAGGCGGCGCCGAGAGACAACATTGCCTCACTACGTGCCCGCTCCTTCCACCTTACGAAAGTTAGCAAAGCTTCTAGAGCATTTTCATTGGGGAGAGGTGTGTCAATCTTATTATTTAGGGGCTAAAAAAGAAAAATATTTTCCGTCTTTTTTCATAGTCTCATGGATCGTAACACATTTTGAGATTTTATATATTGATATTTTTTAAATAACGACAATGTTTTATTAAGTGAAACTAGCAAAGTGCTTGAAAAACGTTGCAATTGACAATAAGATTAGAACATGAAATTACACAAACATCTCAATTCAAAATTCTTGAACTTTCCTCTAATTTTAAGCCATATATATAGAAAAAATGAGACTTAATATTCTCCATAACGTCTTCCGGCCAAGCGATTTTGTTATTGAAAACATTCTCAATCCGTGATTTCCATGTACATCATAGTGAAGCTAAAAGCTAAAAGGATTAGTTGTAGAATCTTTTTCATGCATATGGGCTCTGGTATAATATCAATCAAATTCTTGAGGACTGCAGGGAGCAAGCCATTCCTTAGTTCACTACAAACAGTCAAATACAAATACTATTATTATGCATAATGCATTTCCATGTCACCCTCAACTTTCAATAGTGGAAGCCTTTTCCAAGTTCATATCGATGATCATGATGTATCCAGATAATAATAACGACCCAAAAGCTTCTACGTACCGTTTTATATATATCACCACTTTCAAGGCAACACCATATTATATTAGCCACTCTAAGGTTGCCAATGCCCAGTCCTCCTTCCTCTTTATGTGCCAACATTTTTCCCACACAATCTAACAGATTTTGAAACTTTAGGTGCTACATCGATCCCCAGTGAATACTCATACAAATGCCTTTTGAACTTGTCGATTACTAGTAAGAGAGCTTTGAGCAAGGAAAAATAGTTGAAGATAATACTACTAAGTACTAACTTAATCATTGTGGTTATGCCCCAGAGCATTCACAACCCATTATTTATTTTTATCCATATCATTACATTAAAATCACTACTTTTTCTCACGTCTTTTTAATTAAATAATACTTTTTTATACCTTTATCATTAGCTTTTTTCTTTCGTCCACTCAGAAACTTTAAAAATATTAAAAAAATTATAAAGATTGAATGGTATTTTCTTAAATTTACAGATTGAACAGTAAGATTTTTTTTTTCTTCACTCACAACCACTCAAAACCATTCCATATAATAGAAGGATTCTACTCACATATTTTTTAAGGAACACGTTGTGGATGCTCTAAAGTGTTTACTTTGCAATCATTAAGCTTAGGTTTTAAACTTGTTACAATCAATTCCTATCTATTGATTTATATGTATACACATATATATAAAAGGAGTTAACATGGTGCTAGACCACTTGATAAAAGCATTACATTTTAGAGGAGATATTATGTGTTCAAACTCAATCATTGTGTAATTTATGAGTACAAGTATAGATTTGCAGTTCAAAAAGATCATATATTTAAAAGGAGTTCATTTTGTAGTTATATGTGATACAAATTGTTTTATAAATTCTTCGCGTTCAACCTTTTCTTATAAATTTATCAATTTGCATCTCAATGCGAAACACTGCGATTATTAGAAATTCACTATTTAGAGATGTTGTAATATACTCTTTCTCATAACTTTCAAATAAACAAATTCAAACTTAAAAAGAATCTTTCAGATCATCCAAAAAACTAAAAGTAATTAAATTTCAAATGAAAGATTTATCAAAAATAACGTCACAGAAAATATTTTTAAAAGATTTTACAACTCAAGCTTTGAAACTAATGTATTGATTTAAAAATTACGGGTTTAAATCCCTTGTATTTTAATGCAAAACAAGGATGACCCTTGCCTCTTGATTTGTTAAGAGAAATAATATGTATCATGATTCATATAAAACAAATTAAGTTAAAGTATTGTAATTAGTATTCATCTCTGTGCGTACTAACCTATGGTTTATGTCGTTTTCTCAATAGTTTTATTGCATCAAGTGTGATTAGCTAGTCATTTTGTTCTTATTTAACTATACACACCAGGTAGAAGAGTTAAGGAGCAAAGGCAACATGTGTGGCTATTATCGTCCCTTACCATTTTTTATTGCTAATAGTGGTATCGTATATATTCATATAAAATTGATCATTATAATATTCTGTCTCCTAGAAAACATTTATTATAATCAGTTTGTAAACCCCGTATCCTTTCCTAATTTTTTGGTTGTTCCACTGTTTTTAATGACTATATAAAATATGATTGATGGGATATTTAATAAAAAATTTAATTGAAGAAATGTGAAAATTGCATATAGACACTTAAGTTTGTTCTGTACATGTATTGCAAAACACGATTTTTAAGATTTAGTAGTCTCACTCTTTCATGTGATTATATTTCATACTTTATTTATAGATGCTAATGTGATTTTTATGATTCTCTACGTGAAAGATTTTGTATTTAACACGCTCGATCATGTAATGACAAACTTAACAATGACAATATACTAATAATAAGATTAACATGATCGGTTGTGTTGTCTTAACTGAAATAATCATATCTATCCATTCTGAGCTAATTAAAGAGTATAATATTTATTTTTAAACATAAGTTTTCAATACATTGTGTATAATATTTTTTAACATACGTCCTTAATTACGCCTATAATATTTAAATAGATACAAGATGTATGCCGTAGTGTATTTTTCTTTAGCAAATCAAATATATTTGAACGCATGATTATATATATGTGACAATATGACAAATAAAAAAAAAACCAGTTAGTCAATACATTCACTATTATTATTATTATTATTATTATTATTATTATTATTATTATAAACCTCTATAAAACTCTACTTAACTTGTTGTGCATGTAATGTTCCATGATAGCCGTATTACAAACTTTTCTTGTTGTTTTATGTAGAAATTTTATAATCGCCGCTAGAAGTTTATTAACTCCCTTCAACTAATATTGCTTATGTACAAAATCACGTGATGACAAAACTAGAAAAAATCTTCACTAATATTATTCAATTATATTTAACTATTTTGATTTGACGTTTAGTATAACGTGATTTGTATATAATAACCCCTCCACTCATGAAAAGTAAAAGAAAACAGTCAAGACAAGTCGTCTCTTGACTATGGTTAGCATCTTAGGACATTTTGAGTATATTTGTACATGCTTTATTATATTCAATTTATTAAGAACATCTTTAAGAGGATATTTTGTTAATGTTCCTGAAGAAAAGATAGTGATGAAGTGAGGGAGGGTAATATGAAGAAGAGAGGGGGGTTGATGTCTTCTTGTATATACGCCCTCTAACAAGTTTGTAGGTGAAGGGAGGGGGAGAGAGCAAAATGAAATATTTTTAAAGGTCGAACTCAGTATATATAAAAAAATTTACACTACCAAATAAAAAATTAGCATTACTGATGACCATCCCCCCCCCCCCCCCCCCCTATTATCCTTCGCTTTTGTGAGAGAGAAAGAAATTTTAGAATTTCCTTTTGAAGGTTTGTGATCAAAGGCACAAAAGAGGAGAGTTTTTTAGTAGCTACCACCTTGACAACATTCTTAAATCCCCTTTATTCAATTATCCATCTTCATTTATATAATTTAGTTAAAGCGTACATTTATTCCTTAAATTATTTATCTTCAAAAAACCTTTCATACCATATTCAACATATCAATTTACATTCAATTTAATAATATATTTGTTTTTTATATTATTTTTAATTTTTCTACGACTCATAATCACTTGTAAAAAATACGAAATAAATATATAAGGGAAGGTTAAATTAATGAGAAGTGAATCCTATTATTTAATTCTCATTTTATGAAATGAGATGATTGTGTCAAATTATATAATTAAAAAAAAAAACCTTATAGTTTTCATTAAATTATAGGGTTAAGTTGTAATAAATAATAAAATGTAAATGCGCTAATATAATAAATTTATTATCTTTAAATCTAAAAAAGGTTGCAAAGTGTAACATTTCATCTCTATTCGACACTTTAATATTCATTCATGTATAAGTACATCAAAATTTGAGATGATATACAGATGTAAGTAATTAAGTACATCTGGGATATATATTAAGTTTAAATTTAGTTTCCATTGTTACTTTATCGATAACCATCTTAAAGGTGCCGCATATATATTGTTATGGTTGTTTGAGTGTGTGTTTTTTCTTTCTCTTTTTTTTTTTTTTCCTGATAATAGTTTCTCATGCTTAAAAAAAAAGTTTTAAGACTATTAAAATAAGTTATAATTGTTAAAATCAAATCATTCAAAACTATTAAGTCACAAGACTAAATTTTATTCTTTAATAATACTCTAATTTCCCCACTCCGTTTTAAAGTTTATTGGTTATTACTTTATGCTCCACATGGGCTTAAATAATAATCAAGTTAATTAGAACATGTTCTGAAAAAGTTCTTTTTATAATCAAGTTATATTTAGGAAACCCCACTTGATTAGTCATTTCAAAATATAAAATAATATTGACCATAGTTTTTAAATTTTCCTCTAAATTGTTATCATTAAAATATATTCGCTAATAATTAAACATTCTTGTCTGATAGTTTTAAATTTTCCTCTAGAACTTTATTAATCGTAGGATTTTAAACTTCAACTTTTTAAATAACAGAAAAACATCTTACAATCAAGATGTTCTTGATGTCCTTTTAGTACTTCTGCTTTACTTATAAACACTTGTAATATCTACACATTTTGATAAAGCTAGACAACACATCTTTTAGTACTTATAAACTTAAAAGTAGCATATAGTTGATGCTCACAAGTAAGCATGTTTTATTCCATATTAAAATGGTTTTTTGCTCAATACCAGTGTAAAATTTTTTATCATGGTGAGTGATTCTTAACAATATTAATTCAATATATACACAAACTGTTGATGATTAGTAATTAACTCTAATTCTTGATTTAATTGAGAAGGCAACGTTTATGCATCCCAAAGCACGTTGCCCTCCTAGGCGCGTTTCCTACAGGGGCAAGTTAATGTGCAAATTGATTTCGTGTGGGATGCATAAACGGATCAAGAACGTGCCGTGTATGATTTAAAGGTAGGGAGATATGCATAATGCATCTATGTTAATTACAAGTGATTTTAGACACCCCCAAATAAATAGTTTGACGCACCTAGCTAATCACACAGGTGGTTTAAGCTACTGTCATATATATATATATATATATATATATATATATATATATATATATATATATATATATATATATATATATATATATATATAGGGTTATCTTGAGAACCACCTTATTTTGTGAGAACTCTAGAAACCAATCTTAACCACACAATTAAGTCACATGCAACTCACATGTCATTTCCACCTTTTTTTTAAAACGTTCATAACTTTTTTTCATTATATTATTTTTTTAAAAAAAATTACACCATAAAATTTAGTATTTTTTTATCTTTCCAACGCCTACCATATTGATATATTTAAAAAAAAATCACCTACATGTTGTTACACATGTGTAAATCCTGTTATACACATGTGTAAATCTGGTTTGACACATGTGTAAATCTGGTTTTACACATGTGTAAAATGAATTTTGGAAAAAAACGAGTTTTTTTTTTACTTTTTTAAATTTTTTTAAATTTTTTTATGAAAGAGGGAAACGAGAGAAACATTTTTGTGTATTTATTTTTTTCATTTTCATCTTATTTTTTGTTTTATAATTTTTTATATATTATGTTTATATTATTTACCATTTTGCCATTAAAAACTAATGGCTCACATTGGTTACTAGAGTTCTCGAAAAAAAAAAAGAGTTCTCATTTGATCCTTCCCTATATATATATATATATATATGTATATATATAGGGTTGGGTTCAAATAAAAACTAAGAGAAATTATATAAACCAATAAACCAAATCTACACCTTTAATTTATTAAGATCAATGGCTTAGATTTTTTTGAATAAAAAATTCAAAAGATTGTACTTTTGTAGGATCATATGTTGAAAAACTCAGATAAATATGAGTCATTGATCTTAAACATCAAAGGTGTAGATTTGATTTTTCGGTTTACATAATTTCTAATGATTTACATTTGAACCATCCCCTATATATATATCACCCCGCCAATGCGGAAACACAAGGTGTCACATATAGTACATAGCTCATGGTATAAAGAAATACTAAGACAACACAACTTTATTAGATTTCATAGTTTTACCAACAATTATTTAAAAGAAACAAACAACTAAAACATAACAAAGGAAATAATATATTTTTTTATTCTAGGTCCTTAAGCATTCCTAAGTGAAGATCCAAGTCCTAGTTATCATTACCTTAAACATGTAAAGTAAAAAGGTCAACAATATTATTGGTGAGAAATATAGGTTTATAAAGATATAAAAGCATGTTGGCATAAAAGGTTACAAATTCATACAAGTTCATCACACGTGCAATAATATTAACACAAGATCTATGCAATCAAACATATTTTTATCATTGTTATATTGCATCCACAATCCTTAAAGATTGTGCCGTTGTTATCATTGTGTCCACAATCCCCAAGTTTGTGCTATGTTATATGTTATATCGGTTTCCCACATATGGCTCATATTAGTACTTCCTTAGGCTTGAACCCAAGTTAATGATTGCAAAACTATCATATAGTGTTCAAATACTAAGCACATAGTTGATATTACTTGTTTAAGAATTTGTTTTATAAAAATGTTTATGTGATATGGCCAACATATACATGTTCCATCCCAAAAAGTATAAAAGTTGAAAAGAGGGCTATGAATCTCACTTTGTGATTTTGATGAGTTTCTTGAGTTCTTGGTGTGTGTCTGACGGTTAAGGATGAAAACCTAAGGTGATAGAAAATATTAGTTTAGGTTATATGAAGATATGGTGTTGTTAGTTGATCAAGATAATTAAAGCATAAGAGAAAAAAATGCTAGTTTTTGAAAAACTCAGATTTGACAGCAATCTGTGTTGAACTTTGGACATGTGTTAAAAATAACAAACATTTATGAAAAATTATGAAAATTTCCACTCAACTAAATTAATATGTTTTAAACAATTTTTATTTAGTAAAGTTTTCAATTTGGGACTCAAAAATAGGTCAAAATCGTAGATCTTTACAGGCTTTCTTGCAATTAGAATTTTTCAGCAATCTGTGATAAATTTTATATGCTTTTTAAAAATAGTAAAAGACATTAATAAATTATGAAATTTTACAGAATGATAGATTAAAGTGTTGCACAAAACTTTCATTTAGAAAAGTTTTTCATTTGGATCACAGAAACGCGTCTAAACCGTCATCCAAATTAGAATGTCCAGAATTGCACGTCTGATTTGTTTAGGCTGTTTGTGTGATCAAACTAAATGATTTCAAAGCGTTTAGTACATCGTTGGAAAGGTAATTCAACGAACTACGTTATGGAACTAGAATTTACATTATTTGATTTTGTTATGAAAGAGTTATGGTTCAATAAAGTTCATCTCACTTTGTTGTTTAAAACAGAAACATTCACATAAGTGATGTTGTAGGGGTTTTAATGATATATATATATATATATATATATATATATATATATATGGGGAGTGTTCCTAATAAAACTAATAGTTATGTGAAAACAAAAAAAAAAAAACACGGAAACCAATAACATAATGCATAACTTTTTTGTTATTTTTAATTGTTAAGATGTTATTTACGTATTTGGTACATATATGTTGAGCATACATACGAGAGTGAAGAGTTGTACGTATACGTAACACTATGTCGAATGAAAAATGGTTACGTATACGTAACCTATGTGTGACGTATATAGAAAGCCATGTTACGGTTTTCATTTGATCGATATCTTTATTTATATATACTCACACATATATATAGAGGCTAGTGATAAAAAACTTATAAATTATGTGACCGGTTTCATTGGTTTTCTCTAGTTTTTTTATAACATTGTGGTTTTCTTAGGATCCTTTCTCATATATATATATATATATATATATATATATATATATATATATATTCAGTTGTGGTGATAATGTGCATGTAATATTATCATATTTTAAATCTATTAAAGTTTTTAGAAATTTAAAAATATTACTAACATAGAATTGGTATATTATACTTGAGTTTTTTTATATATTTAATTTCTAGTTAGTTTTTTATGTAGGTTTGAGAACAAGTTTTACGGGTTACTGAAATTCAATAAAACTTTAAACCCAAAGATCTTCAACAGGGATCTAGGGAATATTTATGAACCTAATTATTAATGAGTAACTAGAATACTAGATACTCGATCATGACGTGATCAAGTTTGAAAATGCTTGTACGTTCTTGTATGAGACCGAGAATATTGAAACCATCGTATTATCATTCCAAATCATCTATCTGTATACATGCTTACACTTAAGCCCATGAAACAACAAAACTTACCCAAAGAATATGTCTACTTCAGATTTTTGTGAACACTGGCAACTTACGGGGTTTGTAAAACTAGAAATCGTGAAATCACTTAAATGCCAGTTTTGACAAGGACTTTGCTCAATTTAGGGGGTGTTTGTTTTTCTGAAAAATATCTGCGCATGCTCTTTTGTCTGCTTCGCGCAGACCACGCGCAGACATTGCCATCTGCAGACTGTTTGTTTTTTCGAAGATATTTTATTAAAAAACGTCTACACAAGCTATTTTTGGTGCAGACTTGGCCCAGCCACTTCTAAGGTCTGCAGAGCTCTTCTTAAACACCACCACCCACCAACACCCACCACCACCACCACCGGCCGCCACCACCACCGGCCGCCACCACCACCGGCCGCCGCCACCACCGGCCGCCGCCACCACCGCCCACCGGCCGCCACCACCACCGCCCACCGTCCGCCACCACCACCGTCCGCCTGCACCCCCGTCCGCCTGCACCTCCGTCCACCTCCGCCACCAGCCAATTTCTGCCACCACCACCGTCTGCCACCACCACCGTCCGACGCCACCACCATCCACCTCCGCCACTAGTCACCGTCCGCCACCACCCACCACCACCACCCACCACCACCATCCAGCGCCGCCGTCCACCACCATCATCACCATCCGTACACCACCACTAATTTATTTTAATAATCTACAGACGTTAAAAAATAAACAGTATTCTTCTTGCAGACTGCAGAGGTTTGGTCCACTTTTTCTGCTACAGATATCTGCAAATCTGTTCCGCAAACTACAGACATTTTAGCTTTTCAAAAACAAACACCACCTTAATCTCTAAAGGGTGGAATATCAATGAGTATGATAATATGAGCAAACTTATCTTTTCTTTTTCATGTCATGTCAAATAAAGAGAAATAGTTTTAATGAAAAAGAAATCAATTGTCAAATTTGTGCTTCTTTTTGGTTGACATGTTTAACTTTGGAATGCAATCGGGGAGCTAATGGGATAATTTTTATTGTTTTACATCTTATCATATAATACTTTTACTTTATTTAATTCACTAATGCGATTATAAAACACAACTTTTATATAAAATTTTATGATTACAATATGCTATCATCAACAAAAGTGGTACTTTAATTTAGTCCGATTAACATGAGCTGTTATTATATTTTTAAAGAATATAAATCACTAACGTTAATTTGTATGTAAAGTTGGTCGTTATTGTTAAAAGCTTAGAACCATGTATTATATCATTCATCAATGTGGAACTATACTATTCAAAATTTTCTCTTAGATGGAAGGTTTTGATTCAAATCTAGACTATCAAATAAAATAGTTTGAAGTAATTTAAAACTAATAACATAATAAATTTGCCATTAAGAATATTAATTTATTGTTTTTTCGTTACAATGGTAACGTGTAATGAAACATCACTAGTACAAAAATGATTTTAAAGGGCGGTATTTTTGTTTGTTAGGGCGGTTTCAAACCGCCCTCAAAAACCTCGCTCTAAAAAATAATTTATTTTATAAGGCGGTTTTTTTTGGGGCGGTTGGAGTGTTTTTTGAGGCGGTTAGGTGCATTTTATAGGACAATTGTTTGGTATTTTATAGGGCGGTTGTGAGGGTTTTATAGTGCGGTTTTTAAAGTTTTTAAATAATAATATTTAATTTATTAAATGAGTATTTTCAGGATAAATTTTGCTAAATCTTTAGATACATGACATTATTGTATAGCCAAAATCATCATATAAATCTAAAACCACCATTCAAACTGTTTGTGTTATATTGAAGAAAATTACAATCGTAAAAGTTAAGTAAGTCCCGAAATCATTATTTATGATAAATATGTCTTTCGGTTTGTTGAATCCAACACTGGTGAAGGCTGAGATTATCATTTGATATCATCATGATGGTCCTTCATTAAGAATAGCAATAATCAGAATCATAAAAGTTGAGAACAAAAATAAAAAATAAACAATAAATTCAAACAAAAATCAAAGATAAATAGCATATTCTACCAACATAATTCAACACATAAAACCTTTAACAAGAAGAAATAAAAGGTGAAGATTAATTGCAATCATATTTACCTAATTAATCTTGGTGGTTTTGGATTTGTAAATGGCCCTAGGCTTGCTCGGGTTTGCTACTAGCACTTACACCATCCATTGTTATTGTATGTGTTTCAAGCTCAAATTGAGGATTGTAAATGACTACAAAGCAGGACTGTTGCTTATATAGGCTGTGAAAAATGTCGCCTTTAATTTAAACTTTGAATAGAAAATTTTCCCGCTGCATATATTTGCTGGTTTGTACCCTTAAAAGTTTTATTGGGGCGGTTATATTTATTGAGGAGGTTTTGGGGTATGCACCGCCCTATAAAATGATGTGAAAATCGCCATATTAAATAAAATTTATTTTTTGGGGCTGTTTAGGGGCTGACCGCCCTAGAAAATCGCCCTAAAAAATGAGCTGCAATTTTTTGGGGCGGTTTAGGGGCTGACCGCCCTAGAAAATCGCCCTAAAAAATGAAGATGCAATTTTTTAAGGCGAATAAAGGGTGAGCCGCCCTAACAAATTAAATAGGATCGTCCCAAAAATTCTTTTATGTTCTAGTGCATGTTTATTTGTATCAATAAATTACTTACATGATAATTACTCGCATCTCAACTGGTGACGCCACTTGAAGATAGCTTAAGATATTATTTTAGGAAAAAAAATATAAATGCCGAGTATTTGCTTACTTTTTCCAGGGAAAAAAAAATAAATCTTATTATTTATATTTACTTCCGTATTTACTAATATTTGTGTGAGATGTTACATATGAACCAATTAGGCTATCCATCTACTTTGATGGTGATTTTTGATAATGTTTTCTGCTTCTATAACTTGAAAATTATAGGGTAGAATAGACTTGGACGGACAATATTAATATATTAAACAAACCATCATCATTGTCCCATTAGAAATAGTACCGAGCATTTTCTACGGCTATAAATTGCTTAAAATTCGTTTAAAGTTTAAACTATCATTTAACTTTTTCTTTAAACGTTATTATTCTATTTTGAATATTCCAACAAACATTATTTTATTATATATAGTTATACCAAAAAAGTTTGAAGCCAATTAATGAAGCATTTTCGTGATCAGTCGATACTAATTAGAAAACGCTTGATGTCTGATTGATCTTTTTTAAAATGGTAATCTAAACTTTACGAAAAATAGTAGTGACATCAAATTTTATAGCACATATTAATGCGATTAAAGCATTGACGACAAGGATTACGGCGGACACATCCCTTACCCTTTCTCACAATGGCGTGTTGCATGCCCTAGATGACAAATGTCTTCGTATGCTCAACGAACAAGGCCATACGCCACCCCCCCTCCCCTACTGATCACAACTTTCATCTGTGGGTGTTAGTTTTCATGATGTCTTCATCCCTTTCTCCCACTTCTCTATTTCATATTAGCTGTCATCTCTTTACGTATGCTCATAAACATCCAACAAATGAGAGGTGTGGATGCTCATAGTAGTGTAATAAATTGAGGTCAACACATTTAAACAGTGATCTTGCTCGTGGTAAGATCTTTTTGAGCTCGGCTCATTTACTAGCTTTTAATTATTTAATTATTATATAAATGTAGTTATTTTATATATAATAGTAGTTATAATTATATGTATAGCATTATATATATATGTGTCGATATTTTATTATAATAATAGTGTACATTATTAATTTATATTAAATAAAAGTTTTTTTATATAAGTAACAAATTTGTTTAGGCTTGTGAGCTTAGTCAAACTTTATAGATGGAGTTTGGACTCCAGCTAGTTTCGTAAGCAAGATTCAACTCAGGTTAGACAGATATAGTTTATTGAAACTCAACTTGACTTTACGTTTTTAACAAGTTCATCTTAGGTGGCTCGTAAACTACAATGTTAAACATTTATATATACATGATTTAAGTTGAGTTGAAAAAGGTGATTGAGCTTAGTTGTAGTCAATGACTTCTGAATTCTGATACTTAAAGTTAACTTATAATAAAACTACCAAATTTAAATAAGAGGGTGTAGGTTTGATTCTCGCTCATTCCAAAAATACTCTGTAAACTAAACTACATGATTTTCTTAGATGAACCTGATTAAAATATCAATTACTTACGGTAACTCGGTTACTATTAAAAAGATAAAAAATAGAAAGTTGATTTTGATTGAGATCGAGGATCCTGTAGTTGACAATCCGGTAACATGGGAGTGGATGTAGTGAAAAAGTGTTTGATGTGTGTGGTGGGGTGTTGAACACCCATTGGTGAGTGTGTCGGAATCAACCGCTGAACATGAGACACATGTTGCAACTGACGACGTCTTTGTACTTATACAAGACAGACAATGATGTCTATTCGAAAAAAAAAAACACCTGATGTGGGGTCGGATTTTCGATCGTCCGTTCACGTACCCATGCCCCTATGTCACCTTTTCTATATTAAGTAATATATATATTTCAGGATGTGTCTATACTTTATTCAAGGCACTTGCATGCATCAAAAAATATTATTCTATTATTAACTATAATACAAATTTACATAAAAAATTAATAATATGTTTCAATTTGGTTGTATTATTATAATTAAATTCATTGTTCACATTGTCTTATTTATAAAATCACATGAAAAAAACAGCTTAGATAAAGTGTAATATGTGTACATTTAATTTTAGTTCTTTTATGTGTGTTAATATGAAGTAATGCAATTTTTACAATAGCTTAGAGTAATGATATGTGTATATCTATAATCATTTTTAGTGTTTTACTTTTACATTTTTGTTATTGTAATCTACATTTGCTTGTACATTATTTAAATATTACGTGGTTGTAAAAGTTTTATATTAATATTTATAAATGAATTTTTTTACGATCGTAAAATTCATGTTCTTATGTTTACTTGTTTTGAAAGTCTTGAAGACATTTTCTAATGATGAAACTTTTGTACAAGCTAAATTCACCATTTCTTGAATTTTTATAAATCAAGCAAAGAGAATATTTTTATTAAAATAAGGGGTTTAAGATAACAAGAACGTCTAAAATAATGGTATGTGATTTTGTTCTTGTAAATAATATTATAGCTTATAAATTAGGGCAGTACTAGCAATATAGCACGAAAAATTTTTGATATTGTTTTTCTTATGTTGGAGATACGCTTTAAACGAAAAACTAAAGTTTTGTGTGAAGTGTAAACATTGTGAGGCTCTTAATTAAAGCAACTATACTAGTTACATTAATTTTGCTGTAAAATAAGATATGAAAGATATTTTTGTATCAAATTGGTCCTTTCTGATCTATGCACCAAAAGTTGTTCATCTAAATATATGCACTAACATGTTCCATTCAATTATTTCAGTTCTAAATTTAAAAAATTATTATCGGAAAACGTTATATTATGAAAATTAAGATTACATAATTACATATATGGTTAAATTCAATATTACACACAAATTGTATATGCATATACAAAGATAAATAGATTTTTGGTCTAAGGGTGCCGATGAGTGCTAAATTGTTTCTTCTTTTTGTGAGCTTATTTGTTCCAAATTTATTTAAAACAAAATGTGAAATTTAGTTTGTGAGTGTGAATGTGAAATCAACCTTTTCATGATGCATACCTACATTATAAACAAAACAGGTTTATTTTTTAAACATGGTTGTCATATTTTTCTAATATTGGTTCCCCATTTGAACGAATAACACTAATTACGTGCAAAGCTTATTAGTACGGATAAGTACAGAAAATGCAATGATTTTTTTTAAACAGCCATGTCATTGCGCACAACGAACTTTTAAACTTGTATTTTGACGTAAAAACTTAAACATATGGTTGCCATTTAATGTAAACTATAAGACTTTCTTAAAATAGTTCAAATGAATTAATCATACTCAAACACCCCGGTGTCATAGACACGCCTCCGATTCTAACATAACCTGGCCGAACCCAAACACTCAACCAAAATACACCTTAGACCATTATCGTCTTAAAACTTACATATGACATACTACATTTTAGTTTTATAGATACATATATATCACAAACACACGTTTATACACACACATATAGGCATATATACACCCGTGCGGCCGTGCAGGGTAACAAACGAGTAAGAAGTTTTATGGAGCAACTCAATAAATGAACAAACATGGCTGTGTTTTGTGCTTGTGTTCGTTTGTGTTCTTTTTTGTTAGTTTGATTAAATGAACGAAAGCCTGTATTTATGTTTGTTCATTTGTTGATAAAGTGAACATAACAAACTTCATGTCAAACAGTTCAATATTATATTTACAAGTCCAATACTTGACGACAAAAGACTTTGTCATCGCTTTAAGGCCCAATCGCATATATTCACCTATTTCACGTCCTTATCTACTCCATGAGACCCATATCCGAACTCCATATCTCATCATCTTACGCCCCAATCCATAATATCTTAAATAACCGCTCGAGTACGTACTCAACTTCCAGGGTACATCAATTTAAGAAATAATAAGCATTTTTTTCAGTCTTTGGTTGGATCAGTTTTCAGTCGATCAGGCTACTGGGCAGGACTAAAACTGAAAGCTTTGGCTTCTTTTTGTAAGATGAAATTTTATAAATCCAAACTATTAAATATTCGCTAATATTAATCCCAACTAACATTCATTAGTTGTAATCCTACCTTTTAATTTTATTACTAATAAAAGTCTTAGTATAACTGTTATTTTACTCCGTTAGTTTTTGATAATGTATAATGTGAGGTGATTTGTGATGTAACGTATAACATAGTTATAATTAAATATATAAATGTATTACTCAAATTTTCTTTTATAAAAAAATTATTTTTTGAAGTTATTTAACATAACTCTTTTGTTTCCGGTTGAGTAGGTTAGAGACAAAGATACACAAAAATTGAGTAATATATTTATATTTTTTATTTTAAATATATATAGGTCATGTCACATGCCACATCACGAGCAACGTCGCATGTCATTTAATAAAAAACTAACGAAGTTAAGGAACAGTTAGACTGGGATTGTTATTGGCAATGTTTTCAGAACTGGACCGGGCAGTGAACCGGACACTTTATCGGTCCGTTGGTCGGACCGGATATAAGAAACTGATAAAATTATAATTATTTTTTATAAATATATGTAAAAATTACTGAAAAATAAAAAATTATATAAAAAAACCGGTTCAAACGGTCCAACCACCGGTTCAATCGGTCCTGTTCTCGGACCGACTGCCGGTTCGACCGGTCCAACCACTAGTTCGACGTTAAAAACGGTTTTTAGCCCCGAACCGGACAGGATTGGAGTCCGGTCCGGTTTTCTAAACAATGGTTATTGGTAACAAAATTGAATGTTAGGATTAATATTAGTTAAATTATTAGTTGGGATTAATATCCACCAATATAGTTTGGAACTTTGAATTATTAAAAAAACTAATTTTCTGTTTTTTCGATATTAGTTCAAAGACCCAAGTCCACTATTAAGTTAAAGATAAACCTATTTTCTTGCGATTTTGTTGGAACACAACAGATATTGGCCCAATTATATCTTGTTTAAAAAATAATTTGGATTTGATGGATCCTTTGGCCCAACTTCCTCTTTGAATAATATCACAAATATTAATCATATCACAAAGACGTTACAACTCACACGATACCATCTTATTTCTTTTTCGTTTCGTCACTATAGCTCACATTTCACCTTCAATTTTACTGGTAAACTATTGATAATGAAAATTTAAGTCGTGTGGTTCACGATTAAAATAGATTCAAATCCTATAAGATATATATTGTGTAATTTTCTTACAAAATCAAAGAATTGTTGTTCAAAAAAAAAAAAAAAAAATTTAACTGTCATCTTCCTTCTAGGATTGTCTCCTTCTTCCCTATCTTCTTTGATTATCACTCTTATATTTTTTTCAAATATATCAACCCTCCATTTCTTCTTTGATTGTTTTAGTGTTCCAAAATTTGTGTTGGCTTCAAGTTGGTTAGCATACGGTTATTATGGTTTTTTTTAATGAGCTGGCATGAATTGTAACAGTTGAGTTCTAGCCAAAATAACTCCATGAAAGATTTCAAGCGAAACTTAGTTGTCTTGTATAGTTTCAACTTGAACCCAATTTAAGTCAAGACCAACTCTAATTCTAATTCACCTAGGAACAGCCCTAATCTCTAACAAGCAACAAGCTACTTTAAAATAAAATAAATACATAAATTGTTATTGTTATTTCATTCTAATAAAATAAATAGAGGCTTATACTTAGTCGCGTAGGAGAAAGTTTATATTTTAATAATTAGAAATTAATTTCTTATCTACCACCCCTAACACTTTGCTACCCCGTCTACACGTAGATTAATTCTGCAATAGAAAATTATTGTTTTAGAATTTAAAAAGAAGCATGTCCTTAATTGTAGGACAAATTAAGTTTTTTCTTTCTTTCTTGTTTTATTTGCTATAATAATATTTAAAAGTTTGTGATCATACTACAAATTATAAGAGGAATACTTTTTTTCTAAATCAAGTTTAAAATATTTTCAAAAAATAATATCATATTTACGTTTCTAATAATTCTAAATCTTTTATCATTGTTTTAGGACAATTTTATAAAGAAATTTGTTGCGGAATATAAAATTATTTGAGCTTTACAACAAATTACTTTATACTGCAAAATCAAATATGCGTTTCACTAAAAAAAAAAAAAAAGAATATCTAATCAATTTCTTTTTTCCTTCCCCACGATATTTGTTTCATCATCATGAGAAGTTATTTGCCAGCCTACCTACAACCAAAAAATTTATTAGCAATGCATTACGTAAAGCAAGTAGTAAATTGATTTCTGGAGGGTCAAAATCTTGACGGAGTGTTTATTAGCAATGCATTATGTATATATATAAGACAATATTATATTATTATACAACACAACTTATGCTATTATGATTATGTGAGTTTGTTTCAATAGCAAGCAGCAACTGTTAAGGACGGAGTGTTTACGTATGCATTATTTAGTTGTGCATTATGCATATGATAAGCTTCAGATCTTTATTATAAAAAAATAAAAAAATAAAAAAAAAAAAAAAAAAGAAGAAGAAAGCAGCACGTTAAGGTTCCACTGATGGGAAAATTGAAGGCTTATCCATTGCATTCTTTGAATTGAAGTTGGTGTACAAATGTAAAGACCATAATTGGTTGACCATCCACTACCCATAAAAGCGGCCCACATGTCACTTTGACTAACGCAGCCCCAACTTATAACGAACACATAAACGCGAATTGCACAACCGATTGCCAACCAATTCTGTCATACCACATTCAATGTCATCCTAACAGTCAAAAGAAAATGAATTGATATTATTTCCTCTTTTCTACGACTCTAATCTAAACTAAATTTATACCTAAATTGACCTAATAAACTCGTAACAAACTAAACAACACAAGGAGTCCCTGAACTTCAAAGAAAACAAAAACAACACAAAAAGTAACATATGATTTTAACTTTAACTCTAATTAAAATAATCACAACAATATATATATTAACACCTTAATAATTCTTTGTTTGGGTTCTTAATTTTATAAGTACTAATCATTATTAGATGATATTATTAAAATAATAACCTACTTGTTTAGATAAACAGTTTAGAAATTTTATTAAGCTTAAATGTGTTGTATGTGACATTCGATTAGTATTACTCCTTGGTTTCATTTTATTCATTTTGTTTAATTTCCTTATGCTTCACCCGTATTATAATACACTACTTTAGTTAACACGTTTCAATTTATTATAGCAAAAATCACATATGAAAGGAATGATCATAACTTTTTTTTTTTTTTTTGAAAGGCAAATGTATAAACCTGCTTCGTAAGATAGGTGTTATCTTAATCTGACCTACCTATCCGTTTCTCAGCCTGGATTGACTCCAACCCTCTTAGAAGAAAACCCACAACTTGAAAAACCACTTGGCTCAACCCTGAGTATTTTTGATCAGAGTAAGAATTGAATACAATAGCACCTGATATTACATGTCTTGGATAGCTCATCTTAACCATTTAAATGATCATAACTTAGTATTCGACTTATATAACTTGAGCATGATTGATATGGTAAGTTGCTTGACCTTTTAACTTTCCACTTTTTGCAAGCCATTCAAAATTTGAAAGATTTATTTTCAGGCAAAGATAACTTATATGACAAGTTATTTTAAGTAAAAAGTTAAACTAAATAAGTGCATATCTTTGATGAGTTTATCTTAAAAATGTTGGCGTCTATCACTTTCGTATCTTCATCTTTCGTCACTCGTTGTTATCTTGTGCCGCTAGGCCGACTACCCTACTGACCAACACCCCCAAATAACTCAAACATCGTCTTCATCAGCATTTGAACACCATCCTACAATCACTTTCAGCCACTATCCAACTTGAAACTAAGCAATAAATTCATTGATGTCGACACTCTTTCTTCAACATGACCGAGTCCTGATAAATTCATCCGTATAGAAATCCATTAAACAAGTTGATTTTTTAACTTTTAAATAATTATGTTGTCTAGTTACAATGTGGCAATAAGAAACTATTTAAATCAGTAGGAAATTACTTTAAGACAGGAACTTGACAAAAATTCATGTGTTATTTCTTTTCTAAAATACATGATTAGATTAGAAAAACATATTATAGGTAAATTTGTATTTACTTTATTTTTATTGGTAAAAACTAAATGTAAGCTTTTATATCGTATATTTGTATTACGTTGCATAAAATGCAAGTGTGCCCATACATAATATTGAGACTAGAGAGAGGCGCGACTAGCGTGTGTATATAAACTATACGAAAGTAACCATAAAGTATAATTTACAATAAAATATTCACATACACAAACTACATTAAACTTGAACAACAATAATTTCTTTCTACAAAAAGTGATAAGAAAAGTATTGTACTGATTTTTTTTTCTTATAGTCACTCACTAAAACGAGAATAATAAAGTTTTAAACTAGTTAGTGTAATCCGGTTATTAAATAGGACAACTCGAATACCAACTGTTTATAAACAAATCAACCTCAACATTACTTGGTTAATAGACCGGTTGATCCATTAACTCGTTCAAGTTTAAGTGTTTGAAAAACTATATTTTTAGTTTAATTAAAGAGTGTTAATATTAAAGTTTGACGCTGCGAATTTCTATTTTTCCTCTTACTATTCAGCAAATAAAATTAAATATACTTCTAAACCCTTTACCAACTTATAATTTTTAACAAATCTATTTATTACTCTTAAATAGTTATTTCATTTCTAAAATCTTCTATCCTTTTAATCTGATTTCTATAATATTAACAACGTATAAAAATATGTTACACTTTTATTAAGTCATCAGATAGCACTCCTAGTTGCAAATAAACATTAAACAAATCAACCACAAGTACTTTTAAAATGTGTTTGAGACACTTTAAAATATGTTTGAGATAAAGCTAATATTTTAACACAAATAAATACATACGTTATGCTTAATTTCACTTCACCAATTCAACCTGCGAATAATCCAACATGATAAACAGATCCCACCTAAAAGATAAAATATAACTTTCTAAAGTGTTTTTTTTTCATATCTTGTTTCCTAAATAAAAAACAACATACCATACCACTAGTATTTGTTATTATAAAACCGTGTTAACGCATTAAAGAGTTCGTTGGGGTAGTTGCACCACCACCACCTCCCCCTTTAAATTCTCATTTCCCCCTCTTCTTCCTCCATCACATTCTCCTTCACCTCTGTGTTCTTCAATACCCTTAAATTCATCTCATCAATCAATTGCCCCCAATTTCACCTACAATTCCTCAAATTTCACCATATTCATCCATCTTCCATGGCGGATTCACAACAACCACTGTCGCCGTCGCCGGCCACCACCACCGCATCACTCCCCAACTTCCTCCTCTCTGTAAAACTAAAATACGTCAAATTAGGCTACCATTACTTAATCTCACACGGTCTGTACCTCTTGTTAACCCCTTTATTAGCCGTAGTCTCGATCCATCTATCAACACTCACCACACTCGATTTGATCCATTTATGGGACCAGCTCCGGTTCAATTTGGTGACGGTGCTCATCTGCTCGGCGTTAATGGTGTTTTTAGCCACACTCTACTTCATGAGCAGACCACGAAAGGTGTACCTTGTGGATTTCGCCGCTTACAAACCCGACGACGAACGAATGGTCACACGTGAGATATTCATCGACCGATCGACCAAAACGGGGATGTTTACCGACGAGAATTTAGCCTTTCAGAAGAAGATTCTAGAACGTTCTGGATTAGGGCAAAAAACGTACTTCCCTGATGCAGTTTTGCAGGTTCCCCCAAATCCATGTATGGCGGAAGCGAGAAAAGAAGCGGAGATGGTGATGTTTGGAGCCATTGATGATTTGTTGAAGAAAACTGGTGTAAAACCGAAGGATATTGGGATACTGATAGTGAATTGTAGTTTGTTTTGTCCCACACCATCGTTGAGTTCGATGATTGTGAACCATTACAAGCTTAGGGGGAATATTATGAGCTTTAACCTCGGTGGAATGGGCTGCAGCGCTGGACTAATCTCCATTGATCTCGCCAAGCAGCTTCTGCAAGTGAACCCTAATTCCTACGCATTGGTTGTCAGTACTGAGAATATTACATTGAATTGGTACTTTGGGAACAACAGATCAATGCTTGTGTCTAACTGTTTGTTTCGAATGGGTGGAGCTGCGGTTCTGCTGTCGAATCGTTCTTCTGATCGTCGTCGTGCGAAATATCAACTGATTCATACCGTTCGTACACATAAAGGTGCAGATGATAGGTGTTATAACTGTGTGTTTCAAGAAGAAGATGAGAATAAGAAGATTGGTGTGTCACTTTCAAAGGACCTGATGGCTGTGGCTGGTGAGGCGTTGAAGACGAATATCACGACCCTCGGGCCGCTAGTCCTTCCGATGTCGGAGCAGCTCTTGTTTTTCCTCACATTAGTCGGGAGGAAGGTGTTTCAGATGAAGATCAAACCATACATCCCCGATTTCAAGCTCGCGTTCGAGCATTTTTGCATTCACGCCGGAGGTAGAGCGGTTCTTGATGAGTTGGAAAAGAATCTTGAGCTATCTGATTGGCACATGGAGCCATCAAGAATGACGCTTAATAGGTTTGGTAACACTTCAAGCAGTTCATTATGGTATGAGTTGGCTTACTCTGAGGCTAAGGGTCGGATACGAAAGGGTGATCGCGCGTGGCAGATTGCTTTTGGGTCCGGGTTCAAGTGTAATAGCGCGGTGTGGAAGGCGTTGAGGACGATTGACCCGGCCAAGGAGAAAAATCCTTGGACTGATGAGATCGATGATTTCCCGGTTCATGTTCCTAAGGTTGAGAAGATCGGTTCTTGAAAAGGTTCGATTTTTAGTAATAGTGTAGGATTTTAAGAATTTGATGTGTAAAAATATATATTGTTGTTGTGTAATTGTAGAAAGTCGAAAAAGAAATTGTTTTTTTGACTTTCCATCGTGATGATTATTATGTATACATGAATATTTAAAAATGATTTTATTAGAGTTTAACAAAATATTTTGCGATGAATAGTTTAGAAACCCAAAATAAGGTATTATTGTTAAAATAAATATCGCGAGAAAAATACGAGCAGCATAATTGATATTTATAGTATCTTAAATAATACTCCAACTTGACTAGAGATTATCTCTTCCAACTCATGTCAATGTCGTAGTCGTGGGACATTTAATGAAATGGTGCAACCATGACTCTAGCCATAACCGGCAACTACTATAGTTACTTGAATTTATAATAATTATATTATATATTAAAAAGCAACTTCACTGCTACAGTAAAGTTTGCTTTTTAATATTTTGGCCACACATTTTGTAAAATATATTTAGAAGTTTGATTTTTAATATATTGGCCACATATTTTTATAAAATGTATTTAAAACCCAAATTGTAATTAGGATTAATAACAAAGTTTTATATATTTGCTTTATGACCACAAAAGTTTATTTTTTTGTGTTTTTGGGTTCAAACATTAGTATCGGTATTCGATATTTCAGAACCGGTATTGGTATACGCTTTTGTGGTTTCCGATAAGCCGACCCGACAACGAAGAAAGTCACGGTAGCATAACACAAAGAAAAACAACCAAACTTCCGTACGCGTAACGTAGGTGAAGTTTGTTTTTTGACCACAAACGTTTAATTTTTTGTGTTTTTGACGTCAAACATTAGTATCGGTATTCGGTATTTAATCGAACTGGTGTATACGCTTTTGTGGTTTCCGATGAGCCAACCCGACAATGAAGAAAGTCACGATCGCGTAAGACAGAGAAAAACAACCAAACTACCGCGCGCGTAGCGCGGGTTAAAACACTAGTTTGTATTTAATTGTAGAACATGAATGTTCTATGATAAACGAGTGGTTTGTTATGAAAAAAAAATTGTTTCAAATACATCGTATGAGAATTGAGAAGTAAATTAAGTTGTCAAACTAATCAAGCAACTTGTAATAAATTTTACTAATAACTCAGCTTACTAATGTTAGACTATGCTATACATTGAATAATTAACTTCTCAAGTCATTCATCTATTAGTCTAGCAGTCTAAACTACATGTTACTAGGTTGCTCTTGAGCCGTCTTAGCTGAGTGAAACTGGGGCTAGCTTGAACTCGGTTCATTTACAAACCGATCGAGCCGACTTCTTTACACCCAAGTCGATTTAAAGCGAACTATTTTTATATTTTTACAATATTAGCTATTTCTAAGCGAATTTCAAGCTATTTAAATAATTGTAACCCAATGTGATCTTACTTGAAGTCTGGTTCCCACCATCATATTCTATGTAAGAAACATTGTAAAATGTCGTAAAAATAACTACAACTTTTGATGGCATATAAAACTCAAGCACAATTGACATTCAAGATTAGAATAAACTACAATATCAGATATATAAGTAGGGTGCAGTTCAAATAAAAACCAATAAACTAAATTCACCCATCATAAGATGACATGTAACTTGTTTTATTAGAAAAAAAAAAACTAAGGTTAAATAAGAATGTATACACATTTGTAAACTGAGTTTATACATGTGTAAAACTCATTTATATTCAAAAAATCTAATAAAAAATAGACTTAACCTACATAAAAAAAATAGATCTAGCCAACCTATATTTTAAAAAGGAATGTTTGAGTAGTTCTTTAAGAAAACATCACCAACAAAAAAACTCAAATCTAAATTTAAACACCAAACAAAAAAATTCTTACAATTCTAGCATTTATCAACCAAAAAGCTTAGATCTAACCTTAAACACTAAAGTAAACTCATTATGAAAACAAACTTTTAACTAGATTTAAATCGAAGAACATGGAATCATTGATCTTTATCATGAACAAAAAACCAAAAAAAAAAAAAAACAAAAAAAAAACACCAAAATATAACTTTGAAAACCAAAGGAAAAAAACAAAACGTTGTTGCCTTCGTCGTCGCCATCACCGCCGTAGATGGTGGTCGGCAGCCGATGGAAGCTTTCATCTCTTATTTTTCTCTCAGCCTCTCTCTTGTCTTAAAGAGAAAAAGATGAAAGATGAAATCTAGATCTTTGATCTAGTTGTACTCGGCATGTCAAAGTCATGGGTTTGGGGGGATATCAAATTACTTATATATATATATTTTTTTGTATAATGGGGTCCCATTAAGACACAAAATTGTATTTTTTTATTCAGATAATTTAGGACCATTAATTTTAATTTAATAATGGTAGAGATTTTGTTTATTGATTTTTATAATTTCTTTTGTTTTTAATTTGAACTCTACCCTATAATGGTATACCACATATATAAACTAAGATTAAATTAGTGCAATAATGAAAAAAGAATCGAGTTACTTGTCAGCAAGTAGTTGTATAATGAAGAAAATAATAGGTCACTCCTCGAAAATCAATCAACAATATGTGAATACCAAATCCATTCCAGGAGATGAATGCTTGCGTCAAATAGTTTATGTTGTATGCTAGAGTATATGGAAGGTAAGAGATGAAGGAGTTTTCAACAAATAAAAAAAAAAAAAAAAGCTACTCTAGCAAGCATCATTTAAACCAGTAAAATTATGATTTCTTTTTGGATCAAGACCAGAATGAGAAAGATGTCAGCTAACTTTCTTTTTTAGGCTTCATTTGATTATGGTTAGATAAATCTTCTTGTTCAAAATTGTGGAGTTGTTTGTTTTTGGATTTGTTATCTTCCACGTACTTTTTTGTATGGGGATTTTTAATCTCTTGCTAACTTATTTTCTTTTAATAAAATTTTGTTGCCGTTAAAAAAAAAGTTGTAAAATGTAGGGAGACAAAGTAAAATGGAATAGAATATTAATCATTATAATATGGGCTTAACTTAAATAAGCCAAACAAGAAACGATCCTAACCAAAGTTGGCTTAAATTTACATTTACGTACTAAGCCTAGCCAGCTTATTTACAATCAAGTCGATTTTAAATGAGTCATTTCTAACTACCCTTCAGTTTAAATTATCTTGAAGGATGATATTATTTATTAATGCAAAAATTGAATGATATATATTCCTCGAAATTTGTATCATACATTCATACCTTTTACCTTGTAAGATAAAAAAAACACTGGAAGAATGAATTTAAAAATACAAGTTTCGGGAATAGTATCATGCAAGAGATTAAATGAAATCAGAGAAGTAAAGAGATGGTAGTTGAACAAAGAAATGACAGCCCATGACACTAGATCCATCAGCCACCAACTTCTTTCAATAATAAATCTAAGAAAAACAAATTGTTTCCTTCTAGACTATATTATCCCTTCTAACATGTAACCTTATTAGATGCTCATAATTAGATTATCAAGAGAACAATCAAACAAAGATGTATATAATTGATCATGTCGGTTTTCTGTCACCAATTTTGGTTCCTTATTTCTAGAACGAAAATTGTATGTTTTTTTTGGCTACATTTCATTAGATTTAAAAAATCATACACAGAAAGCAAAAACAGTTTTTTTAGTCCAAAATGTCATTTCTCTTTGACCAATTACTAGCCTGATTAACGTTGTCATAATTGACCCGAAATAGATACTTGGAATGCAATTAATATGGTTTGGTTGGGAAGGTATTTATTGTATGGTTCCAATAATTGAATTATAAAACATATAAACTTAATAAAATAATAAACAACTAGTAAATATAAAATTCAAACACACAACTCGAATTCTTGTATAGTTATATTTTATCATGTTCGTTGTAAGTATCATGTGTGAGAGACGTCCACTCTTAACCTGTTTAAATGTGACATTAAATGTTCCAATAATTCTGACTCCATCTATTTTAATTTTAGGGGTATAAAAATAAAATGAAAAATTTATCATCTTCTTTTAGTAGCTTTTTGAATCATCGATGGGTGGCTTCCCCCCACCCCCATCGATCATTTTCGTTACTCGAGTACGAAAACTTGGAGCTCTAAGCTTGCATATCCCTAAAGGGACGCTTGTACATCGGTTTATTATTTTTATTCCCGAACCTAAGAACACCATCAAAAGAAAAATCACCTTAAGCTTGAAAATCTTCTGGCCGAATATGTGATCCCTTTTTTTGGTAATAGATGAGACTTAAACCTAAGACGGCATTCTTACTGTAATAAATTACTAGGTATCTCACCTCAGCCATTTGGGCTGAGGATAATTGACAAAAAAAATATGACATAAAAGTGCTCTAATTATAATAATAAAAATAACTAAGACGACTACAAAAATAAAAATTTTAACCAGTCAATTTGTATTATGTTCTTTTCTTTTAGGTTAACAATTGCAAATTTCAATAGAGGGTCTATGCAAATAGAGGCTAGAAATCGAGTTGAAATTGATGAACCCAGATACGAGGTATATTATATATCCGTCTTAGAAACATTTGGCCTAACCTGAACATGACATGTTCATATGCAGTGCCACAAAAATCGAAGCCTAGCACCAATTAATCGGTAATCGGTTACCCACCGATTAGATTTTAGCTAATCATTTAATTAATCATTCAAAGGTTAAAATCAACCAACATTTGGAGAAAATCAGTTAAAAATGGTCAAATGTGGTCAAAATATACTAGAGTCAGCTAAAAATGATAGAAATCGGTTAAAATTGAAAAAGTTAATGTATACTTTTGAAAAATATTGTATATATTTATAAATTTGAAAATTAACATATAAAATTCCAATCTGATTAATTCTTATAAATTCTTCGTCGGTACCTCACCAACTAACGCAAAACAATTTTTACGTGTTGATATGTTTATCTAAAGGAGCAAATGGGTTGACATGTTGTAAATTACTTGTAATCAAATTATAAATGGGTTAAATAGACGTAGACGAGCTAGGCCTCTAGGGTGCTATAAATGGGTCGGTTGTAATAAATTAGTAAAACTAAATTTAGGGTTGAAGGAATTCATGGGCTAAATACTGACCCATTTCAAATTGGGCTTGGCCCGAGTAACCCAATGGAAATCATGAGCTTGTAATTCTCTTCTCTCTTTACTAATTCATCAATCATGATGAAGATGTATTGTGCAGTTTATTCTTGGGCCAATACTCAAAATATTGATCCCAAAAATATTACCTCGCAAGCCCAGTTTTGATTAGCTGCGATTACGATAAGAATTTACTAATCAAGCCAGCTAGACATTCTGATAATTTCAGGGTATAGATGGGGAAAAAAACCGCGTTCTGAACCAAAACTGGTCCGAAATGAACCTGACGATGTGAAGATACTGGTTTGACGGAAATCAGTTTGGGTTGAAACCAAACTAGCGAGATGACTGGAACCGGTTTTGGTTGGACTGAAAACCGAAAAGCCAATGAGATGTCGTGATGCACATAGAAGTTGAAGCAGTGCTTTATATCAATCATTTTAGCAGATATGTGTCATTTTTAATATACGAGAAGAAATATGCCTTTTATCGATTTCCACGATAGTATACTCGTGTCATAAATGACAACACAGTCTTGAGAACAAACCAACAATGTTCGTTAGAAGAAAACATATAGAGTACACAAATATTCGAAAATGCATGCCGTTGTGGCCTTTTATATTTTCAACCTGTTATGTTAAATAAGTAAAACATGAAACTCACAACTAGAGTCTTCTTAAAAGTCGGCCATTGAAAAAGTTAAGTTTATGTGCATCTTTTTTTTTAGAGAAAAATATGTTGTTTGTCTCTTTTCTTCTTTTTGGCAAGATCCCCACCCACGATCAAGTTACATCACATGTTCACCCTTTTCCATTATAGTTGCCCACAATGCCCCCATATAGAGGGCAATTTTGGGCATGTGTTTAATGAAACATATTTTTGGCATATCCTAAGTACTAATGACCTAAAAATATATAATTACTAGAAACAACTGCCCAAACCATCTAATTGAAAATGAGCGAGTCGAACCCTTTAATGGAGTTGTTTGAAATTCGAATAACAGACATCACTGATTTTCAAAAACTATGTCGCTAGGGGTATATTTGGAAACATGATGCATATGTGGTACATAAACATAATCCAGTTTATGTAATTAGGGGCTTAACTATATTGGTTCTTGGTAACGACTTGTCATGCTTGTGGCCCATAGATAATTGGAACTTGGAATGATACTTTGATGCCAAAAGAAATGGTCTAATAAGTAGATTACAATACATACATTACTTTTTCTTTGAACGAAAATCGAATTTACTACTAACAATACATCATTGTGTATCGTAGAACTCGAACCCTTCACTTCATAAGAAAGGGTACTATTTTACACACTTGTATACCGGTAGTACAAATAACTTTTGTTCAGCATATACATCACTTGCATATATGTCCTTAGTATGCAATTAAAGGTGTTATAACATATATTTGATTTTAGTTTTTTTAAGTTTTCATGTGTCACACACTTTTTAAAGTAAGTTATTAATCAATACTTGGTGTATACAAAGGCTTGGTTCCTGCGAAATTGAAGAATATGAACATTAAATAACAATAACAAAAAGTTAATCAAATTATACCAAAATATAGGTAAAATAGTTGATATTGGTTATCATCTATCTAAAATTACATATCCAAAACAAAAAATGTTATTAAGAGTTAAATATATAATTTCCTAACAACAAGACACTACAAAATTCAAGTAAAATGAATTTGACAAGATAATCATATTTATGTAGTTTTTTAATCAACAATTTACCTGTATAGTTATATGCTCTTGTAACGTTAGTAAATAAAGTAGTTTCGAATTATGGTAATTTTATAAATCATAATCTAATATAGTCAAATTATATTATCAAAATAAGAGGTATGAAATTCAACAGCAAATTATACTAATGATCTCTTGGCCTAATGGTTAAGGGGGAGGTGGGAGGATTTGCCTCTCTTGAAGGTCTAAGGTTCAAACCTTGGCATTGGCGAATATTACTAACTTGGTGATACTAACTACTAACCACTAACCAGTCGTTCAAAAAAAAAAAAAAAAACAGCAAATAACAAAAAGGTATTTATAAATAAATTATAAATTAAATAAATAGACGTGTTTTGATATCTACCTTGAACATCGTTTTAGACTTTTAGTCGTTAACGATATCTCTTATTTATGTCAATTTCAACGGTTAAATGTTGTAGGGACCGTATCATATGCGAATATCAATTTTAATACCAAATAACGAAACCAAATGCGTTTTTTCCTTTATTATTTTATCATAAATAATATTATTATATTATTAAAAAGAAGATTTATGGCCAAGTAAACGGGAGAGGGGACACCAAAAAGTGTCACAAAAACATCCAAAATAAAATTTAATTGGGCCATTCAAATTCCCTATCAAACGTTTCTTTACACAAAAAAGGACCACCTTTTTGGTACATCCCTCTAACTTTTCGAGGAAAAAAAAAAGAGTCTTTTTATAAATATATTTTTATTTTTTCTAAGAATAGAATTCTTGCTAAATTATTGTTTTCCGAACATTGATCTCGATGGGCTGTTAAAGTGTTAATTGGTGATGAGTGATGCATATACTTTTAATATGTTAAGATTTATATTGTAAAATCGTTGAGACCTTAAGACATTTGCAACGTTTGTCTGGTGAATTGGTGAGCTCGTGTCTCTACATACAAAAATATTACACAAAATCAATGCTGTGAAAATTGCACTATAGTTAAGTTGATTCGTAATAATTTATGAGATCTCGTTATTAATGTATAGTTGAGGCATAACTTTATATCCGCTCTAGATGTTAAAGAGATGGACTTTTTTTATTGTTTAACAGGATGTATAGGAAATAAATATACGAGGATGTAAAGTTATTCATCAATTTAAAGGTAGAATTTTTAGAGAAATTGAAATTAAACTTGGATAATACGATAGTCGTGAAAATCATTTTCAGATCGAAATTATTCGGTGGTTCACCCGAATAAAGTAATCAGATATAACTAATCAGACGAGATCAAAAACTAGTACAAACGATTGTATGATTTTCATGAACCAGAAGAAGATAATTCGAACTAGAGAGGAATGACCAAATATCTGCAATTCGATTTTGGAGATTGGGATCCTTAACTGCCATTTGGTAGTTTTCATTTTTAAAATCATAATAGTTAAAATTGCGTCATCTTTAAGCCTCTGATTTCACATGTGAAGTTCCATGAAAATATTTTTTAATACATTTTTAATAAAGCCAATTTTAACAGAAATAAAAATTTCTACATGAAATTTCAACCCGAGCCATTTTAAAACATTTCCAGCTCGACCCCAGCCAAGGACTTTGCCCTTTGGACCCCACCAGGGGCTGACGCCCCTTGGACCTCGCTTTCAAAGGTGCTGCCCCCGGACACCCGCCAAGAGGGCATTGTCCTCTTGGAACCCCCAAGGGTTTCACCCATAAACATTATAAGGTATAATGTTTTAATGTTGAAGGTTATAATAAACTCAAACAATCATGCACTCTGTACATTCTAACCTGTTTGATGGATATTATGATCAAATTGATCATCTAGTCAATCCAATTATACTAAAATATCTAGCAACACGTAGGTATTTGCTCGTCAATGCTAAATTTAAAAAATATATATATGTCATATTTGATTTGTGCATAATTGAGCCGGAGGACATAAGAGCTAACCGAATTTATCAAAACAATATTTTAGCATCTTAGGCATTAAATATTTTAATATTGATCGAAACATTCTATTATTCTTGTTTGCGGATGCTTAAATGCATAGATGTGATATGATTAGATGCATTAATTCCGTATGAAACATAAAAAACCTGTCGTTCATGTTTGCTTAAATTTAAAAGTTGTGGATGCGTTGGATGGATTAGTGATAGAATTGAAATATGTCATTTTGTCTAACCTTTACTATATAATATCATATTACATAACACATAATATGTTATAAGTTTAATCATACAATACATATACGCCTTTACAAACACTTTCGAATGAAACCAATAATACGCGATCTACCGTTCTCTTCATCACTTCAATTTGCCCACTTGCTTGCCCCACTTGTTATCCTTCTCACAGCCACAAACAAGAAATTTACACAACTCTAATCAAAAAAATACTTCACGGACGGGTTAAATAGTGTGTCATCAAGCCTTATCCGATCCATTTAGTCCCAATCCACCAAATCACAGGTGGAGCGAAATGAGGCCCCACAGTTTGGTTATTTTATAAAAATGTCTTTTTTTAAGTACCGTCTCTATAAAAATACATTATGTTAAGGTTATAATCATTTCTTTTTACATGCACCGTTTTTATTTATGTTTTGATGCTGGTTCGATTAACAATAACTTATTTAACACCCAGTCAATGTTATTTTTATCATTTTATTTTAACATCATTATGTAAGTATATTAAAAATTATAAAAGACATTACTTATATAAACAAACATGCTTACTTAGTAAAATTTCACAAAGAATAAATGTTATATTGTTATTTGACACGTACTTACTTCTATATATGTAAATCGAAAGTTTTATATTGTTTTGATTCAGATTATTGAAAACTATATTGTGTGTTAAACTCATCAAATTATGACTACGAATGAATTGTGAAAATTAAAATTCGAGAATAATATTCGAATTTAAGCATAAAGTTTATTATCTTTTGGTTTTAAACCAATGTTTGATGTACTTATAAGCTATATCTTAAAGCGGATAACATGTAACCCAACAAAATAGTAACAAACATATGGTTAGCGCTATCTATAACATGTGTGTAAAATAAATACTAAATTACAAGTTATTATTAGTTTTATGAAAAAAAAAGCTTTACTTTAACTTATTGTAAAGGAGATGCTAATATGTTATATTGGTTGATATTATCTTAATCATGATAAAAGATGTAACGCATGTAAAACTGCTTAAATAAAACATGATAAAAACATAAATTTTAATTTTGTAAGATTTATATTTATAGAAACAAAATTAAAATAGTTAGTAAATACCACATCAAATAGCATGTGATATCTATTTATTGTAATCACGATGACATGATAATATACATAGTAAAATCCAGACTATAATTCTTTGTTACCTACAACTTAATTTGCAATATATCATGTTACAACACTTATGAAGCATTTGCATGTGACAAGATGCACATGTAAGCGAAGGTGTATTATTGCATAATGAATATTCGGATTCTGCTTTTATTCTTTTTTGGTAAGTTTTAATTTCCAAATCCATAAAGTATACTTTAAAATCATAAAATAAAATAAAATAAAATTTATTTAATTCATTTAATTTATTAACAAAGAAAAGATAAAGGGGCACCCAAGAAACCTACGATAAAAGGACCTAAAGTCGAAGGATGATCGGAGTGTATCCCACCACGACACCACAGTAAGATACGAGTGGCGCCCAAATTAACTCCCAAGGGATTTATTTGAAGCATTTTCACCCCCTTCAAATCCATCAATTTTGCTAAAATCCCTTCACTTTCTTCCGATTTTTCATCAGGTAATCCTCAATTCTGCAATTTTCTTGTTTTTCCAGCATTAATCTCTGCTGATTGATTGATGGGTCTGTTTCGATTTGTGCCGTGATCTCTGATTTGTGGTGTTTTTTCGTAAAGAATACTGCAAGTTTGTGGGTTTTAACTAGGTATTTGTGTTTATGTTGCTGTGAAAATCTCTAATAAAAACTCTACGATGTGATTTCACTTCACTGTTCTATTGTTAACTTAAGATGAATTTTATGTTGAATTGCTTGAAAGGTGAGTTCTAATGGCGTCCCTGCCGACACTGTGCTTGTGTGCCTCAAGAACATTTAAAGACTATTACCCTCATTGTATGAACACTAATTGTTGATTTTTTCATAACAATTATAATCAATTTGTAAACTTTACGCCTGCTCATTGATTTCTTGCTCATGGGGTGTTGTTGTTTGTTCATTTTGATTGTGTTTGTGTAATTGATGTGCTTTTGATTGGTTAATCTTGCTAATTAGGCTTAATTATTATTTGATGTATTCAATTGTCTTCTTGATGATGTTACTTATCAAGAATCTCAGAATCTGATACATAATTTCTCAAATTTTGTTTTGATTGATGTTAAGAATCTAAGATGGTGTGTGTCTTCTGTTTGTAGAATGGGAACAACTAGTGAAACGAAATACGGGTCATTCACGTATGAAAACCTTGAGAGGGAACCTTACTGGCCATCTGAAAAGCTTAGGGTTTCCATAACGGGGGCGGGTGGATTCATTGCATCACACATTGCTAGACGTTTGAAAACCGAGGGCCATTACATCATTGCTTCTGATTGGAAGAAGAATGAGCACATGTCAGAAGACATGTTTTGCCACGAGTTCCATCTTGTTGATCTTCGTGTGATGGATAATTGTCTGAAAGTGACAGAAAACGTCGATCATGTGTTTAATTTGGCTGCTGATATGGGTGGTATGGGGTTCATTCAGTCTAATCATTCTGTTATTATGTATAATAACACAATGATAAGCTTTAACATGCTTGAGGCTGCCAGGATTAATGGAGTCAAGAGGTCGGTCCACAGAATCTTTATATATATAACCGCTGCTTTAGAGCTATGTTATTTCTGAATTATTTGTTTATGTTTCCATTTTGGTAACATTGTTTGAAATCTCATGTTAGTTGTACATGAAACAGGTTTTTCTACGCCTCTAGTGCTTGCATTTACCCCGAGTTTAAGCAGTTAGAAACCAATGTGAGCTTGAAGGAATCAGACGCGTGGCCTGCTGAGGTATTTAGTTCTTGAAAAATCATATATGTGATAATCACCTTTTTAAGTTTTATCTATTTTATTGACTATATTATTTTGTAATTGTATTTTAGCCTCAAGATGCTTATGGTTTGGAGAAACTTGCAACTGAGGAATTGTGCAGGCACTACACCAAAGATTTTGGAATCGAGTGCCGAATTGGACGTTTTCATAACATTTATGGACCATTTGGCACGTGGAAAGGTAAACCCGAAACATATTTAATTCCCGTTAACATTATTTTTAGCTAAGAAACAAAGGGCAAGTTAGGTTATATGAATCTTCAATATTGCAGGTGGGAGGGAGAAAGCCCCTGCTGCTTTTTGCAGAAAAGCCCTTACGGCAACTGACAAGTTTGAAATGTGGGGAGACGGGCTCCAGACCCGATCTTTTACCTTCATTGATGAATGTGTTGAAGGTGTCTTGAGGTATGTCTTCTGCGTTACTGTTAACTTTGTCATTCTGCCAACAAAGTAGTAATTTGCTAAACGAATTAACTGGATTATGTATTAACAGATTGACAAAATCTGACTTTCGTGAACCCGTGAACATTGGAAGTGATGAGATGGTAAGCATGAATGAAATGGCTGAGATTGTTCTCAGTTTTGAGGATAAGAAGCTCCCGATTCATCACATTCCTGGACCAGAAGGCGTGCGTGGTAGAAACTCGGATAACACTTTGATCAAAGAGAAGCTTGATTGGGCCCCTACCATGAGATTAAAGGTATTTTTTTTTATTTATAAAAAGTTACATTATTTGGAAAACAATCTATTGTTTTGATGCTCATATAATTGATTGTTGTGTTGAGTTGTTGAAGTCAATCTCTCTGCATTAATATGTCTAACTTATCATACCCTTTAATTCATTAATTCGTTAATAAATTAAAATACTGAATGGATGCAGGATGGATTGAGAATCACATATTTCTGGATTAAGGAACAAATTGAGAAAGAAAGAGGTGAAGGTTTTGACCTTTCAGTTTACGGGTCGTCGAAAGTGGTCGGAACCCAAGCACCGGTTCAGCTCGGGTCCCTTAGAGCCGCTGATGGCAAAGAATAAAGTGTGACATCTTCATTTCTTAATTTCAAGATTATTGTCTCGTGTTTTTTTGATGGTGCATAGATATTTATCTCCATGTGTAATCTTTATAGCTGTTTCAGAGCTCTGCTACTTTTGCATGATCTCTTATTGTTGGTTTATTACAGTCGTTTTTTGCTGTGATTTAGTTTCTATTTTTGGTATGAACTATGTTGTTTTTACCATAATTCATTTGACAAACTTTAAAGGTTAGATACTTAAATGGTATTCATAGATTTAGTGGCTAAACCGGGTCAATCTTCCAAGTTTACAGGCTTACAGCCTAGCCAGTAAAAACGCATTTTACATATACTCCACTAATTATTCTACTGCAATAACGCCACTGACAACTATCCTGTTTTTCTAACTTTTTTCCAGTGTGACACATCGGTTTTTCTCATTTTTCTTAGTTTTTTTTTAATTTTACATGATGTCGTCCTAGATTTTCTCGTTTCTCTATATTTTATCACCCAACGATCGGATAGTGTGGTGATTGTGCTTGGTGGATCCAAGTGAAAATTCACTAGGTTGTGCCTCCCCGGGTCTGGGGGCACGGTGTTCCTACCCGGCCTAGATTTTTCCCAGGCTTTCTCATACGCATCGCGGTTACCGTTTCGTGTGGCCTGAAACAATAAAAAACTGGCAAACAACTGGATTTTCTTGGGCTCATCGACGGATCAATCCATTAACTTCGCGGGCTTCCTTATTGTACTCTTGGCCTCTTGGGCCTATAGTTAAGCCCAGTGGCAGTATGGGCTTTATCAGGATGATTCCTCCATAGCTGCAACAGTTGAGCCGTTGAGGTACCCTCCGTGGCTCCGTCAAACCTTTTAGGTTTGTAACAACTATTGCTTTTAGTCTTGTATCAGTTTTTTTCTTGTTCATATGAAAAAAAACATAAATTTATGTGTCATTATGGTTGTTGGGTAAACCAGATCTTTTTGTACTAAAAATATTGAAATTTTAATTAGTTTTATGAGTAATTCTTGTAGAATTATAATAGATCTTATCTTTTTTTTTTTTTATGATTGTGAGTTGGTTTTTATTATACTTAATCTGATACAGCTAATCAATTACCAAGTTATTTCATTATAATTATATATACTATAAAATCAAGAAAGCATATAATAGAGGAGAGTTGGTAGAAGGTTGCTTTCAAATGCATTAGTATTATCACTTTTGATAATCGCTTTTATATTACTTGTATTGTGAAAGAAGTGGGCCCGACTCCCACTATATTTTATAAACTTTAAAGTGTGAAACTTTGAAATTAATATTATACAAAACAAATAAAAAGTAATAAATTTAAAGCAAGCAGCCCCACACGTGTCCTTTTCATTTTTAATTCATTTTAGTTGACACTCCTCACCTCTATTATATATATATAAATCATCAATGTCGGTAGCTACAGTACACATTTTGATTGGGCCACGTGGCAGCTTGTCATTGGATGGTGCACACTGCGTTTTTCTTTTTCTTTTTCTTTTTTTTTTTTTTTTTTTTTTGGAAAAATGAACTTTCTTCGGTGATCCTCCCCCCCCCCAAAACACCCTAATCACCGATGGTGTCCAATCTTTCCCCGCAGAACCACCGCTGGAGGTTCATATATTCTAGCGCTGACAATTATCAATATTTGCTTCCATGTTCTGTCCGCAAACACCCTAAACCACCCCCAAAACCCCAAAGCTATGTTGTGTTCGGTTACTGTTGAAGGTGGAGAAGACAAGGGGAGATGGACATCCAGCAGTCGTAGGGGGTGGCCATCGCCAACGTCGATGCGTGCGAGGTGGAGTTCTGCTGCCATGTTTCTTTCTCTTTGCGACTAAGCACACACACGACATTCGGTAGTTCTTTAAATGGCTTTGGGTGGCGACCGACGGCGGCTTGTACCCTCGGCGACGGTCGTGGCATGTGGCCTCCGATGAGAAGATGAGAGAGAGACGGAGAAAATGAAATCTGAGAAAGTGATTGATTTATGTTCTTACTTTGGATTTAAAACCCCTATTCAATTTAGTTGATTGATAAATTGAGGTCCATGACTTTTAAGTTCACACATGAAAATATCGATTTTATTTATAATTAAATTAGAAATCTATGCATATAAATAGAGAAAATTCAACATAATAAAATTATTAAGCTTTATTAATATTTTGTGTGTTACGTATCATTAGACATTAATGAAATAATAAACGTGTTCTTAAAAACATTCTTTTATTATATAATATAAATATTGATATTTTTACAAGTTAATCATTTAAAATTTAGTAAAACCCGATTATATTATATAACTTTACAATTGGAAAAGACATAGTTGTTTTGTTTTCCTTTATTCAACGTGTTATAGCTATTTTGCTCTACATTAATTTCTTTTTAATTTTCTAATATTTGTGTTTGTCTTGTAATAACTTCAGTTGCCGACTTTTTTTAAAATCTACGTGGCTGTCTTCAATTTTTTTTTGTCAGTGTTCAGATAAAAAAATTTGTTAACAGAGTTTAATTTGAAACTGAGTATCTGTTGTTAACATATGATATAGCGGTTGTTGTTACCTGTTGATATTGGGATGAACCGCACCAAACCAATCATAAGTGAACATTGAGTAACAGTAGCTTTTATGACCTGAAACGCTTTAGGGTTTTATGTTAGAGTGATTGTCGATACGACGTGTTTTAATATATGGAATCGTAAATGAACTCCACGCGCAATGCGCGTGGTATAAACCTAGTTTCTATAATTCTATAGACAAATGATATATCCCAAAAATGATTTTAATTACTCTTTTAATACTACTTATCATGGATTGATGAGATCAAGATTAAGACCCTCTTTAGTTAATTAATTTTTAGTTTACCGACACAAATATTGAAAGATAATAAAACATTTTTATGTAAATCATATCATTAGAAATATGTGTCACTAAATGATACCTCTATAGTGATATATAGTTTCTTATGAATATATTATTCAAAATGTTCTTAATTATAATATCATTACCTGTTTATTAGGTGTACATTTAATAAGTATTTAGGAAGACCTTGATTCTTGATACGTCGGTAAATCACGTCTAAGGAGTTTCATATCATCTATTACAAACTTATTTTATTATGATATAGTGTCTATCCTCGTAAAATCAAGAGTTGAAATCATATATTAAACAATGAATATATAGTTGAGGTTAAATTTGACTAGCATTAAAAAATCTTATTATTACACAAATAAGGACCATAAGTTATAACGATAATTGTTGATAAAAGAATTTACGACTTATAAGATGTAATATATAAAAAGGTAAAATGATTATAACTAAAACTATAGCAATTACTAAAGGATGTGAGATGTTTTAAACATCATCGTGATTTTGTAAGTTATGATAATTTGGGTTATTTTGTACAAAAAAATACAAAATATATATAAAAAAATTAGTGTAATAGGCCGGAGTTTGTGAGTGTTCACTTTACAAAATTAATTAACTTTTAAGAATCACTAACACACTCATTTAAATAAAATTTTAAATCTACGCTAATGTCAATTATAAAGACTAGTAACTTAACCAGTTAAAACTTAAAAGGGAACAATTTACCACACCACATGACACTGTTAAGTTACAGTCTCGTCAATGATCTTTATATCAAGTGGTTGAGATAAAGTATCCCGAAACTTTATTCATGTGATAAAACAGAATTAAAGGTTGGATTGAATATGGTCTCGGATTACGTACTCGAATAATAATTACAATAAATTGTTGGAGATCCAGTTGTCCGTTTAGAAAAGAAGTTATAGTCTCCTTATGGTTTCAAATTAGTCACTTGTTGGAGTGGTGGGGCAAGCGGTCAAACCAAAGTTAAATTAAACCAAAGTTAAATTAAACCAAAGTTAAATTTGCATGAGGCTAAACACACAGAAAGAATATCACACTCTTCAAGTGCTCGGAAAACACCGTTGACCACCGTGCCTCCTCCGCACGGCGATCGAGACTGCACGAGAGCCACTGCCGTCGTCCTCCTCCCAATAAATTAAAAGGCTAACTATAAAAGAAGTGCAGAATCTTTTGTTTTGAGATTTTAAAATGTTCCCTCCATCTCATGTACTACATACGTGCAACGAATCCTATGAAGATAACTTGTGTACCCGACATACTGTGTTTAGATCGTGTCGCTAAAATTGGTCATTAAATGATATGATACAATCGACAAACAAATAACACCTGCTTGAAAGTGACTCTATCATCGGCTTTCTTTGTGTGTTTAGACAATAGCAAAGTTAGTGAACCTCTACATTGAGATGGAATTGATAATTAAATAAAGATAACTACAAAGGTGTTTCGTTGTTGCATCTCATCTTGAGTTTTCGGATGTCCTGCGACTAGTAAAAATGTGTCCCAAATAGAAACTCACTAATATTATGATGATTTTTATAGCAATAAATAAAACGAAAATGCGAGGTCAATTGACGGACTCTTTCGAAAACATGTAATTACTTATATTATTTGTTTGATCAACTTAGGAAACAATGCTTGAGTCTCCTCTAGAACATGGTTCATGTACGATCGTTCATCTTGCACACCCTGTTCATCCCGCACATCCTCTAAAACACCCTTTGCAAGTCGTATGGTGATCGTATGGATGAGTTTATTTGATATTAGGATTTTAATTAATTGAACAAATATGATGTCATTCAAGTTCTAAGAGAAATATATGATGATATGGCTTAATATTATTAGATATTTATATTATGCATGGAGAAGGAGAAGTGGCGATATGATATATGGATCCTACTTTTCTAGTTTATTAGGTTAGGTCGAAACCATCAAATGGTGATGGTAAGAAGACTTAATCAACAATTATTCAAATTAGAATATTGTTGATTAACAGGAAAACTACATATTTGTTTATGTATTTTATTGAAAAATAGTAAATGACAAGCAGGTATGCAGAACTAGTAACTAAGTTTCTTACCTATAAATAATATATATCGTTAAAAACAATAAAAACAATGTTTTTGTGTTGTGTCAACGTCCCATTTGACATTATACTAGAGGACGGATTTTATAGAACCATCTTTAAATTTTCAATGTGTCATATTTCTTGAAGGATAAAATTTCAAGCATTGCTTAGGATACTTTTGAAAATGATCCACAAAGTTAATATCTTATGAGTTTAATTGTCTATATTATACGTGAACAAATAATGTTTTTGTATTTATTTCTTAACGTAATTACGTATGTATTATAAATAAACATTCGTTTTCACTTAGATACACAGACACCACCGAAGAACCCCCAACGTAAGCATCCGGCCCCATCAATTATCTACAACTGGAGCGTCCGCCATTGTAGATGCTCTTAGTCTTATGGTGACTTATTCAATCCATTCATTGAACTTCTAGGGTTTTGGTAAAGTTTTACTACTGGTTTTTGAGCCAACACAACTCAGTCCATTATTATTCACAGTTTATTTTTCAAATTATATATATCAAACTAATTTCAAATAATATATCAAGTTCTTGTTTATCTATGATACATGCTAGTAGGAATTCAGAACACGAATAATAATTTGTTTCTTCATAATATATGCATTGTGTTATATTTATATATGTAATTAAAATAAGTAAATCAATCCAAAATTTGTTTATTCCTTCATGCTTTCTCTCTGAAAAGAGAAGCTAATCCAGTCACCACTAATTTACCTCCTCTCTCCACCTTCCTAGGGTTTATCGCCGGCGGCTCCCATTTTCCGGCTGCCGCCGACGACTCAAAACCGTCATCGGACTTTCTCAAATCAAAAACACCGGACGATGGTTCTTTGCGTTCTACGGTGGTTCCGGTAAAAATTTGTTTCGACGCGGCGGTGGCGTCTGGTGTTGGCGGTGGAGTTGGTGGCGGTGGAGGCGGTAGCGACGGCGAAGGCGACGGTGGTGTTCTGATGTGTGGTGATAGCCATTTGGCTCTCATGTACTCGAATTTCCTCCATGGAGGAACGTGCATTCCTTTCTTCTTCAAGCTCTGTTTCGCTGCTTCTGTTACAATCGACACAATCTGTTGCAGACGATCATCTTCTCCGACGAAGATGTACGGTAGTGATTGAAGGATTGCTTTGTAGTTCCCCGTTGGTCTAGCTATCTCGAACTCCGATCGGAAATCTATATCGATTAACACCCTTTCTCCATCTTCAAAGATGACATCTAGGTATTCATACTCGCCTGTGAGAGTTAGATCTTCATAAGTAAACTGTAAAAGCTTAATCTAACATCAAATTATGAAATTGTTACAGTAATCGTAAGCAAAACCTACCAGCCGGACATGAAGATGATTTCTCCCAATGCGATTTGCAGATTGAAGCATCGTAGCCTATTGACACTAATCCTTCAGCAACTATCTTCTTCAATTCGTCTTTACGCTTGCAGATATTGTTCTTCTCGATGATCTTCGAGGTGTCTGCTAGCAGATTTCTTTGAACCACACTCGAGCATGGAGTCAAGCTCTACAGTTTCAGATCAAACTTCCTTCAATTAAACATTTAAACGAGACCTTACATAACCAAACAGTGATTGTTGAATGAACATATGAACAGCAGTTGCTTACCTTGAGTGTTTCTGAAGAATCTCCGGACCATGAGTTAGGGTTAGCTTCACCGAAAGCTCCGGCAGCAGAGAGATCGAATTCGTCGTCGGAAATTTCGTTGATGTTTCCGTTGAAGCAATTGCAACGATTGCGACCACTAGGCTTCTCAGGAACGGTGTCTTCCATGAAATTCTGAACCATTTTCGCCAAACAAACAGAGTTCGGCTCCAACTCTCCGTCTTTGATATCACCGGCTCCGTTCACCTTCTCCGAATTGTTCTTCAGAACGCTAGGGAACTGCCGATCGAAGAGCCTCTTCAGCCGAGACTTCAACACCGGCTTCACCGTCGCCGGAGACTCTCGATAAAACGATTCACCGTCACTCTGAACATCGATCGGTTGAATCTTCATCTGGAAATGCATAGCTATGACCTATTCTATATTTCTATCAATTCCTCCGGCTTAATAACACCGTCAGATCCTCCTCTTCTCTGTATATTAGAGGGAGATAGAGCGCTATTCAAACCGCTGTCAAAATTAAAATCGCAACTGGTGCCTTCGTACCAAAACTTCACTTAAATGCCCACAGGAAACCCTCAGTTTTCACAGAAATTATACATGATCGATGGAGATAGTACCTACCAGCGCAATCAATGCATCAGATTATCAGAGTAATCACTACGTTACGTGCTCAGATCTCCGGATCAGAACAACTGCTTGAAGCAAACAAAATTGATACCTTTCGTCTCGATTAGAGCGATAATAATCAGATAACTTGTTCTAGTGTTTTTCGTGACGAATGTGACGGCGATGAACGGAGACTTTAGCATTGGGAAGATGGCCTGAGTAGTACAACTTTGTGCCGGAATATTCATTCTCCGGCGGGTTTGGATGGTGGTGGTTAGTTGTGGGGTTTTGTAGTGAAGATAATGGGATCAGTTAAGATGTGTTTTATACATGAGTGGTGGATTAGAGAGGTGTGCCTACGTGGATAATAAAACAAATGGATGCGGACGTGGCCTGGGTTATCCAATAATTTGAGGGTGGGTCACGTGCTGCGTGGGCATTGATATGTGGGTTTTTGTGTCAGGACACTTGGATTGTTTCTACAGGTTGATTGGAAGCATAGTTGATAGTTATCTCACTCCAAGTTAATCAAACGTCCTTCAAGTTCTTATTCATTGGCAGGTTTTACCCTTCATGGTGTGTGGTTAAGGCCTTGAGCTCAGGTGCACATCCAAACCGCTACGAAACCGATTTAGAAATCAGTCCGAGTGACCGGCTTGGAATTGCTCCGGTTCGTCTGTTTGAGACCAACTAAGGGGCTGTTTGAATGTTTTGTATGGACCGGATCGGATCAGAACTATCAAAAATCCAGACCTGGTCAGAAGCAAGGAAAAGTGTAGGTCAGAAGCAAAAGATTTGGTCAAAAGATGAGGAAGGAAAATCAAACAGCCTGACCACTTATCCGGTCAGTAGTCAGCTCTGACTGCATCGGGTCAGCTCATATCAAATAACCCAAACTGATGGTGTTTGGGTCTTTGGGATTATTTATTTTTTTCAAAAGTTATTTTTGAAGAGTAAGTTTTAAAGTAATTATTTTTAACTTTTCATGATATACTTATTAAACTTTTAAAATCTATTTATTAACCTTTTCTTTTATGTTTCTCAAACATATTTATTAACTTATTAATTTTTCAAAAGTTAATAAATTAAAAGTTGATTAAAAAGTATGTATTCCAAACACCCCTTCAATATAATCTCCTTACAAACAAAATGATCTAGATATTAGAAACCATTATGTTTTAAGTTTTTTACACTTCAAGAGAAAAGCATTAAATCTTAAAGTTGCTACAGTACAGGCGAACTCCTAAAGTTTGCATGTTTAAGGAAAAACCGACTAAAAACAACAATTTTAATGTATAATTTTGGACCGTTCTAAATAACTAATATTTTTACTTCTATACTAATAAATTATTACAGTTTGTGACACGTGTCAATCCACATTTAATCACAAAAATGTTTTCCCGCCCAAATTTTCTATGATATATTAAACTAAATGGTAATTATCAAATTAACCAGTTGACCACTTAGGATTACTAATATGACCTTTAACTTTAAAATTTATCAAAATATCTTTTGAACCACTTCCAAATAAATCTCACATACTGTTGCAAAAATATCTCAACAATCGAAATAAAAATATCAATTTAGAAAAACTCAAGGTTCATATTTAAATGATTCAATCAACCAAAATATGACAGCAAACTTTTTTATTTTTTATTATAATATTGCATTTAACATTTTAATTAAATTTTCCTTAAATAACATTTATTCATTAACTTAAACAAAAAATATAATAGTTTTGTTTATAACTCTTATCTAAATGATATGATGTAAATGTTATTTAAAACGGAGCTTTTTTTTTAAACAAAATGTGTTTTTAAACTTTTGATATTGAATTAATGGTCAGGTTGTGGTTGTTAAAATACTTAATTCGGATGGTTTGTTAGAAAATAAAATAGTAGTGGTTTTTTAAGCTATGTACCATATGTTATGATACTGTATAATTTTATGTATAAATGCATAGTGTGAGACAAAACTTTTGCATATTTGTGTTTCCTACTTAAAACATGAGTTTGTTAGACATGGATTTAAATTAATTAAAAGCTTACAATTTTTTTTTCTTTGTTTGCTTGTAGTTCAAATTTTTTATCCCTTGAACATTATAAAATTATATAATTTTTATTGTAAAGCCCCGTGTAATACACGGGACTATAACCTAGTTATTTAATAAAAGGTAACTTGAGAAACATGTGGTAGCATCAGATTTCCTCATCAAAATTTTCCCGATATCTCATATTAAATAATTACATTAATTACTAATAAAATTATTTGATTATTTTTTAAAATAAAATAATTTTTTAATAAATTAAGAAAAATATTAAAGTTATTCCAGAAGAAACAAATTTTTATAAAATTAGAAACTTTTCTAAGACATCACCTTTTTCAAAAATACAAAGTATTTTAAAATTAATTTTTTTAAATGGAAATTTTCATATAAACAAAAAATAACTAAACTTGAGAGTTATAATAAAACTTAAAAATTATATTTTTTTAAAATTGTTTGTTTTGAAATAATAATTTTATTATATTTATAATAAAAAAAAATTCAATCATATCTTATATTAGAATAAAATTTTATAAATAATGAAATTAAATTTTTTTTAATATTTTATTTATTCAACCCGTACAATACACGGGTTTACTAAAACTAGTATATTATAAAATATGTATCATTTATTTAGAATCAGTTAGACCTTACACAATTATAACGATTTCAAACTGAACCTATACTTTTCTCCCTAAAAGATTTCAAACTAAACCTATACTTATCCCGAGTTTTTTCCCAAAAAAGTATTGGTGGAAAAATTATTTACCAAAATGGGTGATTCTAAAAATATTTACCAAAATGAGTATTTTTTAAAGAACTTTTTTTTCTCCCTTCTAGTTGTATTGGATAAAAAAAATTTATATTTAAATTTGTTCTTTGGTAAGGTTTTTTGTAATTGATATAAACTTTTAAACTTTATATTTTTTTTATTTTAAGTTAAAAATAAAAAGTATTATCTTTAAGATAATTTATTATTTTTCGTTTGTTTTCAACTTCCATCTAATTTATCGGTTTATTCAATTTCTTGTAAGGGAATTTTTTATATATTAAATTGGAACTAATATTCAGATTTAAGTTGGCAATATATTTTTGAAATTTAACTTATCCATTTTATATTAAAGATATATATTGCCTATTATAATACCTATCGTCAACTTTTAGTTTAAAATTTAAACTAGTAGATATAATCCATATTAAAAGAGGGGTGGCAAGAAATAACCTGTATGTTGATATTAACCACCTTAAAAAAATATACGTCTAAACATGACAAAGTTTTTACATTGAAACGTTTATAAAAATAATTTAATATCTAATAAATCAATTCCATACAAAAAAAACTTTTAACACTTGAAAGCAAATTATAATTATTAAAACAATTAAATTACTTAAAGTATTTAAAAAATAATTTATAAACATTTAAAAATTAGAGAAAGTTCAATTTATTAGAAAACACACTGGAAAATTAAATTAAATGCTAGCGGACAAAATATTAAAAAAAAAATTTTTTAAAGTTATACGGAAATATATTGATACAAATGAAAGTGAGAAAAGAGAAGTTTTTTTTTTAAAAACACCCATTTTGGTAAATATTTTTGAAATCACCCATTTTTGTAAATAATTTTCCTAATTACACTAGTTTGGAAAAAAACTCTACTTATCCCCCTAAAAAAACCGGTTATAACAAAACCGATTAGGCCGAAAACCAGTGTTAGAACATCTTTGACCCAATTCAAGTTGTTATGGGGCCCGATACCAACGGAAATACATATAATTATGCTGTAATCTAATTTTCCTGAAACATGATTATTTGCAAAACATAAACCCTTTTTGAATTTCTCTACAAATAGAAAAAGATATTGGCTTCTCTGCACAAGGACCACTCAAGTAAAGAAGAAGGTTATCTGTATATGTTATAAGATAGTACCAATTTAATTGAAAGTTATAAAAAATAAAAAATAATGTTAAAGCATCCAGCATCTGCAACCTGACTTATCTTGAGGCCCTTCAAACCATTGATCCCATGATGGATTTGTTGGCCCCTTTGTCCTGCAACCAAGAGCACAACCAACCATATCAAATTACTTATTTGCCCTCACCAAAAGATATCTTAAATAGTTGACCACCAGTTATACATGTAACAAGCTCTCACTATATTCAAAACTCATAAGAATATTGTTAGGTTGCAGCGAGAATAAACCGACCTGTACTTTAAAACCAGAACCAATGTCACCCGAACAAGATTCAAACGCCTTGTATTCATTCATGATTATGATCTTTGGTCAGATAATTGTCATGCTCAAGGGTACTTTAGATGTTTAGCTGATGGTTAGATATGTTTACTTAACTTCATGAAATCTTAAATTTTGCAGTTATCAAGGGACCCAATGCAAATATGTTAATTTTCTTCACGAGCAAGAAACGAGAGATCTTACAGGTGAAGTAATGGATCAGGCTTTGTTTCGATGTAACTCAAGATTCTACAAATAAATAAATTTTGTTACAAAAATGTAGACAATGTATCAAAAAATAGTTAGGTAAATAAATAAATATCATTCATACTCACTCCTTGCATGCAGCTGAGGCTGCTTCCATTTTCTCAAGCTGGTCCAATTCCTCCTGCGTAAGATATCACAAGATCGAATGTTTCATTACGTATTTTGTATATTCATACACATATCTTCATACCATATATACATGCAGGAACACACGCATGCACGCACAACACCTTAAAGCTATAACCCATCAAAGAGACTCATAAGTTTCACACATATATAAAAGCACATCCAAACACCATCCCCAACAACCCATTCTACCACAAACTAAAACTCATCTAAATATTGACAAAGCACGTGTTGATCAAACTTTATACTGGTAATCTGTACCTACACACCTAAGCAACAACCTACATATATTTAGAAGACATAAAAATATAGCGACGAAATACCTATACAAGATGTTCAAACCTGTCGTTCACGAAACTGCTATTATTTCAGGATTTCTAGTTTATATCCATTAATCTTGTACTAGAAATTTATTTACACCAAAATAATTTAATCTCATCCAAAACGACAGGATATTACTTGATCAATCATGAAACTGCTACTTCTAAAACTTGGATACCTTCTCCTAAGTTTTGAAATATAATATCTGCAGTTGACCAAAGTACAAGGGGAATGAAGAGGACGACAGAATCAAACCTTATTATTATCAGAATTAAACTTTTCCAACATAATCCCATAAATTAAAACCAGAAAGTTGATTTGTGGTTTCTAATGGCTGTTACAACTTGATTATGTGATTATTTCAAAAGAATGCACTCACCAAACTAATCAATTATATTCGTCTTACATAGTTTATAAACTCTGTGCTTGCGTATATATATATATATACACAGTTCGAAGTCAATTGGATAAATAGAACAGTTTGCCGTACACTAAGCATATAAACTTTATATTATAAAGTGATGACAGAACCATATTTCTATGGAAATTTCACATGAAACACTAGTTTAATAGCCATCTTTCATCTTAATTTCAAGGAACAAATAAAAACTAAAATTTCGAATTTTGAATAGACCCACAAAAACCCATATGGATTAAAGTAAAAAATACGAACAACCAATCGATAAAAAGGAAGAAATGAAACCTCCAAATGACGAGTTTCTTGTTCAAGCCTCTTCAATTCAGCAGTAATTCTATGCTTCCCTCTTGCATCTGCTGCCACCGATTTCACAGATTCTGATTTCTCTGTTTGCATCTCTTCAAGTACCTATGAAGACAAAAATTGCAAACCCTAAAGAACAACAGACGGGTGAAATTGCATACTTGTGACAGCAAAAGACACCTTTAGGCGGAAGTGGGCTTTTAGTGAGGTGAATTTCGTTAGAAATCTATCAATATGAAAAATTGAAAGCAAATGAAAGAGGGTTTTTTGGTGAATGAAACAACCCCAATATGATATTGATTTACAAGACGCAAGTTCTTGGAATGTGAATGTGGAGATGATTGAGGGTGTAGTCTACCAACAAGTTCCTAATTCCTCTAAGTAAATTGTTGCATAGTGGTAGGCATAATCGCAACAAAAAGAACATGCCTGTCTTTTTTAGAATGTGAAAGGTCCATTCATACCATTATTATTTTTTCATAACACCGATTTTTTTTACTTTTTTAGATAAATAATTGACAAATTGAATTTTAATAATTCAAACTATTACCTATTGGCCGATAATAATTCATACTATCAATTTGGCCGTTAACACTTCAAACTTTCACTATTATTACCAACAACAGTCCCAATGACATAATTTTTAATTTTTTATGTTTGATTTGGACTCGATTCGGTTCGCAACAATAATTATGAATGAAATGAAAAACATACAAGCTAAATTGAGACTAAAATAGATACAAATGAAACGTAAAAAATTAAAAATTATGTCACTGGGACTGTTGTTGGTTATAAAAGTGAAAGTTGGAGTGTTACCTGCCAAATTAATAGTATGGATTATTATCAGCCAATAGGTAATAGTTTGGATTATTAAAATCCAATTTGCCTAAATAATTTAAATACATTACAACACACATGTTGCAGAACCCTTTTAAGACCATCACCAATGGTGAAATAAAAAAACACCCAAAAACAAGCCTAGTCAGCAGCGACATCAAAAAACCACTCATTCTTCAAAAACCCAAAAAACCTCTCCAATGGTAAAACTTAAAAACACCTAAAACTATTGCCACATCATTATCACCTTTTACATTTATTTTTTAATATCAATCTTATATATTAATATAAAATATAAATAAAATATTTATATGTCTTTTGTTGGATGAAAATTTTAAAACTTTAAAATTTTAAAATATAAAAGTTAAATACTTTTTAGAGGAAAATTTTAAAATTTTAAAATTTTAAATTTAAACTTTAAATTTAATAAATAATAATTTATTGTAAAAAATTAAAAATTAAATTTTAAAAATTAAATTTACTTTTCAGGCACATGAGCACTGTTCAGGCGCATGAGCACTGTTCCGGCGCACTGTTCAGGCACTTGCGCACTGTTCAGGCGCATGAGGTTGACTTGAAACGCCCAACACTTAAATTAATATTGAAAAACTAAATATTTTATTAATATAAATATATTATTTTCTTTTTTTTTTTTTAATATTAAAACCCAACCCTGGCCCACCTCTGAAAATGTCAGATGTTTTTTGGTGTTCATCTTCATGAACTTCTACCTTAAAAAACAAACCCCCACAATGGTTCTTGGTCTAGAAAACGGATGATGTGGCGTTTTTAAGGGCTAAAAACGCCCTATTGGAGATGCTCTAAACATTTGATTGTAAAAAAGGACGTCCCCGTATTCATAATATCATTTAAAGTTGCAACTTTTCTATAAATAAAAAAGATAGAGCTGATTGGATATCATTCGACTAGAATAGTTTATATGTTTCTCATTTTGTTCGTTTTTAGTTCGAATTAAATGTAATCCATGAATCAGCATTATGATAAAAAATCGAACATCATTCTCATTCTGTTACTGTAATTATATATGTGTGTTTATTTATATATATTTTTTTTGCATGAAGGTTAGTGGGTAGGTTCATGTTTGTATGTGCTTATGTGAGTATGTGTGAATGATGACGTTTAGTAAGGAACCGATTGGAGAACGCGAAACTGTACAATCTAATCCATTATATTCAGTAGAGTATGATAAAAATACATAATTCAGGTTGTCGTGAAACCTATAAGTCCAATATTTGTTTGTTGTTGTGCATTCAATTTGAGTTTTGCAGCCTCATTTTCTATTATATTTTTTTTGGTGAAGAGAACATACTCAAACTTGTTTTTTCTTAGATTTAGTAAAATTATAATATCACAATTGAACTAGTGTTGTTACAAATAAAATCATCACTTTCAGACAGTTAATTTAGTGATTAATAACGAGGCAATTTCTAAGTAGTACTAATAGATTTGACAAACCCCACCAGGGCTAGTCGCGATAGCACGACTAGAGATCAAGCGGGTGTTAAATTGACCTAATTACTATTATCGTGATTTGGTAAACATATTCGAGGCATTCATAAATATACATTGTCAACTTCGGTTGCGAGCTTCGTACACTTAATGACATGAATTGTAGATTAGCTATCTTAACTGATTTACTTTGTTTAGTTTATTTGTTTACTAAAGTGTTTTGTCTGTTTTACAAACCTATGAACTCATCAACACTATGTTGACATTTTAGCATGTTTTCTCAGGTCAATAAAGATAATTGCACGGACTAGGAACGGGTTTCATACATTAAAGTCTTTGAAACAATGAATTGTGCTTTTAATACTTACACTCTGATTTTGGGGGCGTATTCCGCATTACTGTTTTAGAATTATTCTACAAATTCGTTTATGCATTTACAAATATGACATCTGATTAACAATGGTTCTGTTAATGAGTTAAATTATGTTCAAGACTTTTGTACAAAATGTGTCCTTTGATGTAACCAATGACTTCGGTTCTAGATTGTCAAACGCCTGACGGTAAAACCTCGTCGACATAATATATTGTTTCAAGCTACAACCTCCATTAAATCTCTCTAGACTTCAAGCCCTTTCACATGCTCACACTTGTAATTAGTAAATTTTAGTAAGGTTCCTGACTTATAATACATGAAATAATTAAGTTTCAAACTCAATCCCAACAACTTCTTTACATGTCTTTTTTATGTTTCTAATATGAAATGAGTATATTTCATTTAAAACTTATGTAAATTGTATGACTTTTTTTTTCTTTTTTCATGAAATCAATTAAAAATTTGTGTTCTTGACCAAAGGAATCAAAATGTGAGTTTAGTTGGCAATTGATTGTTTCATCATACATATTTGTTACTATTGAGCATTTTATGGCTTTATTTGATGTTGATTCCTAACAGTATTGTTACATATACAAATGTAGTTGGTTCCTCTGATTTATTTTCTATCAAGTGCATCGTGGTGATAAGTTTATTAATTTTCAGGCCGATCATATATTTAAAGTAACTTTAAGTTATTGTAGTAAAGTTGGAAGGTACTATAATTATCTAGTATTGGGTACTGATTTAGATGATTTTCAAGATACTTGTTTGCGCATATGGTGATGAATGTATATGTTGAATGTGAAATCACTACTATGCATTAGGTTGAGACTAGATTAGATGATCATGGATTATCATTTATTTGATGAACAAGCTAAATGTGAATGTTGAGAATCCGACTAGAAGTCAAAACTTGACTGAAAGATTGAGGGTGAAAAGATTGTGGATGACAATGATGAGGATAACAGTAATTACAATGAATTCATAACAGATTATGGGAATTGTCCTGAGACGTTTCCTTAAAGGCTTAAAGTACTTCAACTTTGTGTTCATCGAGGACCTCCCAATAAAGTGGCAGTCCATGGACGCCTGATCGATGTATTACACTTCATTTCATGTTAATTGATGCATCATTAAGATTACAAAATACACTACTCCTATTGTTTTTCATAGTTCTATAGGTTATGGAGATAACGAGCTAAAGTGACGCATTTGGGCTAAAAACGATAAAGAGAAGTTAAGATCAACGATTAAATATCATGCCACTTTATACATCAATTAGATAAATCAAGTTCAAAAGGTTCATTAGGATTTTCTTAAATCATGAAAATAATGGTGACTACATTTGGACTGCAACTCACGAGGCAAAAATGCAAAATGAAGAAAAATCAGTGGATCGCATTGGAGTTTAACGTGGGCTTAGCTAACAAGTGATGTGCTGAACTTTAGTTGTTTCTTGGGCTCACATATGATGGGCTTCATTAGATGTGAAATAAACCTTTCTTTTGGAGTTGTATTTAATGATGTTATTTCCATATATGTTGTATGCTAAAAATTAAAATATAATTAATTAATCTTTCCATTTTAATAAAATAATAAATAGGATAGCACGAGTCATCATCACATTACTTATTATCAAAAAAATTTCATTTCTCTATCCTATTAAATAACTATATTAATTACTAATAATTATATTTAATTTTTTTAGATTAAAAGTAGTTTTTAAATAAATAAAAAAAGAAATCCTTTTATTAATTTTATTTCTAAAAAAATGAATTTTTATAAAAATTTTTTTTCTAAAACACTTTTTATACATACGAAATACTTTAAAATTGGTGTTATTATAAAGTAAAAATTTTATAAACCAAAATTAATTAAAATTATAAATTTATAGTAAGGAAATTTTTAAAATTGATATTTTTTAAAGGATTTGTTTTGAAACAACATGTTTAATTTGTTTTTTTGTAAATATAAAGAAAAGTTTTTAAAAAGTTGATATCATTGTTTATTATTTATAATCTTTACTCATACGTAATTTTAATTATATCTTATCTTAAAATATCATTTTATAATTAATAAAATTTTATTTTATTTAATATTTTATTTATGTAATACACGAGTTTAATAATCTAGTTAATTAGAATATACTAAGAATATGCTATATCCTTAAAGAAATTTCTCGTATATGTAAATACCTTCCCATTCTATTTAAATAGAATTGACATATAGCATTTAAAAAAGTTCAAACGTCTTTTACACGGTCCCGTTTTCTCGGGTAATTTTTTTATTGTAGTCACGCCAAAAATCTGTGGAATAAGTTAATGTTATTTTTTATGATCGCGTTAAAATTGAAACAAATTTTAAAATTATTGGATTGTCCGTGTAATAAATAAATTATTATACTGAAATGTAATTTTTATCAAACCAAATGGACTAAAATAGTAATTTTATTTAATATCAAGACATTACAATGCGTGAGAAGTGAATACTAGTGGAATACCATATTTAAGAACTAAAATACTATTACATATCGTGTCATAACATAACTATTATCTACTGAATCTAATAAAATAGTAATTAGAAGGACACGTGACAACATCATATTTATTTTCATAAAAAAATTTCCGTTTCCATCTCTTATTAAATAATTACATTAATTTTTATTTTATTTTTATTTTTTTGAACGGCAAATGTGCGACCCTGCTTCGGAGAATAGGTGTTATCTTAATCGGGCCCACCTATTCGTTTCCCAACCGAGACCGCACCCCCAACCCCCTCAGGAGGAAACCCATTGCTGAGAAAACCCTCTGGCTCAACCCTAAGCATTTTGCTCAGAGTGAGACTTGAACCCACGACCTTCCAATACATGTCATGGACACCTCACCTTAACCAGTTGGGCTAAGGATCATTGGTAATTACATTAATTACCAATAATATTACCAATTAGCCCTACATCAATTGTTTGTGATTAGCCATCTCATTACTAATAATATTGCCAATGAGCCAACCGCCGGCCACCTGCGGCGCAACCACCGTGGGACACCGGCTCCCTCCCCGCCGCCGGCCACCGGCGCCCCCTGGTGCCGCCGACCACCAGCCACCCACAGTGCTGCCTACCACCAACCACTCGCGTCACCGCGCACCAACCACTAGCCACCGCGGCCAACCACCGGCCAGCTGTGACGCCGCCAACCACCGGCCACCCGCGGCGCTACCTACCACCGACCACTCGCGGCACCGCGCCCCAACCACCAGCCCCTGCCTCCTCCGCCACCAACCACTGGGACCGCAGCCGTCGCCGCCGGCCACCCGCGCCGCCGCCAACAACAACCGCTACCGAGAATCATCACTATCATAACCACTTTTACATTTTATTCTTTTGTTTTTTTCTACCTAACAAATAACACAAACTAATTATTTATTTTATTCCTAAATGGTAAACAAACACGACAATAGAATATAATGATTTATTTTATTATCTTATCTATTCCATTCTTTCATTCATGAATTCTATTACCACATACCAAAAGACTCTAACTTCTTAGCTACAAAGATGTTTTAAAATCTTTAAAACTGACCACAAAACTTCATCCTTTTATAAAAATGACACTGAGACTATACACGTGATCTAGCTCCTCTACTAGTTTTGATGCATCGTGTATGAATAGAAGTGTATATTTTAATTCTTTTTTATAATATACAAGTTCATAATGTAACTAAGTAGCTAAGATGAGAACAATCAACCTGCGAGTAATGTTGGATTTAAGTATAATTTATACTTTAATAATCATGCACACTCAACAGATATTAAAATTCACTTAAATCAAATTACAAGAATGAATATACTTTTTTAACAGAAGAATGAATATACTCATGGTTTAACAGTTTTAAGGTGCATAAAAGTTATCTCAATACCGCGATCGTAACTTAACATCAAGAAATCAAGAATGGCATCATAAACAACTTTATTTTGATTATATAAATAACATATTAATTTAAAATAAAAAGGATATACAAGTCAACAAACGTTAGTCTCTCGTGTACCATGCACCTCTACCAATTCAAAAGAAATATTTAATACAGAAAATGTGGAATTTGAAGAGCCTTTCACCCTATAAATATCTCTCCCCAGCCTTATACTTTCATATGCCAAATAACAAAATGAAAACAAACATTTCAACTCTCCTATCTATAGTTCTCCTAGGACTCCTTCTTCTCGAGCCAGTTACATCTCAAAACTGTAACTGTGCTCGAGGCTTGTGTTGTAGTAGGTACGGTTACTGTGGCACGGGAAGTGCTTATTGTGGAAGTGGTTGCCAAAGTGGCCCGTGTTCTAAACCACCTCCACCTAATAAAGCCAACATCCCTGGCATAGTGACCGCGTCCTTCTTTAACAAGATTGCTAACAAGGCTGCAAAAGGTTGTCCTGGAAAAGGCTTTTACACGCACGCTGCTTTTCTTAAAGCGGTTAAGGCCTACCCTCGTTTTGGTAGAACTGGTTCCATTGCAGATTCAAAGCGTGAAATCGCAGCTTTCTTTGCTCATGTTACTCATGAGACCGGACGTAAGTTAATTGAGCCTTAATTTCTAAACTTTTTCAATCTAATTATTTTAATATATATACAATCAAAATACATCTCTAAATTTTTATATATACATTACAGATTTATGTTACAAAGAAGAGATAGGAGGGCGTTCAAAACGCTATTGTGACAAGTCCCAAACCAAGTATCCATGCAACCCTAACAAACGTTACTACGGTAGAGGCCCATTCCAACTAACATGGAACTACAACTATGGTAAAGCCGGAAAGACCCTCGGGTTTGATGGGCTTAATAACCCCGAGATCGTGGCTAACAACCCTGTAATTTCATTCAAGACCGCGTTGTGGTTTTGGATGAATAATATTCATAACGCTTTTGCTTCTGGTAGAGGGTTTGGAGCTACAATTAGAGCCATCAATGGGGGTGAGTGCAATGGTAACATGCCTCGTGCTGTCAACTCGCGTGTCTCGTACTACACCGCTTATTGTAAGCAGTTTGGCGTCTCACCCGGGAAGAACCTTAAATGCTAGATCGAGTCGTCTTAAGACTATCAACACTTGCAATAAAGAAACCAATTGTCTAGCTTACATATATGACATTTTGGTTAGGAGTTATGTGTTACGGGTTTGAATTGTTCGTACTACTTATCTATGTTTCAAAATAAATTACTACAAATCTTATTGTGACGAATATATTATTTGATATTTGACACAACGAAGGTGTTGTAGTGCGTACTGTAATATATAAGCAATTTTATGTTATAAAAGTGTTATATTAAGAAATGTAATGTGAATGTTATCCTTACATGTGTCAACACCAATTACATCCAACCAATGGCGAAGCTTAATGGGGGGGGGGGGGGGGCGCCGCCCCCCCTGTTTTTTTCGCCAGTAGTGTTAAATTTTAATCCGATAGTGTAAATTTTTTGCCAGGTAGTGTAAATTTTTGTATAAATATCGAGTTCGCCCCCCTAAAAAAAATTAATTTCGACTCCAACCCCCTACGAAGGAGTTCAAACTCTGCCACTACATCCAACTATAGCATATTTAATCACACAACTTATAGATACTCAATTAAAGATTTGTTAACTATTTGAGTGGAAAATGCTAGATGACGAACTGCAAGAAACATTTATATACACTCATTTTTCTACTGTAATTTGTAACAGGTGATTAAATGTGTAATAATTTTTCACAGGTAATGTAGTCTTTTCAAAAACATCTTGTAATATTGATTTTTGTAATTGAGAAAATAAGTGGTAGTAATATTAGAGCTTCTCCAATAGAATGTTTTTAGTAGTTTTTAAAATAGAAAGATCATGAGTTGGAAGAGAGAGATGGTAAAATAAAAAAGAGAAAATAGGGGAAAGTTTATGAGTATGAACCAAAAAACAAGTATGCGAGAGAAAAAAAAAAAAAAAGAGATGGGAGAGAAGAAACAGTGTAATTTTTTAAATTTGTGAGTGGGTAAAATATCACCTATCCATATTTTTACATCTACTATTGTAGACTCTTATATACGTCTTGCTACATCTGAAGTAAACGGATTTATGATTCAAACTTGTGACTTTTTTATGTTTTATAACCATCATGTTTGATTCAAATCTTCTACTCTTATGCACTTTTTACTCACAATATTATTTAAATATAAAAATTAGGCTACGCTATATTTTGATATAATGCTTATTGCTAATAGCTCATGATTGTGCTTATTCTATACAAGCGTTTAATTTGCTTTGATATAAATTTTATTTTTTTAACACAACAAGTGTTTATATATTATATATTTATTGATAGTTTTCAATGTGATGTTGGAATTTAATACCTATTATATAAATCGTTTTTGTTACATGTAAATATTAGAATATATTATTAGGGTTTTATTAGAATGAGCCTATGGGCCCAGTAAGATTTCTAGGGTTACTTGTATTCTCTATATATTGTAACCTAATTATTCAATAATATTATTCAGTCTTTTACCATCTTACATGGTATCAGAGCTTTACGGTTCTGGGTATCTTCTTCTCCGCTGCACCATCACAAAAACATACAAACCCTAGCCGTCACCATCGAATTCAAACCCTAGCAGGGCGGTGTGCCGCCACCACCGCCACCCTGTCCCACCTTTGTTTTCAGTTTTGTTTCTTCTCTATTTTTATAGTTTCTATTGAATAAAGCTTCATTATTGATTGAATATTCAAACACGATATCCATTCTCTTGGTTGGTTCGCCATCATTCTCTTCGCTTATTCTTGAATTACGGGTTACTAAATGCAACGGTCACTTTTTTTTTAATTGTCGGTGTTTTAGCCGCACCAAGGATCACGGTCCACGACCATCGATCCCAAACTACGGTTTGATTGATTTTTTTTCTTGTCTTTTTTAAAGATCCACGGATCGAAGAGACCGCCGCCTGACCACGGTCATCGGCCTTTCTCTCTATTTTTTTATGTCTACGGACCTTATCTCTTGATCTACGGATCCAAGAGTCCGCCAACTGATCACAGTCAAGTGCCTTTCGTTCTTTTTTATTTTTTTCTAGATCTACGGATCTCATCTCCTGGTCTACGGATCCAAGTGATCGTCGTCTCCTTGCATTCCAACAAAATTGATGATATTTCCTTGCAAATCAAGGTTTTACAAGTCAGTCGTGTCAAATTCAACTTCATAGTTACCCCTTTTGATAACCACGACTGTGCTCCCTTTCTACGTAATTTTTTTCTGAAGAGTATAGATAGTGCAATTAACCAAGTTGTGGATAGCATAATCAAACAAGGGTGACAACATCAAGCATAATATGGATATATTAGCAAAAGTTTGAAAATTCAAGTCAATCGAAGCATGTTTATCATATTATTGTTGATTTATTTTTTCAGTCTGTGCTTCTTATTTCTTCTGCTCCGACTGCGGGGGAGTATTAGAATATATTATTAGGGTTTTATTAGAATGAGTCCATGGGCCTAGTAAGATTTCTAGGGTTACTTGTATTCTCTATATATTGTAACCTAATTATTCAATAATATTATTCAGTCTTTTACCATCTTACAGTAAAGTTTATTTTATATATCACAGTGTTTTTCAATGACAATTGGGAAATCAAAATGGTCAAAACTATCACGAAAATTGCTAGTTATTACACTGCTTAACAATTTTAGAAAATTTTAGAACACTTAAAAATTAAAATAATAAGCTCTGCCCCTTATAATTTTACTAACCTAAATACTTAATAATCACCTAAAATTAAGAAGATAAATCTCTCTACTGGAATAAAATAGTAACTAAGGGATATGTGACAATATCATATTTCTCTTCACTAAAGTTTTCTCGTTTCTTTTTCATATTAAATGATTACATTAATTAGTAATAATATTATTTAAATCTTTTTTAGATTAAAAATAGCTTTTTAAAAATTTAAAAAAGATCTTGTTATTAAGTTATTTCTAAAGAAACAAAACTTTAATAAAAAATTTTTTCAAGGCATCAAACTCTTTTAAAATACAAAATATTTTAAAATTTGTGTTTTCAAAATATAAATATATTATAAACCAAAAATAACTTAAATTGAAAGTTATTCTTAAAAATGATATTTCTTGTAAAACAATTTATTTTGAAACAAAATGTTTACTTTTTTAGGAAAAAAATAAAAAAGTTTAATAACAAAAGTTTAAAAACTTGATATCATTGTTTTATTACTAATAGTTTTACTCATACGTAATTTTAATCATATCTTATTTTAAAATATATCATTTTATAATTAATAAAAAATATTTTATTTATTTAACCCGTATAATAATTATTATTATTAACGATCAAGCAATCATAATTTACATTAGTTCGTTAAAAGAATTTTAAAATAAATAAAATGTTTTATTCTTTTAAAATCAAATGACGAGGAAAATGGAGTAAAGCTTTCTGAGTTCTGACTGCTAGAAAGTCAAGGTCTTCGCTTCAGTTGAAGTCAACTGGTCATTTGATTGGTTAAAAGGGTATTTTGATTCGTTAAATGTCAAAGGTGCAGCTCCCAATGCTTTACGGATTATAATAAATTATGGATAATATACAGCTATCTTATTTTATAAATCCACATCTTTCTATGCTTCTTGTACAGCGACATACACGATGTATAAGGTTGAATACATTTTAAACGAGAAAAATTCAAGGGGAGTTGTCAGAGGGCTATACGTCTCATCTAGCCCTATAAGATATATATAAGGCTATACGACGCGTATAGTAAATTTTGACACTAACTACAAGAAAAAATTCGAGGGACTTTCAGAGAAGTTATACGTCCTGTATAGAGCTATACGACCCTTTTATAGTTTTATACGAGACGTATGATGCTATACGATCCGTATAAAAATCCGATATCTTGATTTATAGTTGAGGATGTTCTAACCCATTTCTTGAACTAGTCAAATTTCAATATCGCATACGTGTTGAATACAGAGAGGTGGATAAAGACGTGCCCTCCAATCAAGACGATAATATCACTTCTTTATTTTTGTTCATAACTATGTTTCTATTTTTTTAATATAAAATCATACCAAAAGACAAATGGCACAATAACACCAACCATATATATAAAAAAGTGGTTTTTATAAGTTTTATGACAGAAGTACTAGATCTAGAAGTAAGATTAGATGTGAATTACTCTATTTAAATATAGGTCACGCCTTAAAATCAGGGCATGTGATTTATTAGATTTAACTCTTGAAATAAAGCATATTTCAAACATCACAAATAAAGGTTCACATATGAATAATGTTTTTGTAACTGGATCGAACAGTGAACCAGATATTTTATTGGTGCATTGGTCGGACAGGTGTGACAAGTCGATTGAATATGAAAACCAGATACAAATATAGTTATTTTAATGAATATATGTAAAAAAACTAAAAAATTTAAAAATATATATAAAAAACCGGTTTAACTGGTCCAACCCCCAATTCTACTAGTGTGTTTACCGCTTTGACCGGTCCCTGCCACCAGTTCAACGTCAAACTGATTTTAAGCACCGAATCAGACCGGATTAGGGTCCAATTCCCGGTTCGATCAATTCGACAGACCAATCAGGTCTGGTTTTTAAAACAATGAGTGAAAGCCTAGCGGTAACAAACTATAAAAGTATTCTAACCCTCATGCTAATCATATGCCAAGGCTTCACCAAATGGCAAGCCGATCTTTGCCAAACGGTCACTCAAGACCCTCAAATTTTCTCAATGTTTCAGCTCTCTGAAACACACGCTAAAACAAGATAACTTGCACATGTGAATTCTAAGCTACATTCAAAAATAAACTTCATATTTTAGGCTATTACATGTTTCCTAGCAAACATGTTCATCTCTGTTACCACCATAACCACATCATATTTAGAACACCACCCTCGTCTTTATGCACACAGCACACTAATCATATCCAAACAGCTGACCACCAACAGGCACACACAAATAAGTAATAGGCAAAACTACGTACAACATGCATCTATTGAAAAGCCACTACACTTCTTGGAGTTGCTCATAATCATTAAAGAAAATATTTAAAACATTAGAGCTAGCGTATACTTGAGCTCAAAAATGTGTTAAAGGAGATATGGAGCTCAGCTGAACTGTACTACAAATACTAAACATGTTAGCTTCTAAACTCTTAGTCTTTAGCTCACCAAAGTTACTTCCCTGTAAAACATTTAAGCAAATTATCACCTAATACGTACTTTAACCCGTTTTTAGCGCAAACGTACCGACGTGTCTATTTGCAATGTCAATCTCATCATGGATTCGGTTTTACTCGTGACACAGCCCAACTCATTAACATGTTGTTCATATTCACCCATGTAGGTCGAATCGAATCTCTCTAAACTTGTATTTATTCGCGAACCACTCAAACCATCACTCATTTACTCGTATTCGCCGTGAATACAAACCATCGCAAGATGACCGCCACTCGTTGCGCTACCTGCAACTCTGTAATAAGTCGATTGTCAACACTGCAGTCCAAAAGATTAAATGTTACCTGACCTATTGAATCAAATTATTTTGGGTTTAATCACCTATGCTACTCGCAGATAGGGGTGTTTATAAATTAATATCCAAATTTTCGCAAAATCAAAAATTTCGAATAGTGGATTTCAATATTCAAATATGAATCCTAAATTTTGTAGGATATTCGAGTTATAAAAATATTTATTATTTAATAATTTTTATTATAAAACTTACGAATATCTGAATTTTATATAAAAATAACTAAATTATCTAAAAATATTAATATTTATTATTTAGTAGTTTTTATAATGATCTTTCATAAATTTGGATATTTGAATATCCGAAAATTTTCAAACACACTATTCGAATGCGAATTCGGATCCGATGTCTGAAATTTCAAATATTTTGGATTCGAATTTTTGGATATTTTGAATTCATTTTTAACTATGGATATTTATTAATTAATGAATAACTATTATAGCATTCATAATTAAAAGTAGAGAGAAGCGTGAAAACTAATTATTACATAGCCTAGAATAGTAACAAATGTCTAGATTTATTTTTATTTGTTAGTATAGATATATAATTACGGTAAAAGTTACTGAAAAACCCTTTTGGGTGTTTATAGGTCTTATTAGGAAGCTTCTTTTTTTTGATGTTTTAGAAAGATAACGTTTTTCTCATGCGATACCTGATTAAGCACACTTTTAAATGTCTAAGTTTTCTTAGTGTGAATCAATGACGAACCCAGGAAATTTTTTTATGGGGGGCAAAAGTGAGGCCGTTGCATAATTTTAGAGGGGGCATTCGGGGTTTTCACATACATATAACACTAAAAAAAAAAATTTACGAGGGGCGACTGCCCCCCCAACCCCCTACCTAGGTCCGCCCCTGGTGTGGAATGCTCTTCTAAGTTACAATATATCCCAATGTATCAGATCATTTTACTAAAAGAATTAAATGTTTATTTAATTATTAATATGATAGTAATTACCAACTTAGTTGGTGTATTGTGGTTGTACATAAGGCTTAAAGGTTGTACTCTCAATAATCCTTTTATTTTTAATATATTAATTATTATATATATTACTAGCTATAAATTTATTTATGCATTATGGGTTGTACCTAAGCTTTAGTGAGTTGTATTCACTTTTGTTTTTTTTTTCTTGTTTTCTTTTTTTTTTTTTTACTTTTAACCCCAATTATTTTACATCTTTTACATCTAAACCTCTATAATTTTTACTTTCAACTTTGGTTCTCTATACTATTCATCTTTTACAAATTTTTCATTTTACGTTTCAGTTTAAACTTTACGAGTTAACACACCGCAACGTGAGGGTTCTGTTTTTACATCTGCTTTCCGTTCAGTTTTAAATTTTCCTGTTTTTATTTTATTTTATTACAAGTTTTTCCGGCGTTATTGGTGATGTAAAATTACTGCTATTTAACATTGTTTTACGCCACTGTAACAATGCGGGGAGCTTAATAAGTTATATTTAAAAATAAACTAGTAAGTGTCCACCTACACTATGCTGTAAAGAACAGGTTATCAAAACTTGAATAAATATAAGTATGTTTACAATGGTGTATTTAAAATTAATATATATACATATAGGGAAGGGTTTCTAAGAAAACCATGATTTACTAAAAAACCAAGAAAACCAAATCTAAATCATTGATCTATTTGATCAATGGTTGATATACACAATGGTATTTTTATAAATAATCTAAAATTTAAATACATTATATTAATGATGCAAGGGCAAATTTGAAACAAAAAAAAAATATTAGTTTTGGAAACCACTAATAAAATTCCTACATTCACTCTTCTCTCTCCTCCCTTATAAATTATATTAAAAAAATCTAGCTATTGACTTTGTATTAATCATATTTATATTAATCAACAAATGCCTTCATCTTTGTATTTTCTTAAATAATTCAACGGTTAACTGATACATCATATGTAAACCGGCTTACGCATATGTAAGCAAAGAAAGAAAAAACAGACAATATGCCTACTGTTACATTAAATGGTAAAACTTACATATATGTAAACAAAGAAAAAACAGACAATATGCATACTGTTACATTAAAATGGTAAAACTTACATATATGTAAGCAATCAGAAAATAAATAGAAAAGGCAACATGGTTGTTGTTGTACTAAATGATGTAACTTACGTATTTGTAAACACTCATTTAAATGGAATAATTTATTCAAGTTCAAAATAAATTACTAAATACACATTAACGAATACCTTGATTTTCAACACCGGTAAGATATATAACTCGAGTTGCTTGATTCATATTGGATGGGATCAATATTATGGAATTGCCTACTTGTAAATGATCTCCGATGTCAACAACATCCTTTTAATTGATTCGTGTTAGGACTTATGTCAACAAAATGATTGATTACATCAATTGTAGTGATCATTTTGGAAGAATTATGATCAATTCTAAATAGTATACAAAATTCTTATTGAAAAAGCTTTATAACTATACTTCAGATCTTGCCAAATACAATATTCATATTGAAAAAGCTACACCTTTATCACTCTTAGCATTATGTCATCATCTTCACCATGGTTATAAGTAACTTACATATACGTAACCTAAGCTACATATTTGTAACTGTTTCTGTAGTTATTCGTCATCTTCCTTTCTTCATTGTATCTTCAAAAATTCAAATCCATTGGTCATTTTCTTCCACTGTTGCTTGTTCTTCATCACCATCAAATCTGTTGCTTCAAAAAATCAAAACTATCTTTGATATTCTTCATTATCGTTTGTTCTTTAGCATAATCACCATTGTTAATAAAACCTTCTTTGATGAACGTGAATATGAATCAAAGTAAGACATGAAAGAAATTTGACTAATGAATCTTAGATTCAATTGATTTAGAGAGAGAATGAGAAAAATATAATTAAATGATAAAGAGATTTAAGGGATTTAAAAAAATAGATAACTGTCAACATTAAATAGTGTTAAAATTACTAAACTAACTTTTTAAATAAATAAAAATATAATAATTTTAAAATTTCATGATTGGTGGAACTTGGTTTTCTTGGTTTTTTCAAAAGATGATGGTTTTCTTAGGATCCTTTCCCTATATATGTGTGTATATATATATATATATATATATACACACACACACACACTAATTAAAATATTATAAGAAAAAAAACATCATCAATAATGATTTATAAACCAACTATTTAAAATCATAACACTATTCCTTAAGTTGTACTTTAAAGATACAGATCACACTAAAATAATAAAATAAATAAATAAAAAATCAAAACGTAAGAAGAGATCTTTGATTTTGTAATTTCTTCAATTATCATGTTTTATAGGTGCATCCATGTTGAGTACATTAAGGAAGATAAGATCAAAGACTTGCTCTCCAACCGAGACGATAATCAAATAAGCATAAGCATGTCATCACCCACTTATTTTTGTTCATAAGTGTGTTTTTTAATTTTATCATATAATCATATATTAAATAATATTTCTCTACACCTAACAGCTGTTAAATGGTAAATATGTAGTAATAAAATTATGACTCATCCACCATATACACTCAAATAATGTTCTACTGGAGGTGTGACTAATATTTTATGTAATAAGTAGTCGTGATTATGAAATAGCCATAACCAATAGCCGATCCCATAATGCTTGTGCATTATCAATTAAATAGGTTAAATAAGTATATAACATCACTTAATTCATGGTTACGCCATAACTTAACACGTCTAATAATGATGATCATGAATTCAGATTACACAAGTAATTGACTATTTCATAAAAAAAGAAATTAATTAGTGTAGAGATATAGTTGTGTTGAGAACTTGCACTATGTTGTTTTATGTTAAGTTTTGTATTTAAAGGTGTTCGCATTCATAATTTATGTAAAATACTAAAATGATTGTGGTGATAAAACTTGGTATTCGGTGGATGAATCTAGATTTGTAATCAAAATATGTGCATGAATTCATCCTAAACTTTCGTTATAAGTTTTGACCCGTTAAGGCTACTTAACATATCCCCTTTACACCTCTAATCTATAAGTTGGACCATGGCAATTCCGTTACTAGATTTTCTACCCATTTTAATAAGTTGCGGTAATCATTGGTGCGTTTATAACCCAACAATAGATATCGAAAAACCATGGTTTCCGACCATTCAATTCCAAGGCTGTTCTAAGACACATATGAGTTTAAATCATGTTTAATGGAAATAAGTGTTCTCATGGTGACCAATATTGTACTTTATAGTCGTCATAATGAAAGTTTAGTATGCAGTTCTTGTATTAAAGAATATATATTATGAAAGCATTACATAGTAGATCTGACTATACATATCAACCATCGCTTCTTTTATCGTTAACTGTAATTAAATTACTCACATGTATTCGATTCTAGTAACACAATCCATTATGACATTAACTTGTCATCCTTTTTAGTATTTATGGTTGTGGTGGATTGTGACTAGTTGTGATACTGTGACACCAGCAATAGTTTAACAAACCCAAATGATCTAAGTAGGATTGATTAACTAGGTTTGGTTAGAAACACGTCGTTGGTTAAACCGTTGAATGTGGATTGATCCGTATCAAGAATTACGTTTTCGATCTAGGGACATCAATGGGACCCATATGGATCCAAGGAGGAAGAAGAGAGAGATGAGAAAGGCAACAACAATGTGTATATCTTAAATCATTAGTACCTTCGATAGGATCCGATCCATACACTAGTCAAGAAATGTTTTATGCATGATCTCGTTGTTTCTTAGAATATTTGCGTTAAATAAGAGTCAGAAAACTGCCAAGAGAAATTCAATGTCCATTAATAAAAAAAGGTATGATAAAATATTTTGTTTGTTATGGAATAGGGACTGAAAACTATAACACAAACAAATATTAACTTATATAGAACACGCCATTTCAAATTAAAGCCACAAACCATCTAACAAAACATAGGACCATCGAAAAGAGTATCATTTTTGATGTTGTTACAACGAATGAAGACAAACATTGTTTCATAGTTCCTCTTTTAGTTAGAAGCTCACGAAAGCATGAAATCATCTTTTTATATTTCTCCTTTTAGAATGAACTAACTAGTAACTACCATATAGAGCCCTAAGGCCTCGGATATCGTCTAAAGTCAATCCTTTTGATTCCCCTGGGCTGATGGTAGCCCACATTATTGCATTTCGATATTGGCTATGACCGAGCCCAAGTACGTGCCCTATTTCATGTAATGCCACGGTCTCAATATGGTAAGCATTTGGGACCTGTTCAACATCCCAACGATCATCCACATCGAAATGGAGCCTTCCGTCAACAGGGGCAAAAGCATGAGCCATCACTCCGCCAAGTCCGTCAAATGGGGCCCCATCTCCATGAGCTCCACGTGCAAAACTTATCTTTATATCAGCACTTTGAGGAGTTACAGCTCTTGAAAATGTGAAATATTGATAAGTCGTAGCCCATCTGCTAAAAGCTCTTCTAATAGAAGGCATGAATCGGGTAGGAAAACGAGATCCAAAATCATAAGTTAGATGCCTTTTTCCATTGGGCCATTTTGATCTACTTGGAAATAATCGATAATGAGAAACAATACTTAAAGTCTTATCACTACGTTGATGAGTTTCCTTATCAGGAAACCCGCAACGAGGCATGATCATCATGAGCACTGTAGCCGCGTCAAGCATTCCAGTAGCATTGAGACGGTGATAGACTTGGTATGATTTGATGGCCGCCTCAAGCTCCTCATCAAAATAATCTTGAGGATTTGTGTCATTAGGGTTGGTTTGATAGTTTAGGTATCCAAAATGACTAAGATAAAGTTTAACGCCATTGATGCCTTTTACTTTCTCACCCTTACGACAACCTTGCATCTTTCTAAGAAACCCGAAAGGTGATGGATATGTGTTATTATTGAATAACTCATGTTGTTGTAAATGTGGGTGTTGAAAATATGAAAATACATGTAGAACATAGAAAGAAAGAAAGAAAATGCAAGAGGAGGAATAACAGAGTTTTGAAGCCATTACAAAGACTAGGTCCAAATCTTTGAAACAAGTTTACAAGATTTATATATTCTACTTACATGAAGTTCCTACCTTTTTATTCAATTTTTAAATCAATAAAATAGAATGGGAATTTCTATGATGTTGACATTAAAGACTTATTTGAATTACAGAATTCCTAAGAATTAAAATTAAAATTTAAATGTTTTTAATCAAAAATCATGTTTGGTTGTCATTTGCTGAAATGGAATTTGAATGTTTTCACCCACCCATTGAAATTTAGCCTTCCATCGCATTGAAATGTTTATACATTACCAAAAAGCCCCTCAAATTCTTTCTACACAGTTGTTAACCAAAAACAAAAACTGTGAAACCCAAATCCAAATACTAGAATCATTATTTCCAAAATCAAAAACTATTCTTTAATCTAAAAACCTTCATGTAAGCATGGCGAGGATACGAAAACAAAGGCAATTAGGCAAAGACCAACCTATTAATTACTTATTCTTAACTAAAACCGAATATGCGAACTATTCTGGAAGCAATCGTTAACCAAAAACAAAGAGAAAAGGCGATATTGATTGCCAAAATCAACCATTGTTGAAGATACAAACCAAGACCGAGCCAGATTTGAGTTGCTATTCAAATTCAAATCGGACATGATGAACCAAAAATCAATACAGCGCAATCAAAACAAAGCATCGATGAACCTAACAATCTCATATAGCTTTCGATAAAAAAACAAGTTTGGTGTTAAAGTTTCTTATAATAAAAATTACATGAATTCTAGAGTAATGATTAACCAAACAACATCCCCTTGAAGAAGATGAAACAAAAAAAGAACAAGATATGGTGAAGATGAACAATTCCATCAGATCTAGGGTAAAGAAAAAGAGGATGGGTGTTCTATTAAGGGTAAGTTTGTCTTTTCATCATTTTAACATTCTAATTCCACTCATTAATTTACCAACTAAACATCTTATTAAATAGACTCACAGATTTCATTTCAATTTCAATATTAATTTCTTTGCAAAATATTTCACGAACCAAATGCCTCTAATGGCCCAATTGGTTCATGGAATTCAGTAGAATTAGAGCTGAAATACAAATTCATCTAAAACTATATCTGGTTGGCAATGATGAAATTTATAATTAAATTGGAAAACTTTCCTTAAACTGATAAAATCAAACTTCCCTCCCTACATGTGATGGGATTGTACACATTCTATTCAAAGGTTAGCAAAACACCCTACAACCATCAGCACCACACCAAAACATTACTTTTGTAATAATGATCATCATCTTGACGATAATATCCAGATCAATTATCACAATCCAAATGGGAAATCAAAACCAAAATCAATTAAGACAAGTTCGAGCAACAATGTCTAGCAACAGAAACGCAAATCCACATACATCGAAACATGAGCATAAATCAAACCAAAATGATCTATGGCAACGGTGACGAAACGGACAACTTCTTATTTTATGGTTAATTGAGTCAAAATGTTCCATAGTTTGTCGAATCTAGTGGCTCTAGTTGTGGTTGTCTTTAGGAATGGCGATCCATAACAATTTCACGGAAACCCAAACCAAGCAAGGCGGATGTTAGGCGATGGTGATGGTCGTGGTATGGTGGTCATTTTAACAAGGTGAGGTTCGATTTGGTGGTTGTGAATGTGATCCACAATTCAATACGGGTGTTCTCGTCGAAGATGTTGGCCCGAAAATGGTGATAGTGGTGCTCTGATTTGAGAGGTGGCATGCGATGGTGATGGTGGTGGTGGCTAGGCGATGATGATGGTATGATGAGGTGAGGGGAGGGCCGCTTAGCTCAAGAAAAAAAAGATAATAATAAGAGTATAATAAACATTAAAGAATATTTGACGCTAAAAACTAATGTGCCTCCATGTCACAGACCATTGTAATTTATCAAAGTTTGAAACCATAAATGCAATATTTTTGTTTTTGTGTAAATGGTGATGGCGAGTACTTGAATACACAACTGATGAAGGGTGTAAAAGGAAAAAAAATGATTCCAATTTTTTATTTGAGTTTGTTTATTATATTAAGCCTATTATATACTTTATATTGTTGTCTCGGGCACGGGCTTGTTTTGTGCCTTGCGTCTTTGACAACTATGGTTGGACCAACCATGCTCAACCCGACAAGAGCTCCCTGTCTGTCCTTTGTCTTTATTTATTTATAAAAGAAAGCATTACACGATATATAATAGCAACATCGTTAGACATAAACTCGAGACAGAAAAGTAGCAAACAAGCAAACAAACAGTTCTAAGCCAAGATAGCGAGTGACCTGACCATGGAGAACAGAACACTTGCATCAGAAGATGTAATCTGGCAAAACCAGAGGAAATCTAGCAACTTCAACCTCAAAGGGGTCTCCTTTTGGATCAGCCAGTCTACAAACAGATTATGCAGACATTTTACTTTCCACCATAACAAATATATCATAAAACAAATGTTTAAAAGAATTCGACAAGCACGATCTACCTGCCAGGAATGAATGTGAAAGAACCCTCTATTGATCCAGGTGAGGCCGCAGAAGTTGTGCAACTTTCATAAACAAACTCTTTCTGCCCAGGGCGTAACAACGGAAACTGTAGATAAACAGTCAACGAACAATGTTGACAAGATTCTTTACTTGCTAACGGATATTTGATAAAACGTATAACCATGAGACAGAATGACAATATGACATACCTGGCCTATCACAGCTTCACCATTGACATCTCCCACAACATTATCATTCGATTTGATAATCCAATGTCTCCAGTACAGCTGGCATGAATTAAAGGACATACCATGGACAAAACACCCCTCAGGTTTAAGCGACATACGAATCGAGTAAGCAAACATATATTTATGAGCTTCTTCCATGAGGTCACTGAATTCAGGAATAAATACAGCAGAAGCACGAACCTGTAACAATATAAGAAATTTTTTATATCTCAAAAGTATATTATCAGAACCAGCAATTGTATACATCAAAATACAAATCAACATAAATGTTTTGGCAGATTAACAAGAATTCAACTACACCTGAACACCACATGTTGTAGCTGATGAACACAATGGAGGTTCTTCAGGGAATAAACTGATGCTTCGAATATTGCCTTCCTCGCGTAGTTTAATAATCCCATTTTCAAGGCGACTGATGTGTTCTTCTAACCATAACAACATGGCATCTTGCTGGTGGCCGCTTTTGGAGTCATGAATCGTAGTTATTAATCCATTTGGTACACATGGCATCATTTCTTGACTTGATAAAAGATTCTTGGTGCCAACATATAGTTGACCAACCTCACAGTCAAGAAAAAAAATCTTTTTGGTGTAAGTGGAAGCCGCCGTTACAATATACTTTGGTCTGGTAAATTTAATGTGGTGTGTAATATCTCTCGTCTCTTCAATTATAGCACTTAGTGGCAACAAGAAAACATTTACAAGATAGCTGTAGTAAGAGTAACCTCCGATCAGCCCACATAAATTTTCTGGTATAGTTCCACTTGATGCATCACTGCACTGTTCTTGCCCATCACAAAAACGATAGAGAACTCGAGTAGGAAGAGGTAGTTTGACTTTCAAAGACTTCTCTAGCTCATTTAGTTCAACCTCCGATGCACCTTTACGAAGAGTGGGTAAAACCTCTGGAAAATTATTGGTCAGCCAGATTTTAATTCTGTCCCAAAGATTTTTCACTCGTTTAACTAAAGGCCACGGATACATGCCATAAGCTTCCCTCCATGCCCCATAAGCTGCCTAGAATGTCGAAGGAGATCAAGAAACTAAGCTTAATGATCGTATCATATGCATCAATTTGTGATTTTTCATATGAAAGAACCAAACCATATTAATAGCATTTTGTTGACTATTAATTGAAACAAAGAAGAAGACAAGACAAACTGGACCAACATACACACGAGTTGAAAAGGAGTGCTGGAGTCAACAAAAGGGATGTTTGAATGCGAAGTCATGATAATCAGTTTTAATGTTCAACAAAAAGTGATTATGATTGTGATTTCTGATTATTTAGGATAAAAACAATCGGATTTTGAAGAGTGTGACTGTTAGTAATACAGCTGATTTTTCAGATAAACGTAAAATTACCGAATTATCTGCATAATCACTTTTAAAATCGCTGTGCAAATTGTTACCAATTCGAAGCCGATGTTCTTCTAGTTGTAATAACAGATTACGCATAAAGCAATTAATCAACAATTTCTCAAATTCAACACAGCCCAGATCAAACCCGGCTAGGGCTGGAACCAGTTTTCGATACCCTAACAGCAAAAGCATCTTAACATCAACAATTAGTTCAATTGTTTTTGCATTTTCAACCTTCTTATTCATCACATCAGACCGACGACAAAGAACTCACAATTAAACAGATTTGTCAGTATCGCATTAACAACAAAAGGTGAAGAAACGAATAACATGAAGAGTGAATTGACCTTGAAAGAGGGACATGGGTTCCCTAGAGGATCAAGAGGGGAAGAGAGGCGGAGTTCTTGAGAACAGAAAACAGACCACAGGGAATCATCGGAAGCCCAATCTTTGAAGCGTTTGTTGACACATGACACCGCTGCTGCTTCAGAAGGGCCGAGTTTCGATACGATGATGTGGAAAGCTAAGCCGCTAACGTTCTCTAACCCAATCGGTGGTTTTGTCGCCATTGTTATGGGTCACAATCTGCAAGAAAAGAAAACGAATAGAAGAAGAAAGGGTGAACTGAAGGGGTGTTGCCTGCGTGCGGTGCAGTTACTCGATGGGGCTAGATGGTCGACACGCATACACGATTACACGCCACTCGTATTACCTATTATACTTACTCTTTGCTTTATTAAAAGCAAAGTTCGGTGGATTTCTTTTCTATTTTTTCAATTACTTAACATCAATAAAAAAATTAAAACGTGAAGGACAACAAACAAAGTTGTAATTGGTTTAGTGGTTGAAGCATTCTTGTTTACAAAAAACATCCGGTTTCGAGGCATGCTTTTATTTTTCATGGAGCCCAAATTTAATTTTTTTTCTTTTATTGTTTGAAAAAGCACGTCGGGTCATATATAATACGTTTCATTTTGACAGTATAAATACATTTTTACATAAATTTAATTATGAAACGAGTTGGGTCAAATGTAATACGTTCCATTCGACGATATAAACTACGTTTTGACGTTAATTTAATTTAGAAACGAGTCTAGCCTTTTGTAATATATACTTTATCACGTCGCATACGACGTCAATGCACGTTCTTATAATTTATGTTTTGAGTTGGTCTATGTTTCGACAAAAATTTGTTTGGAAAAGAGTAGGGTAAAAAATAATATGTTTTCCTTTAACTGTATAATTCGAGTTACTCTACGTTTCGACGTAAATTTAGTTTAAAAAAGAGTCGGACGATCGCAATCTATGCTTTATCACGCTGCGTACACCGCCGCAACGCGCGACGGGTAAAAGCCTAGTTATTTATATATATCACTAGTTTTACTAAACCCGTATGTTATACGAGTTTAATAAATAAAATATTAAATAAAATAAAATTGTATTCGATATTTTACAGTAAAATATTTTGAAAATATTTCTTATTATAAATAATATGTAAATTTTATTTCAAAACAAATGAAACCGTAAAAAAAAATTTTTTGCTTAACATTATTTTTTTACATTATGTTCCCGGATTCATTTAAAAAATAAAGGGAAGTGGAATGAATGAAAAAAAAAACAGTTGTGTTTAAGAGTTTTTTTTTATGGAAGAAAGTAAGTTTTTTTTTTATGAAAGAAAAGTAAAAAAAATTGTGTTCTTAAGTTTACTTAAAAAGAAAAAAGAAGGAAAATACAAGGAAATAAATGCTAAAACCAATCCTTTCAAATTGAAAGAAAATGAAGACAAGAGAAGAGAAAGGAAAGAAAAGAACAAAAAAGAAAGAAAAGGAAAGTGTTTTCTTTCTTTTCTCTCGTTAAATAAACTCGGGAAGACGGGAACACAGCGTTACTTAAACTTAAGTTTATTTTTTTCATTAAAATCAAATTCATATGGAGCCAATATGCAAAAATACATTATTGTCACTCCAAAAATCTATACATAAATTACTATATACTCATGAAAATTTACTGTATTCCGGTGACTCTAGTGTATCCTACGTAGGTCATCCCCTGCACACAAGTAATGCACTCAAACAAGTGGCTGGAAGCAATGAAGTTAGACTTACAAGCCATTTATAGGAACAACACGTGGAAGCTGATATCTCTTCCTTCTGATCAAAAAGCAGTTAGTGTTAAGTGGTTATTTAAAACCAAAGTTGGTCCAAATGGGTAGGTTCTTAAGCACAAGGCAAGACTTGTGGCCAAAACATACTCTCAACCACCATGTGTTGATTTCCAAGAGAACCTTTGCTCCTATTAATTGCCTGATTTAAAACTATTTGGGTGTTTCTAATAGTTGTTGCTCAAAAAGGATGAAAGATACACCAACTAGATGTCAAGTCAGCAATCTTAAATGAAGATCTTACAGAAGAGATATATGTTGAGTAAAAAAAGGATTCATGTCTAAGACACATCCTGATTGATAACTACTTTAGTGATCATGGATACAAAAGGAATGCTAGCGAGCCAACTCTATACATACAACAAACTGGTACTATAGTAATATTATCTATGCGTGTTTATTTGTTAATGATATTATATGTGCTTCTTCATGTGAATCAGTGAAGGCTTTCAAGGAATGGATGAAACCAACGTTTAAGATGACCAATTTTGATTTACTTCGAGTATTTCTAGGTCTCAAAGTTATTCAAGGTGATGATCGAATCTTCCAACATCAACAAAACTATGCTCGAGGAATTCTAAGAAGATTCTCCATTCAGACTAGCAAACATGATGACACTTCAATAAACTATAATGAAAAACTTTGTAAACAAGATGGCGCAAACAAAGTTAATGGTTAATTGTTTAGAAGCATGGTAGGTAAGCTCATCTACCTTACTCACACAAGGCCTGATCTGGCCCCTATGCAATGAGTATGGTATCGAGGTTTATGTCTAGTCCTTCTAAGATACATTTGGTGTTGTTCGTAGGATACTAAGATATGTGGCTGGAACAACGAACCTTGGCTTATGGTATGTCAAAGGTGGAGAAATTTCTCTCTTGGGTTGTTAGTGATAGTGATTGGGCCAAGTGTATCAATGTCAGGAAGAGTGTTTAAGCATATCTGTTTTCCGTTGGAAGTGGTGTAGTAGCTTTGAGCACAAAGAAGTAGCTTACGGTTGCTTTATCTAGTACTTAAGCACAATACATTACAACCACGAGTGCTGCATGTCAAGCCATGTGGCATTGTCGAGTCCTTGAAGATATTGGTTAAGCAAGAGCAGCCAACTACTATTTATTGTGATAGTAAGTCAGTTATTAGTTTTTCCAAGAATCCGAATCATCATAGTAGGTCCAAGCATAGTGAATTACCATTTTATTCGTGAAATGGTTAATTGAAAGTTGGTTACATTGGAGTTTTGTTACACTTATGATCAAGTGGGGGATGTTCTTACTAAATCTTTAGCGAAAGAATAATTTGTGTATTTCAGGTATTTCATGGGAGTTCGACAATTCGAGTCATGGGAGGGTGATGAAGTGTGATCCAAACTTTACGTCTGCATGGAAGCTCACTTGTGCATGTGCATGAAGCTGATTTGAATAAATTATCCCACATGTTTATGCTTCTTATGTTTTAAGTCTAGTTAGTTGAATAATAATGGGTCAACCTTGTTATCTGGTTGCATATAGTATCCGTTAGTTTGTTGAGGTTTTAATGGGTTTCTATTGTTATTTATAGTATGATGTAATCAGCTTAATGTATTTCTTTCAAAGTAGTCGAAAAATCACTTGAACTTGCTATCGATCTTGTGTTTCGCATAGTTTCAAATAGCAACTTCCCTTCCTATATGTGATGGAGGTGTAAACATTCCAAAAGAATGTTCAAAGTGTACCAAAACACCCTAACACCATTAGCACCGCAACAAACACCAAAACATTACTCGTGTGATGATAATATCCAGATCAAATATCAAAATCCAAATGAGAAATCAAAACCCAAATCAATCAAGACAAGTTCAAGCAACAAGGTCTAGCAACATATGCAAATCCACATACATCGAAACATGAACATAAATCAAACCAAAGTGTTCCATGGCAACCGCGATGACCACAATTTCTTCTTAGTTTATGGTTAATCGAGTCAAGATGTTCTGGAGTTTGCCGGAGCTCCGGATCTGGTGGTTGTGGTTGTCTTCAGAAATGGTGATCCACGACAGCAATTTCATGAAAACCAAACCAAGCAAGGCGAAGGTTAGGCAATGGTGATGGTGGTAGTAGTATGGTGGTGGGGCGATCATTTCAACAAGTTAAGGTTCGATTGGGTGTTCTGGGTACGATTTAGAATTCAATATGGGTGTTCTCATCAAAGATGTTGGCCAGAAGGTAGTTAGGAGATGGTGACAGGGGTGCTCTGGTGAGAGAGGTGGCAAGCGATGGTGGTTGTGGCTAGGCGATGGCGATGGTATGGAAGGGAAGGGTGGTGAGCTCAAGAAAAAAAATAATTATAATAAGGGTATAATGAGCATTTAAATATATTCTATGCTAAAAACTAACGTCCGTACATGTCACGGACCACCAGTGTTACGATTTGATAAACAATTAAGACTATGACTATAATTTATCGAAGTTTGAAACCATAGAAGTAATATTTTTGTTTTTATGTAAATGGCGATGGTGAGTAAATGATTACATGACTAATGAAGGGTGCGGAAGGAAGAAATGATTCAATTTTTATTTTGAGTTTGTACATTTTTCTAAACCTATTGTATATCTTTTTATTGATGTCTCGGGCGTGAGCTTTTTTTTATGGCTGGACCAACCCATGCTCAACCCAACAACAGCTCCCTGTCTGTCTTTTTGTCTTTGTTTATTTATAAAAGGAAAGCATTACATATATAATATATAATATCGACATCATTTAGACCAACATCGTTTGATATAAACTCGAGACAGACAAGGAGCAAACATACAAACAACCAGTTCTAAGCCAAGATAGCAAGTGACCTGACCATTGAGAACAGAACACTTGCATTAGAAGATGTAATCTGGCAAAACCAGAGGAAATCTAGCAACTTCAACCTCAAAGGGGTCTCCTTTTGGATCAGCCAGTCTACAAACAGATTATGCAAACATTTTACTTTCCACCGAAACAAATATAACATAAAACAAGTGTTTAAAAATAATGTAACAAGCACAATTTACCCGCCCGGAATGAAGGTGAAAGAACCCTCCATTGATCCAGGTGAGGCCACAGAAGTTATGCAACTTTCATAAACAAACTCTTTCTGCCCAGGGCGTAACATTGGAAACTGCAGGTAAACAGAAAATGTACAAGGTTGTCAAGATTAGTTACTTGCTGAGAGATATTTGATGACATGTATAACAATGAGACAGAATGACACACCTGGCCTATCACAGATTCACCATCAAAATCTCCCACAACATCATCATTGGATTCAATAATCCAATGTCTCCAGTACAGCTGGCATGAATCAAAGGACTTACCATGGACAAAACAACCCTTGGGTTTAAGCGACATACGAATCGAGTAAGCAAACATATAATCATGAGCTTCTTCCTTAAAGTCACTGAATTCAGGAATAAATACAGCAGAAGCGCGAACCTGTAACAATATAAGAAATTGTTTATGTCTCAAAAGTATATTATCAGAACCAGCAATTGTATACATCAAAATTCAAATCAACATAAATGTTTTGGCAGATTAACAAGAATTCAACTACACCTGAACACCACATGTTGTAGCTGATGAACACAATGGAGGTTGTTCGGGGAATAAACTGATGCTTCGGATATTTCCATCCTCGCGTAGTTTAATAACCGAATTTTCAAGGCGACTGATGTGTTCTTCTAACCATAACAACATGGCATCTTGCTGCGGGCCGCTTCTTGAGTCATGAACCGAAGTTATTAATCCATTTGGTACACATGGCAACATTTCTTGACTTGATAAAAGATTCTCGGTGCCAACATAGAGTTGACCAACCTCACAGTCAAGAAAAAACATCTTTTCGGTGTAAGTAGAGGCCGCCATTACAGTATACTTTGGTCTGGTACGTGTAATTTTTCTCGTCTTTTTAACAATAACACTTAGTGGCAACAAGAAAACGTTCACAAGATAGCTGCAGTAAGAGTAACCTCCTATCAGCCCACATAGATTTTCTGATACAATTCCACTTGATGCATCACTACACTGTTCTTGACCATCACAAAACCTGTAGAGAACTCGAGTAGGAAGAGGTAGTTTGACTTTCAAAGACTTCTCTAGCTTGTTTAATTCAACCTCTGATGCACCTTTACGAAGAGTAGGCAAAACCTCTGGAAAATTACTGGTCAACCAGACTTTAATTCTGTCCCAAAGAATTTTCACTCGTCTAACTAAAGGCCACGGATACATACCATAAGCTTCCCTCCATGCCCCATAAGCTGCCTAGAATGTCGAAAGAGATCAACAAACTAAGCTTAACGATTGTATCATACGCATCAATTTGTGATTTTTCATATGAAAGAACCAAACCAGATAAAAAAACAATAGCATTTCATTGATTATTAATAGAAACACAGAAGAAGACAAACGAAACCGGACCAATGTTGATACAAGTCTGGAGTTGACAAAAGAGATGCTTTGATGCGAAAGTCATGATAATCGGTTTTAATGCTCAATAAAAAGTGATTATGATTGTGATTTCTGATTATTTAGGATAAAAACAATCGGATTTTGAAGAGTATGACTGTTAGTAATACAGCTGATTATTCAGATAAACGTAAAATTACCTAATTATCTGAATAATCACTTTTAAAATCGCTATGCAAATTGCTACCAATTCGAAGCTACTCTTCTTCTACTTGTAGAAACAGATTATGCGTAAACTAATTAATAAAAAATTTCTCAAATTCAACTCAATCCGGATCAAACCAGATTTTGATAGCCTAACAGCAAAAGCAGGTAACATCAACAATTACTTCAATTGTTTCAACCTTGACACTCATTACATCAGAATCATCGACGAAGAACTCAAACTTAAGCAGATAAATAAGTGAATTACATGAAGAGTGAATTGACCTTAAAAGAGGGACATGGGTTCCCTAGAGGATCAAGAGGGTAAGAGAGGCGGAGTTCTTGAGAACAGAAAACAGACCACAGGGATTCATCGGAAGCCCAATCTTTGAAGCGTTTGTTGACACATGCCAACGCTGCTGCTTCAGAGGGACCGAGTTTCAATACGATTATGTGAAAAGCTAAAGCGCTGACGTTCTCTAACCCGATCGGTGGTTTTGTCGCCATGGTTATGGTTCACAATCTGCAAGAAAAACGAATAGAAGAAGAAGAAGAAAGGGTGAACTTGCCTGCGTGCGGTAGTGACTCGATCGGGCCAGATGGTCGACACGCACATACGCCACTTGGTTTTGCTTCTTCGGCTTAATAATTTTATTTTAGTTTTTATAGTTTTTATGTTTCTTTATGTGAATGTAAACTCCTTTAAAAAATATGTTTTTTTTAACGGTATATGCATGGCCTTATTTTAAAGAGTATGTGTTACTTTAATCGGATCTACGTATTCGTTGTTTAGCCAAGGCTGCACCTCCCAATCCTCTTAGGAGAATACCGACAAATATGAAAGCTCTCTGGCTTAACCTTAAGTATTTTTGTTTAAAGTAAGATTTTAAACTCAAAACCTTTTCATTTCTAATTATATTGAATACTTCATTTTAACTATTAGCTAAAGATCATTGGTGTTTATAAATATGTATAAGTCTATTTTTTCCTTCGAGAAATGTGATTAAAGAAGGATAAAAAGATAGAAAGAAATAAAATAAAATGTGTTATATACGTATATCATACGTAGGAGTGTGTTACAAGAAATTTAAGTTTAAGACATCTATGAATCATTTTAAGCCTACCACAATGTAGTTTTGTTAATTTAAAAGACAACGTTTTGATATCAAATCAAGTTCTTTTGTTATTTATTTTATTATGTTTTACTTAAGAACAAGAGGATTTCTAGTTTAGACTTGATTGAATACTTGGTTTATTTTGGAAGAAGTAAGTATATGAACTTATGTTATTTCATTTTAGAACAAAACAAAGATAGTAACACCATATAAAATCGTATGGTTTTTTCAGTGACGAGGATTTCATGCCGTGGTGTTTTTACGCAATGCAATATGAATAGCTTCTTACTGTGGGTGAGCTGAGCTGGATGTAGGTGCTGGTGGTAAACACCAAGGGCCCGTCCTCGTTGTTTCTATTAGAGTTCTTGCCGTGAGCATCTCCATGAATCACCCATCAAATTTTTTCTTAACCACTATGAAACTTTTACACTTACAACGGTCATACAAATGTTGAATGTATAAAAAGAGCTAGCAGGATAACCCGCACGTCGTGTAAAGATTTTCAACAAAATTAAAATAAAAGCACAGATAAAAAAACACTTTTCAACGAAAACTTACCACGTATGTTGCGTAGTATTTTTATTTTGTTAAAAACATTTCTAAATGAAAACGTCACATTAGAAAAATCAAAACGTAACACATGCTTTTCGTAATATTTTTTTTAAATCAATTTTATCCCGTGCGGGAACATTACCCCCTAATCTCGGGGTGTATTTTTTTTTACCTGGACATTTATTTTAATAGTAAAATACAAATTAAATCCTTTTGATTTGATTTCTTTTCACTCAGACTTAAAGTTATAAAATCAAACCTAATTCATTATTTTTCTTAAATATAATTATAATTATTGATTGATTAATTGATTATATTATAATGTTATATTTCAACTCTCAATTTATTTTATTTTAAGTTTTTTTTAATTAATTAAAAATAAAAGGTTAAAATGCTATTAATGTGTGAAATTGATAAACTTTAAATGCTATTAATAAGAGTAAAATAAAAATATACTATTTTCATGCATTTATGTCCTTACACACTAAAACTTATGCTTAAGTGTCTTAAAATTTTATTATAAAATTACAATAAAAGACAAAAATATGTTTTATATAGTAATATAAATAAAATTCTAAATATGTAAGATATCCATATGCACATGTTTTTTCTTATTTATACTACAATTGCATATATACCCTTATAAACCTTGTTAATTGCATATTTATTTAAATCAAAATCAAAATTACATATATCCCCTTACTTAATCTATTTTATTGCATATATACCCAACTTAAAACTAAAATTATATATAAACTATTCATTAATAAAAATAGTATTATATTAACTTATTTTGATATTTTATTAATAATAAATTATATGATTACTATTTTACTCATGACCATTTGTGATTGTTTTTATTATAATTTGTAAGTTCTGTAACAAATTAAAAGTTTATTATTTGTATTGTATTTTATTATTGTTACTCTAAAAATTTGATAAAAAAATAGACTCAACATAAACGAAAAAAATTATTAAAAAAACACAAAAAGAAAAAAAGTTTAAGAAACAACTAAAACTCATTAGCAAAAGATGATTAAAAAACAGAAAAAAAAAACTAAAAAAACGTAAAGAAATAAAACAAGCTAAAAATGGGTGAATATGAATTTAAAAATTTTAAATAAATCAATCTATAATTTATTTTTAATAAAATAAATCAAAATAGGTAAATTTGAAATTTTTTTCAAAATAGGTAAATAAATCAATCTATAATTCATCTTAACTACTTTACAAGATTACCCCAACTCATTCTCTCAACTAGTTTACAAGATTTCCCCCTTTTAAAGATGATGTTTTTGGAGAAATTTATTTTCAACCCATATGAAAAGTGAAAACAGCGAAGAACTCTAGAGATATTTTTTACATTGAAAACAGACCAATCACCCATGATTAGTTTGTCATCGGCATATAATACATGCGAAAGCGTCGGGCCATTGTTACATGAAAAGCCTTGATTCCCACATGAAGAGCCTCCATCATTAAATTAAATAGAAATAAGGATAAAGTGTCACCTTGAGAGAAGTCTCTGGTAGCCAATTATAGCTGGGAGTACAGGCATTCCCATCAAGAAGTTTTGTTATTTAATTTTGTTGAGAATATATTTAGATCATACTTAACGGGGTAAATGTGAGGTACCCATGACATGTAGATATTGAGACATCATGGGTTCAAGTCTTACTCTGATCAAAATGCTCAGGGTTGAACCAGGGGGTTTTTTCAGCAATTGGTTTCCTTCTAATGGGGTTGGGGGTGCGGTCTCGGCTGAAAAATAAATAGATGGGCGCGATTAAAATAACACATATTCTCTGAAAAAAGTTAACGGTGTAAAGAGGTAAACGTTTTGGTGGATAAATATGGAAGCAAATCTCATCTCATCTCATCTCTCATGATGATATATGACAGTTGCTAGTTCTTTTCAACTCTGATCATACCCCCAGCTTACTAGCTAGTGTAATCATCATATAATATCTCAACCTCTGCAACCGCCGTGCTACGGGAACCCAAACACAACCACCACCATCACCATCACCAACCGTTGCAACCTCTCACTTCAAACCGCCTCTTCCTCTTTACAAATATTAACAATTAATTCATTCTACCTCATCGATTCTCACGTACATTTGTTAAAAGGAGGTTCATCTCTATCTTTCCTTTTTTATTCCCTGTATAATATTTCTCATGTTTGCTTGTTTTTATTTCATGTTTATGGGCTACTTGCTGCTATGGGCTAGAGTCTTGCTGAGGGGCTTGGGCTACTGTGTTCGTAGTGGGCTGCTTGGTGGTTGTTTTTGGGCTTTGATGTTTAGAGCCCTATATCAAAGGAGAGGGTGAGAGAGTTTGTGTATCAGACAATCACAATTCTCTCTCATCGAAACCTAGTTGTTCTCTTCTACATTCGTCTAGGGTTTTCATCTGTGGATGACCCATCTTTCTTTGTCTATCATACTGATTACATTGATTCTTTGCATACTCAGATCATAGTTTTGATGATCTGATTCTATCTGTTTCGTTGTTTGAATATTGGTTTGTTTCTGGATTAAGGTTGAATCTAGTTCTCTAACATGGTATCAGAGCTCGGTTGAGTTCTTGTTACCCGTCTCATTCTCTAATCGATTCCGCTGCGAAGATCTCAATCTCGATCCTAGGGTTTCGGTTTGTTCGAGTTCTCTTCGTTGAACAATCAATCGAAGAACCAGGGTTTCTCTAACCCCTGGTCTGTGGAAGTCGATTGATCTGTCTGGTTGCTGATTGTGTAAGTTGGGATTCTTCATTCGAAGAGTTGGTGTTCCTAGAAGGCGATGTTCTAGGGGTCGCAAAAACCCTAGATTACGTTTTCGGTCTTTGCCCCCAATCAAAGGGCAGTTGACCTTACATTCTCCATCCTTGGAATTCCTCGCTGTGAGATCTTTCCTACTCTCTTTTTTTATTGTGTGTTCTCTTTGTTTTTTATTGCTTTTGTTTGATTAATCCTGCATTTTAACTCCCTGATTAAGACATGTCGGACCATTAGAACTGGGAAGAATCTTGACACTGATCAGGCTTCGTTAACCTGTGGGAATTAATCAGCGTTATTCTGTTTGGATTATCTGTCTATTATTTTGTGTTTGTGTTCTTGGCTGTTTGTTTCTGTTTTTTGTGTTACTATGGGTTCTACTGATGATATCTTTGGTGATACTTTTGTTAGTAAGTTGGATTCGAGTAATCCTCTCTATCTTCATGCTAGCGACACAAGTAATCTCACCATCACTAGTATCAAATTAAAAGGAACGGACAATTATATTGTTTGGTCTAACTCTATGAAACTTGCTTTGGAAGTTAAAAATAAAATAGGATTTATAGATGGCTCGGTAAAACAATCTACTGATGATGAGGTTCTTGGAAAATAATGGGATAGGTGTGATGCTGTGGTTATTACTTGGATTCTCAACTCTATATCTGAAGAGTTGTACATGGGTCAAGTGTTCTCTAAATTGGCCTCTGATGTTTGGAAGGAACTGAAGGAAACATATGATAAAATTGATGGTTCTGCGGTTTTTGGGATGTATCAGAAAATTAACTCATTAACTCAAGAAGGAATGTCAGTCTCTGAATATTGTCATAAACTAACACTCTCTAGAAACAATTTGATCAAACAATTCAGTTACCTTCATGTTCCTGTAAAGCATCAAAGGGTTTTAATGACTTCAATCACCTTATAAAACTCATACAATTTCTAATGGGTCTTGATAATACCTACCAACAAGTTAGATCAAATCTGTTACTTAGGGATCCCCTCCCAACTGTGAAAGAAGCCTTCTTTATTGTCTCTAGAGAAGAATCGCATAGGAATTTTGTTTCATCATCTAAAACAATATCTGTGGGGTTCAATGCTAAGACAAATCAATTTTCTAAGAAATCAGGGATTAATTCTGAAATTAAAAAGAAAAATAATAGAGGTCCAAACCCTAATTTGAAATGATCCCACTGTAACAAAATGGGACACACAGTTGAGAGGTGTTATGAACTTGTGGGATACCCTTCAAGCTTCAAAAACAAGGGATCTCAAGTTAACCAATCTTCTAATAACTCTAAATCTGACTCATCTTCTTCAAATGGTGTTACCACCCTGACCCCTGATCAGATTGCTAAGTTACTAGGTCTCATAAATGAAAAAACAAATAATGGTCATCAAGGATCCAACATAGCAGGTAACTGCATCGATCCTTTCTGTTCCAATACTCTCACATCAAGAATTTTCTGTTTTAACTCAAGTGACCAAACTTTTTTCAAAGAATCCAGTTGGATCATTGACTCCGGTGCAAACCAACACATGGTTCAAACTGACAAATTCTTAATAAACCAAGTGGATGTTTCTGAATACAATATAAAGGTCAATCACCCCAACGGTTCAAGTGCTGTTGTGTCAAAAATTGGAAATGTAAAACTAAATGACAAAGTCACTTTATTTGATGTCTTCTATGTTCCAGATTACTGCATAAATCTGATGTCTGTGTTTAAGTTAGCTAGAGATAGCAAACTTAAGGTATTGTTTGATGAGCATTCCTGTTACATATAGGATTCTCACACAAAGAGTTGCCTGGTGACTGGTAATCAACTTGATGGATTATATTTCTATAGGGCCTCATCTACTTGTAAAAAGGTGTGCCTTAACAGTAGGTCCTCTCTAGATTTATGGCATGCTAGACTTGGTCACCCCTCGAATCAAGTTCTAAAAATTCTAAAACAAACTTTACAAATAAATCAAATTTTTGAAAATAATCCATGTGAAACATGTCATTTGGCTAAGCAACACGAGAACCTTTTCCTCTAAGTGACCATAAGACCACTCAACTAGGAGAACTTGTTCACTTGGATGTATGGGGACCATATAGAGTTAGCAGTAGAGAAGGATTTCGATACTTCTTAACAGTTGTTGATGATTACTCAAGAACAGTGTGGGTGTTTTTAATGAAGCATAAAGATGAAGGATTTGAAAATTTGAGGTACTTCTTTAATCTGTTAAAAACTCAGTTTAACAAATGTGTTAAAGTTTTCCGTAGTGACAATGGGTCAGAATTTGTTAATAATCAAGTAAGCAGCTTTCTAAATTCAAATGGTGTCATACATCAAACCACATGTGCTTATACTCCCCAACAAAACGGGATTGTAGAACGAAAACATCGTCATCTGTTGAATATTGCTAGTTCCCTTCTATTTCAGGGGGGGCTTCCCCTTAGATTTTGGAGTGATTGTATTCCGACTGCTGCATACTTAATTAACAGGACTCCCTCTTCTGTCTTACTTGGAAAAACACCCTATGAATTACTTCATAAATTTGAACCCTCTCTAAAGCATCTTCGTACATTTGGTTGTCTATGTTTCTGTATGGTCTTAAACAACACTGATAAATTTAGCAAACATGCTATTAAATGTGTTTTCATCGGCTATTCTTACAATAAAAAGAGGTATAAACTGTGGGATCTTGAAAATAAACAGACTATCTTCTCTTGGGATGTAAAATTCTATGAAACAATCTTTCCATTTAAACAAACAAACATTTCTCATGAACCTGAAGTTTTCCAAACAGACTCCTTAAATCAACTAAATTTTTTTGACTTATATGAAAACATAGACAACCAAAACCCCAATGATGAGGAGAGGCATGAAACAAAATCTCCTCATCGGTCCTTGCAGCCTAGTAGCAGTAGCATAGAAGTCCCTAACAGTGTGATTGATTCTCAATTGCCTAGTGACTCTGCTGCTCCCATTGGCGGGGTAAGGGATGAGGGATCTCAATCTGATCCAGCTGTGACTGATGAATTCATACATTCTGAGGGGTCAGGATCTTTATATTCTGATCCTGCTAGCTTACGAAGGTCGACTAGAAGTGTTGTTCTTCCATCCAAATTAAAGGATTTTGTTTTAAACGGTAAAGTTAAATATGGTCTTGAAAAGGTTCTAAACTATTCTAATATTTCAACTGACAACTGGTGTTTCATTTCCAACTTAAATAAAAACTCCGAACCTAGGAATTACAAAGAGGCATCCGTCCAACCAGTTTGGCTTGATGCTATGAACTTAGAAATAGAAGCCCTCCATAGGAATAACACCTGGGAACTTGTTGACCTTCCTCCAGGAAGAAAGCCCATAGGTTGTAAATGGGTATTCAAGATTAAGTACAAACCTTCTGGTGAAATTGAAAGATACAAAGCTAGACTAGTTGCCAAAGGTTTTTCTCAAAAAGAAGGGGTTGATTTTGATGAAACCTTCTATCCTGTTGTCAAAATGGTCACAGTTAGATGTGTTCTCAGTCTTGCTGTTGAAAACAACTGGTCTATCTTTCAACTTGACATTAACAATGCTTTTTTATATGGGGAGTTGCACGAAAAAGTATTCATGACTCTCCCTGAAGGTTTCTACTCTAAAGATGAAACAAGAGAGTGCAAGTTGCTTAAATCTTTATATGGTTTAAAACATGCTCCACGAATGTGGAACCAAAAATTGGTTAATGTTCTTACTGACTATGGTTTTGTTCGAAGCAGTTGTGATCACTCTTTGTTTACTTATTCTCGTGATTCTGTGTTTTTAGTTTTGCTGGTCTATGTGGACGATATAATTCTATCTGGTAATCAATTGTCTAAAATTAACAATGTTAAACACATGTTACAGTCTAAATTCTTGATTAAGGATTTGGGTCTGTTAAAATATTTTCTTGGAATTGAGGTTCTTCAAACTGATGCTGGGCTGTGTCTTAATCAGCGTAAATATTGTTTGGAATTGTTGGCTGAGTTTGGTATGACAGCTTGCAAACCTGTTTCTACTCCCATTGAACAGCATTTTGTCTTAACTGAGGTGTGTAAGAGACACTCTGATCCCTTAACTGATGTTAGTGGTTGCCAGCAACTTATTGGTAAGCTGATCTATCTATCACGCACCCGACCTGACATTGCCTATGCTGTTCATTATCTTAGTCAGTTTATGCATAAACCTCTTGTGGGCCATTCGCATATTGCTTTCCGTTTGCTTCGGTATCTTAAAGGTGCTCCTGGTATAGGGATATTGTTGTCAAAAGAGGTAAATTTTAATTTGTCTGTTTATTCTGATAGTGATTGGGGCAAGTGTCTTGAGTCACGACGATCTGTTACTGGTTTTTTCATTTTTCTTGGATAGTGCCTTATTTCTTGGAAAAGCAAGAAACAGAGCACTGTTTCTCGGTCCTCGGCAGAAGCTGAGTATCGTTCTATGTGTGCTGTTGCTTGTGAGGTTATTTGGATTAAAAATCTTCTTCATGAGTTGCAGGTTTCTGTACAGTTACCTGTACCTCTGCATTGTGATAGTCTTTCTGCTATATCCATAGCTGCGAATCCAGTTTTTCATGAGCGTACCAAACACTTTGAGATGGATTTGTTCTTCCTGCGTGAAAAAATTGCTGATGGGGTCATTCGAACTGTTCCTATTAAGTCTAATGTTCAATTGGCTGATGTATTTACTAAAGGATTATCAGTCCAGTCACATAATTTCTTATGTGATCGCTTATCCCTCTTCGATGCTTTTTCTTGATAGAGCTGGGGGGGGGGGGGGTGTTAAAAGGAGGTTCATCTCTATCTTTCCTTTTTTATTCTCTGTATAATATTTCTCATATTTGCTTATTTTTATTTCATGTTTATGGGCTGCTTGATGCTGTGGGCTAAAGTCTTGCTGAGGGGCTTGGGCTGTTGTGTTCGTAGTGGGTTGCTTGCTGGTTGTTTTTAGGCTTTGATGTTTAGAGCCCTATATCAAAGGAGAGGGTGAGAGAGTTTATGTATCAGACAATCACAATTCTCTCTCACCGAAACCTAGGGGCTGTTTGGTTCGCAAAATGTTTTGCAAAGGAATTGAAATTGGAATTGGAATTGGAATCATGTTAAAATTGATAACGTCTTTGGTTGGTTAATTTTGAGTGAAATTGAAATGTTAATTTTAAACATTCCATTGAATTGTAAAACATTTCATGGGTAAGTGAATGGAATGTAAATTTCAATGAATGAAAGAAAAATTTTTAATTTTAATTCTATCAATTGACCAACCAAATATAATTTTAAATGAAAAATTTTTCGATTCCCGTTTCAACTCTTAAGAATTCCGTAAACCAAACGAGGCTGGTTGTTCTCTTCTACATTCGTCTAGATTTTTCATGTGTGGATGACCCATCTTTCTTTGTCTATCATACTGATTACATTGATTCTTTGCATACTCAGGTCATAGTTTTGATGATCTGATTCTATCTGTTTCGTTGTTTGAATATTGGTTTGTTTCTGGATTAAGGTTGAATCTAGTTCTCTGACAACATTCACAGACCCAAAATAACCAACCGTCGTCGTCTTTAATTATCTCCGGCGACATGGGTGTTCAGTCCTTCTACTGGTGGCTTGCTAACAGGTACCCTAAAACAGTGGTCAAAGCCGTCGAGAAGACGCCGGAGGATCACCACGGAACTCCGCCGAACCCTAACGGCATCGAGTTCGATAATCTTTATCTTGACATGAATGGAATCATTCATCCATGCTTTCACCCTGCAGAACAAGATGATGTTTGTATTCAACACGCATGTCGATCTCCTCGCGTTCATTTTGTTTACATTCTTTATAACTTTATTTTGATATATAGGTATTAATTTGTTTTCACAGGCGAACATCCCTACAACTTACGATCAAGTGTTTAGCAATATATTTGAGTATATAGATAGAATCATGAATGTTGTTAGACCCAGAAAGCTCTTGTATATGGCGATTGGTAAGTCATATTTTTATGTGTTTAATTCAGACCTTAGATATATTTAAAGAGTAATTTTTATGGTCATACAGATGGAGTTGCTCCACGTGCCAAAATGAACCAGCAACGAAGTAGGAGGTTTCGAAATGCAAAAGATCGTAAAACACTTGTATATATGTTAAAATCTTACATAACCCATGTTATGTATTTATTAGTGTATGCTACATTTTACTTGAAACTAATTAACTCGATAATAATATGTTTAGGAAGAGGAAGAAGCTAGATTGATAAGACAATATGAGATTGAGGGTAGATATGTTCTCCCCAAAGTGGAATCGAATGTTGCGGATTCGAACGTAATAACTCCTGGTACGGAGTTCATGTATGAGTTATCTAAGCAGCTTCAGAGCTATATTTGTCTGCGTATCGCAAACCATCCTGCGTGGCGGTCGCTAAAGGTTTGTGATCACGTGCATCTAGCTTGACAGAATTAAGGATTTGCTTCAATAATATTCATGCTAGCTTGCTCATGTGTTTTGTTGTTGTTTGATTATATGTATAGGTGATACTCTCGGATGCAAGTTCTCCAGGTGAGGGAGAACACAAAATCATGTCGTTTATACGACTTCAGCGCACCTGCGAAGGTTATGACCCGAATACGAGCCATGTCTTGTATGGACTGGTAAATGAATCCAACTTGTTACTACGTAATTTATATATTTTCTTGAAGTATAGAATTTTGCTATGGCAAATGCAACCTATCATATCATTTTCTCGTTATTTATACGATTCTAGATTGATTAGAATGTTAAAAGTGTTTTAAGATCGAACTGGCTGGACTTGCATTAGATTGTGTTGTAACTGTATATTCTGTATTATATATCCATTGCAGGATGGAGATCTTATTATGCTCGCTTTAGCAACACATGAAATTCATTTTTCGATTATGCGAGAGGTTACGTGTGTGTGTGTGTGTGTGTATATGTATCTCCTTTAAATTTGTACATCCTGGTTAATTTCGTTCCTCATTCTTTGCAAGTCTAATTTAAGTTCTGGTGTCATCAGGATGTTCTTACTCAAGCTACACAATCCAGTAACACCAAGGTAGTGAAACTTAAAGATGTTGATTAAAAATGCAACTTATTTTTCTATGTTCCTGAATAAACATACTTTTCCTGTATGTTTCTTTTTATAGTTTGATTTGAACCGAGGATTGGAAGATACAGCTGAACAAATGAGGAACCTAGATGTTTCAAAGGTTAGCAAGAGAGAGTCATTGGTGAAGAAGCCATACCAGGTAACGTGTTGAATGTAACTGTGTACACTTTTTATAAATTTTAGTGGTCATTTGATTGTTTGTCTTTATCACAGTTTCTTCATGTCTGGATACTCCGAGAGTATCTAAAGTTGGATTTGCAACTGAAAGATATGCCAGAGAAATTTGTTCCTGATATTGAAAGATTGATTGATGATTTTATATTCATCTGTTTTTTTGCTGGAAATGATTTTCTTCCCCGTATGCCAACTTTGGAAATCCATGAGGTTTGAATGCCTTTCCTATTTACCAAATCCCCTTCGAAGAAATTCACGTTTAGCTAAATTAATAACGATTCTTTAATGTTAGGGTGCTATTGATCTGTTGATGCATGTGTACACTGAAGAGTTCAAGAATCTGGGAGGTTATCTCGTTGATGTTCAAAGGGTTAGTGTGGATATTTTCTTACATCACGTATCTTCAAATTCAAATTTTAGTATTTTTGAGTTCGAACTCAACATATTTGTGCTTTTTTATAAAAATCTTATCTTGACATTCGGTTGTTCATCGCTATTTTTTTTTCCAGATCACGTAGTATCAGTTTCTTTAATTTTGCTAAATTTGTTAGTGGAAACAGATCAATGATAGGAAAGGAGGCTACATAAAGTTGAAAAGGGTTGAAAAGTTCATCCTTTCCGTTGGACGGTATGAAGATAAAATCTTTCAGAAAAGATCAGCGATTCGTGACAGCAAATTGAGACGTATACTTTCGGACATCCAGGCTTCTGTACGTTTTATAGTTTAACTACCGGTCGCCTTTTTGTCACCAGAAGCCTTGTTATCATATTATTATAAACATATGGATTTTAAATTTGGAGTTATCTTTCCATATTTAGAGGTTAAGATGACGGTTTCTGTTACCAAGTATTTCATCAGTTGTTGGATCCCCTAAAATACTTTAAATTTCTTACAGGAATGTCATGAAGAAGATGACTTATTTCCTATGTCAAAACTTGCTGATAATCAGAAGGGCTCACTTGCAGACCACAATACTGATTCGCCATGCAGCAGCAGGTCACCTGAGCATGACATGCAGGTATGTAGATGCATATCATCTTACCATGCACCGCTGTATTTCTAGATCGTGTTTGCACTTTCTTTTTTAAAGTCACATATATAAATTTATGACATGTTTGCTCAGATTGTTGAGAACACAAAAATGTTGATGGAACAATTGAAGTCATATACTTGTAAATCATTTGACTTGTTCAAGAATGGTCTTGTTACAGATATGGTATAGATCCTTCTTTCAACCATTGCTATTTTTGCAAACTGTAATTTGCCGTTATTGATTCTTGTTTCACAAACGCTCATTAGGTGAAATTTGGTTCTCCTGGATGGAAAAAACGGTACTACAAATGCAAGTTTTCTGCTGAAACCGACCAGGATGTGGAGAAAATGAGGAAGATTTTGGTATGTATATGCATTTTCCCTATTCATATCTACTGTTTGATCTTTCCCAATGCGCATATTATGCATTTTTTTCACTTCAAAAAAACATTTAACAACGAAGTACGAGTGTGTTTTCGTTGTCCTTTCAAAGTACTAATACAAGGAGATGTAAGTGAATGTTTTGCTTGTGTTTTTAGTCATGTATCTTTTTGATTTCTTCTGAAGGTTGATAAGTACACAGAAGGGCTGTGTTGGGTTCTTCTGTATTACTTCTCAGATGTTCCATCATGGACATGGTACTATCCATATCATTATGGACCATTTGCATCTGACTTAAAAGGCCTTTCCAGCGCCAAGACGATATTTAAAAAAGGATCTCCATTCAAACCTTTTGATCAACTCATGGCGGTGCTTCCTCCTACAAGGTGAGCTCTTGGATCACTTTTTGGAAAATGGTTACTGTTTTTATATGCATTTTCTGGATTATGGCGTTTACTGTTATGTTCATGTAGCTCTCATGCGCTTCCAACACCATATCAATCTCTCATGACTGATGAAGAATCAAGTATTCTTGATTTCTATCCGTCTGGTACTCTGATGATATATGATCTATTGTTTATTGATTCAACTACACCAAATTTGTTGAACTTGACACATTGTAATTGGGTGTAACATTCTAATATCATTTATTATGCTACACAAATTACAATACATGTCAAGTTCCAACACAATCTCTATGACTTTTAAAAACACAATATATAAGTTCGGTTTTCCATTGTTTATAAACAGATTTTGATACGGACACAGATGGAAAAAGATTTCTTTGGCAGGTTAGAGGCTGATCATTATTAATTTCAATAGGAAGTGTAAATGTGAAAGTAACTTTGGCTCTCCCTTTTGTGACCCAAGTATTCTTTACCTCAAATGTCCTTATCACGTCTTTTTAATCACTTTTTAAAGGGTATCTGCAAGCTTCCTTTTATCGATGAAGATCGCCTTCTTTCTGCAACAAAGAAGATTGAGGAGGAATTAACTGTAAGTCCAAATATTCTTCATAGTCTGTCCCTTATCCATTCAAATGACATTATATTTATAACATGTTTATACTTAGGCGGAGGAAGCTAAAAGAAACTTGGAAAATTTTGATCAAATATTTGTATGTTCATCCGAAAATTTTGCTTCACAAATCATCTCTTGTTTCAAGCAAGATAACCCAATCAAGATTGATTCAAGCACAAGGTTGTAATTTTTGTTATTTAAATTTACTTCCCCATATGATTATTTCTTTATGACGTATATTTTTAATTGGCCGTTTTGTTTCAGTGGAGGTATAAATGGTTTTGTCCGACCCAAGCTAGAGTCGATGAAAGATCCTAATGTTCTGTGAGAAAATGCTTGATGGCACTTTGTCAGTTTCGACATATAGAATATCATTGTCCTCTTTTTTACGTTAATTTCGATTCTGCAGGTGTATGTATTATGAGTTACCGTGTTTCTCTGTGCATATTCCGCGTGTGCTCGCTGGCTCAACCATCCCTGAAACGGTATCCTATCTTCAGATGTTTTTGCTTGTCCGTCACAAACAAAACTAAATGTGTCATGAACATGTTTTACGCTCATGTCATGTTGTGAACGTGCCATCTTTTGACCCGTATCAAGTGGCTTTATATTTTAAGTAATTAATGTACTGTTGGAACTTTTATTCATAGGTTGTGAGTGAATCGGACATTGAAGAGAGAAACCTATGGCATGACATCTATGGTTACCATAATGGCCAAACCAACAGGTTAATTGTTGAACTTCTATAGTCACATATATTAATCGTCAACACCTCTTTGGACTTAATTATTCAAATTTTTGGTGAGCAGATCTTATAACCAAACTGAAGGATCTAATGGAAATTCTAGTGTTCGTTTTAGGAATTCATCTCCCAATGTTGTAATCAAAGGCGGTGGAAGTGGCTGGAACCCAAGAGGTCGGGGTAGAGCTCACCCCTCCCCTCATGGTTCTGGTAGTGGTTCATGTCATGGTGCAACTAGAGATGTGAATGATCAAATCAGAACCCAGTCTCTGTGGAGGGGTGCTCACTGGGAAGGTACTGCACGAGGAAATGTGAATAGTTACTACAGGTCTAACAATGATCCTGTAAGATTCAACGGCTCGAATGGTAACTTCTGGTCAGCAAGGTCGACAGATTCTGGTTCAAGTAGTAATCAGGTGTCGTATAGATGGGGCGAAACACAATCTAGGTATGGTCGTGCGGATGCCAACGCTGGTAGCTGGCGAAGATCAAACTGATTGCATCTTGAGATATGCTGCTGCCAGGTTGGGAGTTACATGTTTAGTTTGCTTAAAAACTATATACCGTATTTTTGGAACGTTAATGTGTACAGTTTTGATTTGTGTTGTCGTTTTTTAAAACAAAACGACATCCTTTTTGTATTAAAGGGGTTGGCTAAGATATGGGTGTTACTTTGTTGATTTGTCACCATGGAATGGAATGTGTTGTGGTTATTTTGTTGTGCTTTTATCAAATTTATGTTCACCTGTTGGAAAGAATGAGTAATGAAATGATGGAAATGAGTATCCATTTGGGTGAAACTTTGCGTTCGGCTGTTGTTCATCTTCTTTTGTTGGCATGCAAAGTGGAAGAAGCAGGGATTAACAGCCAGAAGTTTATAAATCAACGCACATGATCAACGATCATAACATTAGCTTTCATCTGCACCCTCAATATAATTGAATTTCACAAAACAAGAATAACATAACAAGATTGCATGAGCATGATCATACTCAAAACTCACATGCATGTATCCTATATATACTTTTTTGGCGACTACAAATATTTAGTAAAAAAAATTATGGCTATTTCGTTAGAAGCATTTGTACATTTTATATGTAAACATTATATTTGCATATATCCTAAACAGAAATAGGCAGCTTTTCATTTTTAATAATGCTTTACGAGTGTAATTCTTTTATAAATAGTTAAACTATGTTAAAAAAACGCATGCATATGTAGTTTGAAAAAAATAATATAAATTAAATATTAATAAAGAATTATGAATTGAAAAGAGAAGTAGAAAACAAAACTATCTATTAGATGAATGAAAGAGAAGCGTAAATATTAATATTAATGATTTAGGAATTAAAAAAAAACACAAAACAAAAAACTTTACATAATTAACCAAACGTCAAGATGATATAAAACATACATAAAACTAGTTCCTATTACCCCAAATATGTTCCATCAGATTGTTTCGTGGTGCCTGACGAGCCTCCTAGCTCCATGAGCCTTTGATTGAAATGTTGTTGGGGCTCCATGTTCATAAGATGATGGTTCTCGTGCTCATCATGTAACCAATTAATTATGACATGACCTCATTCTCTATAATCATATTACATGGTGTAATGCATGTACTTTTTATATCATAATTTACCGATAATTAGGGTTTGAAATTGATGTTTGATGAATAATTATTGGGATTGCGTCATAAAGATCATTTTAAAATGTATGTATTGTAAAGAATCTTAATTTTATGTTTTCGGTTACCATTGCAATTAAAAAAAGCTTTTCTATTGTGGTGTGGCCAAACGGGTTCAAATGCGCTTCCATTGGGGTATGTGAGAACTAACGTTCTAAGAAGCATCATTGCCGCACGCTTGACATGCGACATCCATCTCATAGACTAGCTTTGAAGATGTGCGTTGTGGATGTTCTAAAAATAATATTAACTAGTTTTATCCGGATTGCTTATGTCATAATATCAAAAACATATCTATTCGCATTCTAAACAAAATTAATGCTTGTATAAAATAAAAGTGAAACACATTTAACTTATGATTAAAAAACCAACCAACTATACTAAAAAAACCACAATATAATGAAAGTCATTAGTCGTTTTAACTTTTAAAAGAATCAAAACTACATGGTAGTGACTTTAGAAGTTGACTTTACAACCTATTTAAATGCATATCTAATGAAATCAGAATTCAGGACACATACGAAAAAAATCTTTCATCTGGGATTAAAAATTCACTTTATATGTATTTTTTCCAATATCACATGTTACAATTACACATATTCTCATTTAAATATCCAAAAATTCCTATCAAATACCCTGTAACGCCCTAAACCAACCACAATCAAGAATTTACAACTCAAATGATAACATGATCATCTTATATGTACACAAAAATTGATAATTATTCCCATACATGCAAGAGATAGTGTTTAGCTCGAATCTGCAATAACAGAAGCCAAGATTTCGTGTCTCTTAAGTTCTTGAGCTTTCCTGCGGTTCGACTCCAAGACAATAAGGAGTGCTGTGATGTCAGCAGGGCTAACCCCACCAACTCTGCTGGCTTGACCAATAGTTTGTGGTCTCACCTGAAAACAAACAGGCACAACCAATTAGTGTCACCAAGAACTGAAAATAAAATGGGAGAAAAGCATATGGAAATTTTCATGCTGGATTTGATTTTATATGATGTTGATTTTCGGTTAAAGTACCACAGCATACCTTTGATAGCTTCTCACGTGCTTCATGTGATAAAGTTTTCATAGAATGATAATCTAAGTCTGCAGGAAGTGGCTTATGTTGTCGATGAACCATCTGGAAAAAAATTATAGAAGATGATATATACATACACTAATTCACAAAAGATATGAAAATACTTTTGTGTAAATTTAGATTATCAACCTGTTGCAACTGGCTGTGCTGGCGTGCAATCAAGCCTTCGTATTTGATATCAATCTCGATGCATTCCTTTTCCGTCCTTGACAGGTCATCGTTTCCAAACCCATGTTTGTCAAACAGTTTGTATTCAATATGTGGTTTTTTGAGAAGGCCTTCAAGTGTTGAATGATCCTTAACTGGTTGACCAGACAGAAGAGTAACTTCATTGACTAAGGCTTCACCTGTTTGAGAAATTTTTAGCTTCTCGTTCATACAACTAAATTGTATACTACTGAAAAACATATGATTGTTTCTCTTACTTGTAGCACGGATACTTTTCAATCTTATTTTCTCCTGGGAGATTCGAGCTTGTTTTTCTAGGTACGCCGTCCATCTTTTGTCATCTATTAAACCAATCTCACGACCTAAAGGTGTGAGTCGGCTGTCAGCATTATCAGATCGAAGAATTAACCGATATTCTGACCGGCTGAAAAGAAGTAAGCATTTTCGTTAGAAAAGTTGCATTATTACAATAGTTCGTTTTAAAGGAATATTTATGGCAGAGCTAATAAGAAAACTGAAATTAGTTATTCCTGCACATATTTACATTTCAGTCGACGAACTAGGGAACAAGCTATTGTAACATAATATAATATTGGGTATTTATCATAAAATAATGGTTACCAAGTATTCGAGAAAATTCCAAGCAAAATAATTATATTCACAAATAATGCAAAGATACTGAATTTTGTGCCAGACAGAAAATAAAGGTGAAAACCAAAGATCAACTTAGGTTACAGAATACAAAATTCAGTTAGTTAGGTCAGAGTAGTTGAAGTTAACCATCTATACAGCTATAAGAAATATAATGGGAAGTAGTTATAATTGTATCATTATCCTATTTTCCAAAAAAACAATTTGCTGAGATTGAAAAATGATCAATCAATAAGATAAAAATCTCTCTTTATACACACATTCTCTGATATTGGTGTCCTAAATTAGCATAATTTAGTACATTATAGTACCTTGTGAGCATGCGATAAGGCTCTCGAAGATCTTTGGTAACCAGATCATCAATTAAAGTACCTATATAACTGCTTTCCCTCTCAAGAACAATGAGGGGTTTCCCATCTGCATGCCTAGCAGCATTTATTCCAGAAATAATTCCCTATAAAGACGAATCAACAGTTGAAAACCAACGCAAGTGAAAAAAAAGTAAACAAGTAACAAAATAAATTAATAAATAAATAAATAAACATGATGCCTAACCTGAGCAGCTGCTTCTTCATAACCTGTTGTTCCATTTATTTGACCAGAGAAAAAAAGTCCTTGGATTTTCTTTGTCATAAGAGACCTGGAGCACTGATGAGCAGGTAAGTAATCATACTCTACAGCATATGCTGGTCTCAGCATTGAACAATTCTCCAGTCCTGGTAATGTTCTCAATAGTGGTAATTGTAATCTTTCAGGTAACCCAGTTGAGAAACCCTGTAATAAGGTTGAAGACAAAGGAAAAAGGAAAACGAGGGTCAATGTAAGTGGGTTATATATTATCTCCAACAGGCCAAACGGGAAAACTCAAGTAGCTAAAAATGAAGTAGGTCAACTGGGTTGATAGTCACCTAAAGTAAAATACATCATTTCATTCAAAACTTATGAGTATTATTGAAGTAATAATTATTTTGTAATCTAATTTGGCAAGCTAATTATTTATAATAAATAATTTGACAAATAGTACATTAGGTCAGTTTAACTGGCTGTACAAAAAGTGCTCAACCACTCATTTTGCCACCTTATAGTCAAAGCTAATGCACCAAAGTAAGATCTGCCAAGAGACATGAATATGAAGTAAAGAGCCATTACAAATGCATTTTTAGAGATGTTGAGGAAAGTATAACTTGATTTCCCAAAAAAAGGAACAAAAAATGGTGCATACAAAACAAAAAAAAGGCCCAAAGTGGCGTGACAACCCCCAGACCCCATGTATGCGGGAGCCTTGTGCGTCGGGTTAGCCCTTTAATAAGATCATAGATCATCCCCATTCTAGCCACATCCATTATATTTTAGTTTAAGAGAAAAAAGAAGCAAAAATCTAATTCAAAATGGCTAGATAATGCAATTGGAAAGCTCGAGACCTGCACATAGAGCTCAGGTACACTTCGACCTTCTGGTTCAAGAAATATTTGATGAGTCTCTTTATCTTGGAATCTCACAATCTAGAAAAAGAACGAGCAACACATGATTCAAGTAATAGATCGAGGGACTAAAAAGACAAAACTACATAATTTTGGCGACTGTAAATAAAAAGTAATGAGAAAATGAAATGATAGTGTACCTTGTCCTCAATTGAAGGGCAATACCGAGGCCCCTTGGCTTCCACCCATCCTCCATAAGTAGGAGTTTCATGTAAGTTGTCTTTTATTAGTTGATGAGTAACTTGTGTTGTGCGTGTGAGATAACAACACATTTGCTCCCGTTCAATGTGGTACGTTGGATCAAAACTAAACCAATGTACCTGTTCATCACCCACTCATTAACAACATAACAAATTAACATTCAATAAAAAATATCTTAAGACAGTTACATAGATATTTTTTTCCTTCATCTCCCTGTGATAAACCTACATATGAGATTAAGTGAAAAAACCTCGTCATCTCCGTGTTGAGGCTCCAACAGAGAATAATCCACAGTGCGTGAGTCCACGCGTGCAGGTGTCCCAGTTTTTAACCGGTCAGTCTCAAATCCAAGCGACTGTAAATTTTCTGTAAGGCCATGAGAAGCTGATTCACCAGCTCTTCCAGCTGGCATTGATGTTCTGCCAACCCAAACTTTTCCACTCATGAAAGTGCCGGTTGTGAGAACAACAGAATCTGAATAGAAATTCATCCCAAAAAAAGTGCGAACACCTTTTACATCATCATTTGTTCCCAGTAAAAGGTCTGTTACCATTGCCTCCCTAATAGACAAGTTCGGTGTGCTGAAATTACAAAAGCATAGTTAAAATCAAAATATTAGAAAATTATGGTATTGATAAGCTAATAATCAATCAAAATTCAAAGAGAAAAGTTAACTAAACTTGCCTTTCCACAATCTTTTTCATCTCAATTGCATATTCTCTTTTATCAGTTTGAGCGCGCAATGCTCTGACAGCAGGGCCTCTAGAGACGTTAAGAACACGCTTTTGTAGATAACATCTGAACTATGTAAGCAGGAATAATCAATATGCTTAAAATATGAAATAAGATATGAAGTATTAATCAAAATATGACTCAATTCAAAAGTCAAACACACTCTTTCCAGTGGATTTAGCAAGCGATACTAATACAGAATTTGAACAAATCATAGCAGTTTTCCTATTCTTCTAGAAAGGACAATTATTTTCTACACAGACCTTAAAGGAAGAGTGGCATTTCTTTGACATGCAAATAGAACATTTTGTAAACATGAAAAGGCTGACATGTTGAGATGGGAAGAGTGACAATCGATATGATAATAAAAAGTTATGTCATAAAAGCCAGAATAGGTAAAAGCAAAAGAATATCACTAATAACATGTCCAGTTAGAAGGTGAAATTTACCTATCAGCCATCTTCCCGATTTCCCCACCTAATGCATCCACTTCATGTACTAGTTGAGACTTTGCAGGTCCACCAACTGCTGGATTGCAGGGCTGTACCAAACTTGTATTAGTGAGAAATTATCTTGAAAGGGAAATTTATTGCAATGCACAATAGTATGCCAAGAACTTAAGATATTGTCACATTATTCAATGAAATTGTAAACAATATTAAATATATTTGATTAACATGCCAATTCATCTGTACGCTCTCCCTCGTTTGATTAATCGGCACTTTGTTCAAGTTTATAACTCAAACCTCTAAAAGATATTTAGGATCTGTCAATGGAATTAACTTTCAAGTCAAAGAAAGCTTGAACAAGGATCAGTTATCACACATTCATACAAATCCTGAGGCTTCCACAAAGAATAGCATCTTAACATTCAAGCATTTGACTATATGAAGATGTAAACATGGTAAAACTTCAGCTGCAAATTACAGCTCAAATTAGGTGAAAAATGTGTCTTTAGAATCAACTAACCTGCCATGCAATTCGATCGATATTCATTGTTAGAAGAAGAGTTTTTGCCCCTAAACGAGCAGATGCGAGAGCAGCTTCACAGCCTGCATGGCCTCCTCCTACCACTATTACATCATATCTTTCATCCCCTGCTGCAACATGATTATTCCAGTCTACGAGGATTTTTCCATGAAGAAATATTGTGTCAGTATAAAGATCACAAACCAACATCTTGAAAGTTAATGGCTTATAATTACCATATCATAGAATCAATATAATGATTTAAATATTTCATATTCATATAGAAGTCCCTCTAAACATTTATTGGATACCATGATAGTCACATAGTTCTACCTTACCCTTAAAAAATAAATAGGGTTCTCTGGTCAACTATACATGTTCCTAAACATGTGAAGTTCTTGTTTACCTTCAAGCCAAAGCAGACTTCAGAGTTATCTTATCGCTATGGCAAATAATGCACCATTCAACCCCCAAAAAAAATGATAAACACCCATTCTTCAATTACAAAAGACCATATGCAGTGTATGAATAGATGCAAAAGTTTTAGAACTAAGCATCCAGATATACAACATATCACCTCAATGGTGGGGGAAAAAGTTTCTTCCTCAATCTTTTCTTTCTGGTTCATGAATAATTTCCCAATCCAACTCATTTTTATCATATGCTTAAATCTCAAAGCTCTTTTGGGTTAGTCTTAAACCAGCATACTAAACAAACTAACAATTCATGCTAAGGTAAACTATCTAACATACAAATTATTATTTATTAATATAATCATTCAATCAAACCAAACATCAAGCAGACATCTAAAACTGAAAAGAGAAACCTTGTGTGATATGTAACATCTCTTCCACAAATAAATTCTAGAAAAACAGAAAGCTGGCCAATAAAGTCTTGAACAAAACATGCCCTCAATTCATGCCACCAATATTTTAGTTAGAGTTCCTTCCTCCTTTACCAGCAACCCTCAATAACGACTCACTTATACCACATTCAGCTTTCTAAGTTCTTCTAACTGAATAATTTCAATTAATTGTTCCAAGGGCTAATAGAAACTAATTCTGATGCAAACAACTCTCTGTTTTGAGATGTGAACAGAGAGAATTTCGACTTTGGATCTCAAGGGATTACATTCCAACTTGAGAATTACAGTATCTGATCTCAAAAGAATAAGTGAATAACACTACAATGAAAACTGCTGAATTTGCATTCGAAATAGCACAAGTCTGAAATCGAAGGTCCGTTATAAGAAGGGATGGAGTATAATCACACATTCACACCAGATAACAACATGAGAGACAATTCAAAATGAAACACAGCTGTTTGATGAAATGCCTAGACGAAAAATCACAATAATAATTAGCCACAATGATAATTCATACCTGATGAGCTCGAAGGAACAACTGAACAATGTCGTGGAGAATCGGTACGGAAGAAACTGAAGCAGATACGCGGTTTGCAGTTTCGTCTAAGGCTTAGAGTCGACGAGCGAGGAGGAAGGAGGAAAGGGAAAATAGACAAGTGTCGAGGAATTCGAGTGATGTGAAGAAATGATACGGCGGCGGCGGCCATGCGGCGGCGACGGCGGAGGCCGGTGGTGGTGGCCGGTGGATGGGGTAGGGGTTAGGGGAGGATAGAGCAGGTGAAAATACAGGCGAAGGAAGAGATTAGAAAAGAAAATTGCTGCAAGGGTCCTTGATGTTTTGGTGTACTTGCAACCATTGTCCTAAATATTGCATTGAAAAAACCTCTACCGGGAACACCACACCAACCATGAGACTTGGGTCGTTGGAAACTAGCCAAAGGAGCCGTGAAGACGCGAGTGAGGGAGGGAGCCGGCCGGCTCTCACGGTGGTGGGTGGAGAGGAAGCATCGACCCCGTTTTACGGTGTGAGTGGGTGATGGTTGGCGGGGTGTCGAATGACATCGTCCACCCTAACATGTATGTGACGCTCATTAGCTTACATGGTATATATTTTTTTTACTAAATCGGTTTAATATTCAATACATTTACTCAATTCTTTCTTTGATTCCTTAAGACAATTCTTTCGTTGATTCTTTAAGACAGAATGAAACGAAGTAACGGAATTACTGAATTTTCACACAGAGAAATAGATTTACTAAGTTTTTCGTCATTATGGTAGTTGTACTTGAAGTTGCTTTAGTCTTAACACTGGTATTGCTACACTCATGACTTTTATATTTCCATCAATTCATCAAATTAATCTATTATTTTATTTTCATCTCGATAACACTTTGACTATTATAAATTTAAAACTCAATCTTTTTCATAATAACACATAATTATGTATGTATGGACGAGAAAGTCTTTTGTTCATGTTTTAACGACCGATATATTAAAATGGTAATCTTGAGACGTATGATCTAATTGAAAATTACTTTTTATATTAAAATTTCATATGCCTACTAAATTTAAGAAATGCATATCATTTGAATTTTATTATTACCATTTTATCATTATTCTTGAAAACAACTTCTAATCTATTTATCATCCATACTTGTATAACGTAGAATTTTAAGAATAGAAGCTTAATAGAAGAGAATTATTATTATTATTATTGTTGTTTTTGTTTTTGTAAAAACATTTTCCCTTGACGTGTGGATATATAAATAGTTGAGATGTCCTTTACCAAATGTGTTTTGCTTGGTTGATTTGCTTTACGTGTCCCTCTGGTCGTATTCGGAGCTTGACCCCGGCGGTGATCCACAAGATTCGGTGGTGCTTTCCCCTTCACAAAACCTCCTCCTCACTTTCTTCCTTTAGATTCTAATACCCAACCGCCATGACTCCTGAGTAGTAAGTTCTTCTTCCTATCACAATTCACATCATCATCTTTCTCCATTGGATCCCTTCATTGTTTTCGTAACTGCTCATCTAATTCGTCAATTAGGAAACTGGATCTTGATTTGTTGATCTGATGTGGATGTTTGTATTTATGATTTTTGTGTGGTGAATCAGTTAGGGTTTTTTTTTTCACGTTTGATTATCATTGGATCGGGACTCAGGGAGGGTAGATCGCACGAGTTTACGAACAATTACAGAGTCTTTGTTGTGTGATTGTTGTCTGCTTAGTATACTTTAGCATAGTTATTGCGAGGTCCTGTGAGAAATGTGAAATTGAATTGGGGAAGAGACTATAGAGCATGACACAATAACGTTATTATTGCCAGCTTCTTTGAAAAATGTGAAATTGAATTGAGGAAGAGCTTATAGAGGATGAGACAATTACCGTATGATGTCTTGTTGGCTGCTAGCCTGCTATTAAAAAAGGAAAATCATGTTAGATGATCTGGTAGTTCGTCGATGGAACAGTTGAAGATGCTTTTAACTTTTAGGCTTTATATTTTCTCTGTAGTTTCTTCTAGCAGTTGTTGCTGGTCAGTATCGGATGCTATACGTTAAAGAATCAAGGTTGTTTCATTTTTTTGATTAGATGAAATATCCAAACATGTGTTTTTACCAATATACTATTTAGTTTATTTAAGAGAACAAACAGTTTCGCTTTTGGCTTTCGTTGGATAGGGTTGCGATTTCATGAATTAGATAAGATTTTTCATCTAGAAATATCAATAAGAGGAAGGATCTTATTGCGTAAGTGCTTAGGGCTAAGGGGTGTGCCAACTAGAATGATGTTGAGAATTCTTCAACGAGTGAATACCATTTAGTACTAAAACTATACAATGTGAATAGTGCGGTATAGCATTGATTTAATAATCAAATTTGTTAAATGCCTAAGCGAATAAACCAGATTATCTGGGAAGATATAAACAATAGAGAAGTGTATTGTTGTGTTAAAAATAAAGTGCTTTCAGCACAGGGTTCTTGCTTAAATGTCAGTAGACATGCAATTTATAACCCTTTTATTAAGGTCTTTTGGAACCAGAAATTTGTGTGTGACGGTTAAGTTCAGGTGTTTATAGTAGTCTTGACTGGCCATGTAATATCTTGATGTGGAACCAATAGACAGGTCTTAATGCTTTACAAAATGTTCTTTTCAAAGTTTCTTTCTTAATTTTTTTTAATTATTTACAGATATTTTATGACGTGTTCTAGTAGTAATTTTTTGTGTCTTCCATATGACTAGTTAAGGTTCCACATTTCCAAAAAAAGCACCAGAAAATATAAGTTTAAACAGTCCTAAAATAATCTCTCAATATATTATTGCAGTATCTTTTTTGTCTTTTTTACGGATTGTATTTGAATCTTGTAGTTATAAATATATAATTACCAAGTCTGCTTGAAATAATGTCTTCTGATTGGTCATTTGCTTTTGCATTGTATTACCGCACACATCGCTTCATAAAATATATTTATTTACTGCAATCGTCTTCTTTGGCAGTGACTACCTATTCAAGCTTTTGCTCATTGGAGATTCGGGTGTAGGAAAGTCATGTCTACTTTTGAGGTTTGCTGTAAGTGCCTTAGATCTTATGCAAAATATGTTTTTTATTACTTTCTCAGTATGATATTGACTGATTTTCCTTGGTCTTCTTGCTTCTGTTCATAACTTGGTATAGGATGATTCTTACTTGGACAGTTACATAAGCACCATTGGAGTCGATTTTGTAAGTAAATATTACTTGTGTTATTGCTCACTTGATATACACTTCTTAAGTTTGACTTGACCTTTTCTGCAATTTTCTGTTAGAAAATCCGTACTGTGGAGCAAGATGGCAAGACTATTAAGCTTCAAATAGTAAGTTTAAGCTATGATTTAATTCTTAATGATCTGGTTTCTTCATGTTGGATTAAATTTTGTAGTCGTAAAAACCAGGTCTTCAATCTTGTCCTGTATAAATCAAAATTGAGTGAATTGCTGCATTAATAAAACTCCTTTTCATTGTGTGATTTCTCTTGTTTCTTTTTATGCTCTGCTAACACACAGTGGGACACTGCTGGGCAAGAACGTTTTAGGACAATCACAAGCAGCTACTACCGAGGAGCACATGGCATCATAGTAAGTGACCTACCTGTGGTTTTTCTTGCTTTAAAGTTTCCCATCTGCCATGATCACCCTCGCAAACAGAAGGGGTATTAAACAAACTTTAGTCGAAGATTGCAATTTTCATCGAGTCAGAGTAACATTTTCCTCTTGTATGTATTCAGGTGGTTTATGATGTGACAGACCAAGAGAGCTTTAATAATGTTAAACAGTGGCTGAGTGAGATCGACCGTTATGCCAGTGAGAATGTTAACAAGATCCTTGTTGGAAACAAATGTGATCTTGTTGCAAATAAAGTCGTTTCAACTGAAACAGCCAAGGTAAAAACTCAAATGGGATTATTGTACTATATTAAATTCATTTAAAAGTAATCATTTATTGATATCTACAGGCATTTGCTGATGAAATTGGAATTCCTTTCTTGGAAACTAGTGCAAAAGATGCAACCAATGTGGAACAGGCCTTCATGGCCATGACAGCTTCCATCAAAGATAGGCAAATACCATGATACCATCCAACACTAATCAACTGATATCTATATCTAAACCGACCTTTCTGAATTAATTACTGTTTTGGTTGTTCTTAAATGCAGGATGGCTAGTCAACCAGCATTGAACGCCTCAAAGCCTCCAACAGTGAACATCCGTGGTCAACCCGTGTCGCAGAACAGTGGATGCTGCTCTTAAGTGGTTGTATTTGATGGGTGAAGTGGGAGTGTACAAGTATTATCCTTGTGTTAGGGTTGAATTCTTTACTTCCTTTGTTTCAGACTCTTTGGGTTGTATAAAATTCAAGAATTCTTTTAACCATGTTTGTTATGTCAAAAAGACACAAATTTGTTGTTGGTTTGTTTTATTTTGTCATGGATTGGACCGCCTAATTCATCAGCTGTCGGCTTAAAGGGAGTTGTAATCATTTGACAAAACAACTCTGGGCTAAATCAACTAAACATAAAAGCATGAGGAGTTTAACTGTCATTCATCTACTTCAGAACAAAACTGAGAAATACGCCGTCCTGAAAATCTCTAAAAAATCTCTAAAACTTTAAAAGACGCATAACAAAGAACAGACTCAATGCAGACTGATAATTAGATCAAAACAGATGGTACACAGGACATGAAGAAAAACAAGAAATTTACAACTCAAGGAACCCTTTTTCCCACTTATGAAAACTACAGTGGTGATGGTTTCCTGCCATTTTCAGTAAATTTTTTATGAGATGCAAATGACAGGACACATAACGGGCGTCTCACTTGCCACCTAAAGTGGGGAAATGACTAGGATCCTCAATTTTAGGAGCTTCATGGGCATAGCTTAAAGCACCACCTTGGTTAAAACGACCACCTCCTCTAGCGCCACGCCCACGCCCACGGCCACTTGGGGTGTAATATCTTTCACCTTCAGCGGGTTTCAAGAATTCGTTGATGCTGAGTGACTGTAACAATAAACATCCAATAAACAAAAGTAAGCTACAATAAAAACCAAGATCATTTTATTGAGCATATTGGAGCACCATATATGTATGTATTCGTGCACAACTAGATATATATGTGTCGTATGCATAATAAGTCAAAATAACATAAAATTACCTTCTTCGCACGTTCTTCTTTCTCCGCAATCTCCTTTCGTTTATCTTTGTCAGAACCCTATAGAAATAATTCCAAATCAGTTAAGTTTGTACATTAAAGGAGCTTATGGATGGTAACTTTTAAGATAACACTCGAAACAAAATAAAAAATGGGACAAAAATCATCACCAATTTGACAAAAATGTCATCACTAGTTTTCTTGTTTGAGAGTTGCTGCATGGATGCAAGCTCTTTGTCAACTTCCACCTTCCTTTCTTCAGTCTTGAGTGCTGCCAGAGCTTTCCTTTTCTCTTCCAGAACCTTCTGATATTCTTCGAGTGTCATTTCCTGCATTACAAAATATCCATCAATTTTGCATCATCAAAGTTCTAAATCATTAAAAAGCCACCATACTAGTTGATTGTTTGTTTTAGGAGATTTTAATTAAAAACCTGTAAATGTTGATGTGACCAGATGGTTTTTACAATTGTTTTCACAAGTTAAATGGTTTCCTACAATGGTTTTAAACTTTGAATAGCTATCATAAGTCATAACGGTCTCAGAAACTGGATGGCAATTGAAGTGAACATGTGTTGCAACTTGCAATATGATATATATAAATAAATGCCCCGTTCTAAATTGAGAATGGATGTTACAAATATATTCTTGATTTGTTTCCGATGAGAGGTGGCTCTATCAACCTATTTACTTATGAGTGGGTCAATTTAGGTTGTGTTATAACTGTCATCCCAGACGAGTAAAAGTTTTTTTAGCTGGGATTAAAATTACCCACCTTATTCTCAGGCTCCTCAACATGTTCATTAGCAGAGTTCTCATTCTTCTCATCAACTGCCTCTTCCTCTACATCCGGTTTATCAGAAGCCACAGTTTTCTCTTTTTCAACCACCACTTCCTGAATATCCCTGCGATGGAAAATTTTATAAGAGTTACTTACAGAAAAACAAATATTAAATCATAAACACTGTATAGGAAGCCAAAAAAATACTGATTGATTTCATCAGCCTGAGTTCCCCAGTTCCCACGGCCGGCCCCCTCACGCTTGAATTCATTCCTGAACAAAATATGAAAAGATCACATAAGCAGATAAATAAAATTGCCAATGCAAAGCCATGAAGTGACTTTCCAACTGTTTGACCCGCTTTACCTCTTCAGTTTTAAAACTTTTTTAGAATTTAACCATTTGACATATTAGAGATTAAAATTTAACTCCATTCAATCTCTTTGAATTAATAATAAGAAGTTACAACCCAAGCATACCCATTCAAGATATAATATGACTTAAATCAACCCATTTTAGGTGAAAAATGGCATCGTTTAAAAGTTGTATCCAGAATTTACAGATTATAAACAAAATAAATTTAAGCAAGATCAAAGAGCAAGATTGTACCCACGCCCTGTCCCACTACGACGTTCGTACGCCCTACGTGGACGTTCTCCATCCTCACCACCATCTCCATTAGCAAATGAAACACGACGCTCACCACGGAAACCACCACGAGGACCACCATAACCACCACCGCGTCTCTCCGAAGACTTACCATCAGACTCTTCAATACCACCTTGAGCACCAGAAAATCCACGGTTACTAAATGAACCCTCATTGTTCGCCGAATCTCTATTGAATCCACCACTGCCACGGCCACCACGTCCATACCCACGACCCCCACGTCCGCGTCCGACTTCATTTCTGGCTTCTCTCACTTAATAAATCAAAGACAAATAAAAATCACACACTGACACACACATACATATAACACTACAAAGATCATCATCTAGGAACCCTATATAAGACCTTTCAATACAAGATAGTTAATTCATTACTCAAAGCTTACAAACACGTATCAAGCAACCATGTTTCTAACTTACTTAGTAACTGCACATTAACTAGACTCAACAATTCAACAAGCGCATTACGTTATACACTTTAAAAGTGATTATCTGATTATCGTGGTCTCCATAGAGAGATGTTGCATATTGCTCATCTGAGTATTTAAAAGTCAACTAGAACTACTTGTATACTCTTACTAACCCTACTTGGGGCACATCTCAAATTACGTTTAGAAAACATAAAGATAATATCACGACTTAATTAACTAACTGAATCATTAAAAGAACAGTATAACTCAAAACTCACCGGCTTGAGCTGGAGGGAGAGGCTTAGACGGAAGTTTAGCCGGCTGAGCGGTGGGCTTACCGGCGGGAGCCGCAGATGGAGCTTTTTTGGCCGGGGCAGCAACGATCTTCTGCACAAGCTGCTCAGGGTCATCATTGTCATCGTCTCCGAGCAAATCGAAAGGGTTCATAGTGGCCATATCTTCCTTCTTGTGTTGCACTCGTAAAGAACCCTTTGATACAAAGTTTCAATCTTTTGCAACAGATAAGAACCCTAATTCCAATTGGTAATCATCATGTGTATTCGGATCAATTACCCAACAGAAACCTTACAGAATCATAAAGATAGAGTGAAAGAGAAGAGGGTTTTGTGAAACCCTAGCCGCAGTGCAGTGGTGAAGAGATATAGTGTGGATAATTGAATCCAGTCATTTTGTACTTTGATCCCTGTACTTTTATCTATTTGTAGTTTGAAACTTGCTTTCTTCACCAAAGTAGATAGAGTGAAGTGGTTTGGGCTTCATAGATTGTTTAGCTTTTTCTGTCAATAAATCTTTTCTAGCTGTAACTGTACTTTGATTTGTTAAATACAAATTTCTAGTTTAATTTTGAGTTTTAAAAACTAAAAATGAATTTAACAAGTAATAAGTAATGAAATTTTGGATTCAAAATGAAAACCTTCAATTTGATTGTTGTTCTTTTACCATAAAAATGAATAATTTGATTTAACCATGTTCCGTTAATGGATAAAACAAACGATTACAATAAAATGATAGGTAAACGAGCAACAAACTCCATTACAACCCCCTTTTGGATAGCAAAATAAATACTACTAAAATCAAAGCCTTGGGACTTAAAGGCCAGGAATTAATGCACATGACCCGCTGAACACTGTTTAGAAGGGCTATAGTTTGTGGGGCTATAAAACCGAACATATCAAATTCATTAAAAAACGTCTGCGCGACCTTTTTTTGGTGCAGACTTGATTCAACCACTTTCAAGGTCTGCAGACCTTTTCTTAAACACCAACACCAACCAACACCCACCACCACCACCACCGGCCGCCGCCACCACCGTCCACCTCCGCCACCAGCCACCGTCCGCCACCACCACCTCCCGCCGCCGCCGCCACCGTCCGCCGTCCGCCACCACCCACCACCACCATCCAGCGCCGCCGTCCACCACCATCACCACCATCCGTACACCACCACTAGTTTATTTTAATAATCTGCAGACGTTAAAAAACAAACAGTATTCTTCTTGTAGACTGCAGAGGTTTGGTCCACCTCTTCTGCTACAGATGTTTGCAGATCTGGTCCGCAGACTGCAGACATTTTACCTCTTCAGAAACAAACACCACCTAAGTAAGTTTTCTCATGTTTAGCAACTTTGTCTAATTTCACTTTCAACGCAGCCTTACCCGCAAGAAAATCACCATCCTTGAGCGCGAGAAAAGAGGGCACTCATGTAAGGTCCGCACAAACGTGTTTTTTATCATGTTTTTAAACATTGTAAGGAAACATGTGGTTTGTATTGTGGACGTCAGTGTGCCACCCTAACGTAAACTGTCATAAATTGTATTGTGCTTTCGGCTAATTGTCGTATTATTGCACACAAGCCCACTTATCAATAATGTTTTGAAATGAGACCCATTTTATAATTTTAGTAGTTAATAATGTACTTATTTGTTAGGTGAGTTATACAAGATAATTAAAAATAAAGAATTCGTAGGCTGGAGTCTCGCTCGGAGTAAAAAATAAAAAATCCCCTGGGTTGAGCTAGAGGTTTTTCACAGATGTGGGTTTCTTACGAAACAAGATTGTACATTTACCGTTTAAAAAAATAAATAAATAATGCACTTATTTTTTATTTGGGCCATGCATAATTGCACATTTGCACATCTACTCTTATTATTATATTGGAATTCTGGGCCATTTGCATCTGTCCAGAGTCCAGATCATACATCCAAGGTCTGGTCACAAACTAATACATCTTTTCTTCTTGTTTTATGCGGATGATATTTTCTTATCAGCTGATATTCACTCTTTTCTAGAGATTGTTGTTACCGGTCGGTGTATAATTCTTATTTAGTAAACATATTGATTTAGTAATAAATATATCATTTTAACTATGTGTTCGTATTTTATAGTTTCTCAAGAATATGAGCTAAAACAATAAACTACGCACCAAAAGGAAGCGGTTGAAAAATCAAATTTAATCATGGTGAAATGTTCAAAGCAGTAGCTAGTTAGTGTTGAGTTTATTCATGGAATCATGGGAATGTGCAATAGATGATGCCATGGCCCATGGCTCATGGTGGTTGATATTTCTTTTGTAGTCAACGACTCAACCAAAAGAAAAGAATTAACCTTGGGCTAAGTGCAATTCATGTGGGCAATTAAATAATCAGTTGGACTGGGCGGGCCCAGGAGAAATGAAGCCTTCACATATTCACACTGGTTGACATTTAATTTAAAAAATGGAAAATCGGCAGTCTTTTTGGAGTTTGTTTGAACTATAGACGATTATGCTTGCTAACTAGTGAACACGTATGTTGTCACTTTTATGCTGAGTTAAAGGGTGGATCATTTTGAATTCACTGATGGTGTCGTTCCTTTGTATACAGAGATATTATAGGCTTTGATGAGATTTGTCGCACATCGGTTGTATAGGCAACAATGTTACGGATCAAACAGGAGAACTCATCTCATAAGACCAGTCTGGTGGGTGATGAAGCACATTTGGTCTATACTCCTCATATTTGTTGTCCATACAACTGATGTGAAACAAGTATCATCTATACCTTGCAATTGTTTCGGTCCACAACAAGATTGTATATTGTCGGGAGTGATTGAATTCTTGTAAATTATTATAGATTATAGGCAATTCACCAGTGGTTCCATTTTACTGTGAAGCATGGTTGACTATATATCTACTTAACTATATATCTACTTAGTTAATATATAAGGCATACATATTTTGTACATGTATTTTGTCAAATGTTCACAATACAAGTTTATACTGATTAATTAAACCTTGAAATGAGATTTTACTTGTGTTTCTTACCTCGCGTTCACGTATTTTTTATTGTTTCTAATCGTTTAGTTTAATTGTAACCTAGTTAACAACTTAACATTAGTAAGGGGCTGTTTGGCAATATCTGAATGATTAAGTGCTGAACCAATAAGAGGTCTGAACCATTAAGAGGTCTGAACCATTAAGAGGTCTGAACCAATAAGTGCTGAACCAGTTTAAGTCTGTTTGGTGAACTTCAATCTAATAACCAAACAGATCGGTACAAGTAGCATCAAAACCTCATGAAATTTAATAACTAGATACAGATTACATAACACATATAACCAAAACTAATCACATTTTAGGGTTTGAGAAACATCTAAACAGATTTCAACACTCAAAGGGAAAAAAACAGAATACAGGGGCAGCCGCTAGCTGAATGGAAGGGAAGGGGGAGTTCGAGCTGAAGGGGCGGCTGCGAGTTTGACGAAGGGGTGGTGATGGGAGCCGTGAGTTGGAGACGAAGGGCCGGAGTTCCAGACGATGGGGTGGCCGCGAGTTCAAGATGCAGGGCGGCCACGAGGTGTGGCGGTGGTGAAGGCCGGCGAGCTCAATGGAAGGGAAGGGGGAGGCCGGCTACGGGAGTCTTTTTGGGTCAGATAGACAATCAACTCTGACATAATAAGAGGGGGAATAAGACCTCTTTTTCAATAAGTGGTATCCAACCAAACAATCTGGTCTGACCGAGTCAGACTTATGCATCTGACCAGGGTCATTAAGACCCAAACAAACAGCCCCTAACTTTATCATCAATCAAATATTTAAATTTTTATTTTTTTATTTAAATATACTTGCACTAGTAGAAAAATGAGCCAAATGTAACATAACAACATTTCAAAAAAAGTTGTATTCTAACAAAAAAAAAATTTATTTGGATTGTATTCTCTAACAAATATGTTGTTTTTAGATATAACAAAATTTCAATTGATGTAGCTTTTAGTAAAAAAAATATTACTTTAGGCATAATTAACCTTCTCAAGGTCTAATGTAACATATAACCAGATGTGCATAAACCTTAACATTGTTGTAGTGTCATGTGATACTAACCAATGCTCAACATGAATATGATACATGCTTACCTTGTCTATCTTGGTTATTAACAATGGTTGTTAGCTACACGCAATAAAGATGTTCTCTTTCACTCTAAAAACCTATGCATTCATGACATTATAGTTCCTGTGTACGCGTCTAACTACAAGCCATACAAATTGTTTCTTGCCCTAATTTTCAACATGTTTGTAGCAATTAGGTCACAGACTTGTCACTAGACTAGAATTATCAAAGAAGTTTCCTTCTTAAAATCTTTAAATTTTTTCCAGTTAACATCATTTGCTTAAATTGCCATAAATAGGAATACAAATGCAAATCAAACTAAAAGTTTATGCAAGTTCATTAAATTGTATAAACTATCCAAATAGAATACAATAAATAATTATTTATTCAATAAATAATTATTTATTGAACGATAAATGTGCAACCCTTTTTCGAAGGATAAATATTATTTTAATCCGGCTCATCTATCTGTTTTCCAGCCGGGACCGCACCCCCGGAGAAAACCCACAACTGAAAAAACATTTGGTTCAATCTTGAGTGTATTTGCCTTAAAATGAGACTTGAACTCATTACATGTCTTCAGTACTTTACTTTAACCAATTGGGTTAAAAATCATTGATAAATACAATAAATATCTCTAAATGATCTATAAATAAAAGACAATAAACATCCGAAATTGATATATCAGAAGTGAATTTTTATTAATCGATAGATATCTAAATATACGTTTAATGCTTTTCTAATACGTCATTTAATTTTTCTCTTTTTCATCTTCTTGTTAAAATACACTCACATGTTCACACTTCACATTATCTCTCTCTAAACAAATATCTAAAGATTAATTAGTCAACAAATAACGGTGACAAAACTTCAAAAGGGTAGTAGTATTTTGATTATCATGTACATATATATTGTTATTGTATGTAGTATGATGGACGGTGGTGTCATTGATACTACTTTTAGAAACATATAAATGTAAAGGTCAAAGATTAGTTATTGACCAAATAATATGAATGCAATGAAAAAGATGTTGACTACATAAACAATGGCCGGTGACGTTGGTTATAAATTTATTTATCTGCGCGCGAAAAAGGTTGAACGCACTTTGATCTAATCATTGAGTTACTCTGTTTCCTTTATTGCACACGACAAACTTTACCTTTTTATAAATTTATTTATCATATTTTCTTTCAAAAAGAATAATATTCTACTTTTTTTATGTACTATTTACTTAAAAATATATAACTTGACACATGACAAACACATTTTAATAATTAGAGTGTTAAACTGTTAATACATTTTTATTTTTGATTTTTTTTTCGTCCTTGCCTTGTCGTAGTCATGGGAGTACTGTTTATTCTTTGCTTCAAACAATTGTTGTTGGCATGAATTGACAAATTGTATGCTAGTTTTTTTGTTGGATACGGGATAAGATATTCTGATTTCATTTTTTCTTGCTCATTCGTTACTTAAGAACCTTTTTTGTTTTACTGTTCAATTTTTTTCTCACACTTATCTTTCTTACGTTATTACCACCTTACACACTTGCTTTCATGACTCTTTATTAAATATTTAAAATTACGTCTACTTATCACATGATTAAAGAAATATATAAAAGTATTTATAAATACTATATAATCAAGGAAAACTTTATAATCTAAAATAAGAGTTCTGAAATTAATTATGTTAGAAAAGTTAAACATAACATTAAGCGTCTTGAGTTGAACTTAGAGTAAATTACATTTTTCGTCCTTTAGATATATAGCAAATTTCAGATATTTTCGTTAAACTAAGGAAATTACAAGAATTATCCTTTACGTTTAATAAAGTTTACAGGTGTCATCCTTTTCACTAACGGGCGTTAAAATTTTCCATTAAACCCAGTCATGTGCCATGCACACGAGGGCAATATTGTCATTTAACCTTATTAACCAATAAAAATTCTTATTTATTAAACAAATTGAAAAAAAATATATATAAAAAACCATCATTTATCTCTCTCTCCACACACACACACTCTATCTTTCTATATCTATCTATATATCTTTCTTCTTCAAAAAAAACCATCAACCCTCCATCTTTACCCTCGCCGGCCCCCGCCACCTCCGGTCATAACCGCCATGAACCTTTCAAACCACCAAAGAGCATATCTAACCATTACAACCACCATGTTCCCCTTGAGCAGCCTCTTTTCAACTCATCCTCACCCCACCCTACACCACTAGCTACAATCATCATCGGTCGCCATCATCAATGCAAGACCCAACAGTTTAATGGTCGATTTCAAACAGAACAAGAGTGGTGATGGCGGTTTTTAGGCGAAAAATCAAACAAAGAGGGCATGGATTGTGTAGGGTTCCGACCATCCACCACTACCTCGCAACTTTTGTTGATTCCTCCAATACCCCTCTCTCTCTCTCTATCTCTTTCTCTGGTTGTCTCCAATTACAAAAACCCTAGATCTGATAGAGGGGGGGTGTTGCCATTAGCAAATTATGCAGTATGATTTTGACTTTTTGATGGTTTATGGTGAAGCAGGTGACGATGATGGTAGTTAGGTTGGTGGCAAGTTGGTGCTGATGTAGATGACCATGGTGGTGGCTGGTTTCCTTATGGTTTAGGGTGGTGTCGTGGTGGAGGTGGTTTATGGTGATTTAGATGGGGTTGATTGAGGTGCTTTATGGTGATGCACATGATGGTTTAGAGCCCTCGGCTGTGACCGGATGTGGGTCAGTGAAGGCGGCAGAAGAGTGGCGGCGAAGGTGGGTTAGTTGCAGGGGGTGCAGATGGGTTGTTCTTCGTTTAGAGAGGGAGAGACATGGGGTAGGGTGGGTGGGGTGAATATTAATTCATGTATTTTTTAATAAGGGCAAAAAGACTAATTTGCCCTCATGTGCAAATCATGTGACATGAATTAACCAATAAAACAAACGAACGTTAGTGGAAAGGACTAAACGTATAACGAAATTTAAACGTAAAGGACAATTAGTGTAATTTCTTTAGTTTAAGGACAATATCTGAAATTTGCTATAAAACTAAAGGACGAAATTTGTAATTTATTCTTGAACGTATAAATGTATTTTATAAATGATAACAAAATTTGTAAATCTTTTCTTTTTTTATTTAATTTTGTGGTGAATAAAAAGAGTAATACATTACACAACTTTTTTTACAAAGTGGGCAAAACATATGTACACACTACAAGCTAGAAATTAATGTTTTGACACATAGAAAAAGTGTCGCAAAAGGTAAATATTGGGTAAAAGTAAAAACTGGTGCCACTAGATAAATTAATGATGAACGATAAAAGGTATTTAGGTGTTCTAACAAAACATATGCAGTTACGCTTTTCTAATGCACCACTAAATCACTAGTACATATATATGTACCAATAATATTTTTCTTATAGAGATATCTTCTAATTCTATGTAGATATATATAAGTGTGTAAATATGGTAAAATACGTGTGCAATTAACAAAAATGTGACAAATTAAAACCAAACAATACCCGTTATGATCCATTGAAACCAAATATATAGGACGTACAGGGTTCAAACCTTGACGTTGGCGAATAAGTACTAACAACTAACGACAAACGACTAACAACTAACCTGTTGTTTAAAAAAACTTAAATTAAATATATTATGATCTAACTTAAAATAAATATAACCTATTTATGACTTGTTTTGATCAATTACAACTAAACATGACTTACTAATTGCAGTTACAACTTATTATATTACTTAAATATAGATAAACTTTTTGATAAAAAGAGAATAAACATACCTCTTCTTCCTTCCTACTCTTCTACAAAATATTTAGCATCCACAACCCTATGTTTATTGCTTTACAAGTAGCGTCACACGCCCAAAAGCGTCAAACCTCCTCTTTTTTTAACATGTACATATACAACTAATTAATAGCCTAAAAATTGCAACTTTCTAACAAAAATGAATACACTTATTTTATAGAAGGGATATTTGTAGCTTTCTTAAGCATCCTTCTTGCACCAGCCCTAAATGGACAAGTCGAACTCACAAAACCATTTACGAGGTCAAGATAAGTCTGGAGATCATGGCATGTTGCAATATTAATACTGTTTAACTTTAACGAGTCTCGACTACTTAGCCGTAGCTCGTGCCCTATGTTAGCATAAGCCCTACGGCTATCTTTAACACGCTTTTGTATCCAATCTGTTAAATGTGCTACACGAGCATTTTGCTCTTGAACCACACCATCATGATCTTCAACGAAAAAACCAGGCACTTTTGTTATTAGGTCATCCGAGTTAACTATACGTAAAATTTTTGTTCCTTGTTGTTCTAGGTGGTGGCGAAAGCTTCGGTTGCCGACCCTAGGTCCGCCAAACGAGATGACAGAGAGATGGGGTGAGTGTTTGATGGTGGTTTTTATATCGTAGGCGGCTAGAATGGCTAAGGAAGCTCCTAAAGAATGACCAGTGATGGTCAGACTCAACGGCTCATCCTGGTAAAGTTTTAACAATCTTAGAACTTCTTTTCGTAGCAATTCTTGTAGACTCGGGCACGTTACTGTGCCCGAGGTATACAAGCTTAGAACCCCAGTCTCCACCATAGGCTCGTCTTTTTGCTCAGTCAGATTCCCACCTTTGCAATGAGTGAGAGTGGCTCGTAGATTCTCGAGCCATTCCAGACACGTGGCAGTGCCACGTAGAGCAACGACTATGTCTCGCCTCCCGAGCCTAGAAATCTCCCTTTTGTCATCACAAACCGCCACGTAACCAATCCAACTGGACTGCACTCGCATCCAACGGGGCATCCTCTCAATCCAACGTGGCAAGGGAATCGACGACGTGGCGTGCAAGTTCTTCGTCACCTGGTAGCCGCACCCAAGCACACCGGAATGCTCGAGCATCGTACTTTTCGTGTAACGACATGCAGCGTATGTAGGAGAAGAAGGATCAAAGTCGAATGATTGGTAAGCGGCCTCAACAAAGCTACCGTAGCGTATGATCTCGTAGCGTAAATGGTCGTCGAGAGGGTCCAACAAGCCCTCCCAGTTGTTGGTACCATGGTACTCCATCCACCTCTTGCTCAATCGACTTTGAGGTAAGTTTTCATGATCTTCTTCGAACTTATCGAGCAATCTTTCCCATTTAACGGGAGCTTTTGGCTTATTAGTTTGATTTGAAATGGCGGTACTGCAGCAGCACCACCGGCACGGTGGTTGCGGTGGTGGTGCAACGGTTGTTTTGATCGGAAATGGTGATTTGAAAGTGAGCCTCATAGTAGCTAGCTAGTGTGAAAGTGGGTGAGTGTTTGAGCAAGTTTTATGCAAGGAAGTGGGCGGCTTTATATGGTTGAGATATGTACACGTGTTGCCACACCATCAAACCAAAAGTGTATATAGGGATCCATTTGAAAATGACCTCAATGATTAATTTATGCGACTATACATATGTTATACGTTCATATACAATCCTCTACACTTCCATATACACATGCTATACGTTCATATACAACCCCTCTATACATGTGTATTACACCAGTATATGTGTTATACGCAATGGTTGAGCTTAAATGAAACTATAGGGGTCCATGGGGGCAAAAGTAAATTTTTTTAGAAGAGGGAGGGTGGTGGGGGGGAGGGGTTTGAACTTAATACGAACACGTAGGCAGTTGCGCCCTAGGAAAAAATAGATATTGCAGGCATTGCATATACAACCATTAGTGATAGAGAAAAAGTACTGTCACGTAAACAGTCACACTCTAATAAAAAATAGATACCGGCAGTTGTGATATTGATGGTATCTATAATTATTAGAGTGTAGCTTTATGGTGAGTTGACAAATTAAATAAACACAAACAACAGTCATGCTCCTGAGTGGATTTACATTATTGCCTTGAAATCTTGACCAAACACCCTATCCTGTTATTTTTTTTTTTTTTTTTTTTTTTTTTTGGTGTCGAAAGTGTGATAGGCTTATTTGACATGCCAATCACGCCCTATTAGAATTGCCTTAAAAGATACATTTAACAATCTCATATAGTTGTATTTTCGTAACCCTACCATGTTGCTAGTGGTCTTTTAATAATATTTGCGGTTAAAAACAAACAAATTTAGCAACCTCATTTATAGGTATGTTTATTAGATTTTTTTCTTATCGTCAATACTTTATAGATTTCATATATTGTAATATTCTAATATTATTACATTTGAGCTTTAGGTGAATATTATTAATTTTTCATTGGTCCACGTACCATTCATTGATTTGGCCACAAGTTTATTTTTTTTTTGTTTTTCTAATTTTATTAGTGTTTAAAAGATATGGGACCAATTAAGAATTATAAGGGCCAGTCTACCGGTACGCAGCACGCGTACTGTTTTCGTCTATCCACCCTGGTTCGATCTTAGAAGTATTATTATTACTTTTTTCAGCTATTTAGTTTACTTTTTTTCAGATTTTTTTTGTTTTATTTGTTTAATATTTTGTTTGTTAGCGTATTCTTGTTTTATATGTTTAATATTTTGTAAATGCTTTTCTGGCTTGATTTCAATTTATTTTTCAAATATGTTTTTGGCTTTTATTTGTGTAGAGTTTAAACTTTATATTTTCCTTTTATTTGAACGTTACACCCATGTTGTATCAACATTTAATTCTATAAGCATGAAAAAATTTTGTTAACTCCGCCATGTAGCGTAGAGTATTAGTACTGGTTAGCATAACATACAAACTGAAACGTTGGTGCGCTCTTAAACCACGTTAATATCACAATCACAGCACACATAATGAAAACTTAAATGCACCGCATCGTACAAGCTTAATTTGTGGTTATAGTTAATTTAAAATAAAATTAAAATTTCAAATTCTTTTTATGAGTCTTCACGAATAAAATGCAATTATTGGTATGCTTCCAATTAACTTTTTCATGATCATATTTTTTAAACACTTAAATTGTAATCATATTTTTTTTACATTAATTGTCTTCGTAACCATCTTATCAACTTCAACTTATAAAAAATTAAATTCACCTCATTTTTGCATTGAACGATCACAAATATCATTACACTATTAAGTTATGGTAAATAGTAATTATATGACTAAAGATACTATAAGTCATATTAAGCATTGTGATAATAAAAACAAAGGTAGACGAGCTTGTTTAAAGATAAGCAAGTGACAAAATCATAGAAATATTATAATTACACAGTTAAACGATAATGCAAATTTTGCTTTTGAACTACAAGAACCCATAACTTTAATATCAGTAATCTTTAACTATATATAATACAATTTTTTTAACAAATTGTCAATTTGCTCAAACCTTAAAATGTAGGTACAAATTTTAAACTTAGGGTATAGTGTGATGTGCATATATTTCTAATTTGTCCCCATGTGATGAATTCATTTAACTAGTATTTTTACCCTGCGTAGCGGCGATGGCGTATGCAACGTGATAATGTGTAAACTATAATCAACCCGACTCTTTTCCGAACTAATTTGCGTCGAAACGTAAAGTAATTCAAATTTATACCGTCGAATGAAAACGTATTATATATAACCCGACTCTAAACAAAATTACTCTGAAACGTATACCAACTGAAGATGTACAATCGCACCGACTCATTTCCTAACTAAATTTATGTCCAGTCGTAAAGTAACTCGAATGTATATTGTTGAATAAAATCGTATTATATTTGACATGACTTATTTCCAAACAAAATTTACGTTAAAACGCAGACAAGCTCAAGACATACTTAAAAGTAAGGATGAAATGTTTATATTTGACTTGGCTCATTTCCGAATAAAATTTATACTAAAATATAGACGAATTTGAATTTATACCGACAGGTATATAAAATAATATCGTAAAAATACAGGAGTTAATCTTAATACTTTTAAAATTTGAGAGGATCAAAGTGATATCTTTTAAAGTTTTAAAAAGTTAGAGGAGGTAAAAACGTAAAAGTTTAAAGTTTAGTAGTAAATTATCCTGCGTACCTAGTGAAACACTCCATCATTGCTATATTGATTTTAATTTAAAGGATGACACCTAACTACCTTGTGCTTTTTTTTTTTTAACAGCAAAGCAAAAATATATATATTGACCATCAAATAAAATTATCACCAACAAGATGTTGGGATAAACATCACATATTCACCACCATTATTAAGAAATATCAAAATTACACCATGTTTGTCAAACTATATCTCCAAGTTTTACTCTAAATTTGATTTTGATTTTGATTTTACTCTATATCTCCAAGTTTTACTCTAAATATGTGTTGACTTTGATTTTCTGTTTCTTCCATGCTCAATGATTTCCCATGAAAGAGGATATCATTTCGAGCCATCCAAATAGACTAAAGCGAAGCCATATCTATGCATTGCATACATTTCTTTAGGTTAGTCGACCCTTGGACCTCCTGCGTTTTTGACATAACGTCTCGAACATTTTGAGCATTCAGCCTCGAAATCTTGCACCATCTCTCTACTGCAACCCATACTTCAGAAGCAAAAGCACAAGTGACCAGAGCGTGATCCACTGATTCTTCATGTCCAAAGCATAGGCTACACTCCACTATTGGTACATTAACTTTACGATTCTTCAGTTCTTTTTTTACCGGGATCCTGGTTAATCTTGTTTTCCAAACAAAACCATTAACCTTTATTGGCGCCCACTTACTCCATTCCGTTGGGTCTAGATCCGTATACCAGCGGTTTGATTCAATAATGCGTCTTAGCTTCTTTGTCGAGAAATCTCCCGAGTTACCTGCTTCCCATCTCCAATGATCCTCCCCATTATAAAAGGTGATATTTTTTAATAAATTTTCTAAATGTGCACTCTCCGTCATCTCAACCTGGGTGAGATTCTTTCTTTTCCACTTCCATTTAAAAACCACATTGTTTGTGATAATCTCAACCCTTTTATCCACTGTGCAAAAGTTTTCTTTCTCTACCTTAACAGAGCAGGGAATAATTCTTTCAAAGTCACCTCCCCAAACCAAATATCTAGCCAAAATTTAATCTTGTCACCCTTTCCCACTTTTCCTTTGACAAGCTTGTTTACATCTAAATTTTCTTTATAAAATTCTTTATCCAACCCTCCGATTTGTTTCCATATGCCGCATACCACATTATTACATGGTATAGCCACAAACTTTCTCGGTTGATGATGAATCGCCGATATAACTTGAGCTCAGTAAGCTCGATTCTCTGACTTAAAACTCCATCTCCATTTTGTCAACAGAGCCAAGTTTGTATCTCTTATAGTGGTTACTCCAAGACCACCCGATTCCTTTGATGTTATCACCTTTTCCCATTTGACCAAATTGATTTTACGTTCCTCCTTTGATCCACCCCATTGGAACCTTCTTCTAATCCCTTCTAAATGTCGTATCACCTACAAAGGAGCTTTAAAAAGTGACAAGTAATACATTGGTAGACTGCTGAGTACTGATTTTACCTATGTTAGGCGCCCCCCAAACGACAGTTTCTTAGCTTTCCACACCGAAAGCCTACTTTTTAGTTTTTCCATTGTTGGCAGCCAATTTTTACTAGCCCTATATTTGCCCCTATAGGAATACCAAGATGGATAAAAGGGAGGGCAGCTAACTTACACTTTAGGACTGCAGCCATCAAATCTACTAAATTCCTTTCCACCCCAATTCCATAGAAGTTGCTTTTGTAGAAGTTTACTTTTAGCCCCGATGCAATATTAAAACATCTAAGTATTCTTACAAGATTTTTGGCATTCTCATGAGACCATTCACCTATTATTAAAGCGTCATCCGCATATAGGAGGTGTGAAACTGAAGGTCCATCATTTGGTAGTCGAATACCATGATATATCCCAGCTTCCACAATTACGTTTATGGCCATGTGAAAGGCTTCCATCACCATTATAAATAAAAACGGAGACAAAGGGTCACCTTGTCTAATTCCTCTAGTTGCTAGATCAACTACCTTGTGCTTAATAATGAAAAATGAAAAATTACACATATATAGAGAATGCAAGAAAAAGACTATGCCTTGATGATGAGCCGGCTTCGAACTCGAGGCTACTGCTTAAACAAATCTGACAAGTACCACTCGGCCAAAGGAGTGTTTCTTTCACACGATGCAGCACAATAGTTTAAATCAGAGTTAGTATAATATTATTTATTTAATATAATTTCATATTAATCATTTTATCATTGGTGCATTTATAATTAACAAATAAATTATTAATATTAAATACACTAAATAACTTTATTATTTAATAATATAATTTTTTTACTTAATCCTTTATTATTACTACTATTATTATTATTATTACTACTACTACTACTATTATTGTTATTATTATTATTACTACTACTAATACTAATACTACTGTTGCTTAATACCTTAGTAGTAGTAGTGTTGCTATTGCTACTACTTCTTCTGCTTATTACTACTACAACTTATATAATTTTTAATAATATGAGATTATTTAACTCATTATATTAAATATTATCTTATTTATAATACTTTGAATTTACATGTAAGTTAATATTTACTATTTATATTTTTATAACTAAATTATCTTATTTATATACTTAAGTAGGTACTTAATAAATATTTTTATAGTTATAATAATAATAATACTTATAATAACTATACATAAAATTAGTATTTAAGGCAGATTTAAAAAAAGACTCAGTAACACCCAACGCATCACGTGAGCCAACCCACTAAACAAAACAAATTAATGAAAAAGATGATGAATAGTGAACTATACATAATTAGTGTTGAAAATGCTAATTTTTGTAAATACTAAATCTGGGTTGGCGACGGTTTTACAGAAGTTTATTTTTAACCATTTGTATGTCGCTATACATATAATATTCCAAGTCCACAAGAGTTATATTGATAATTTCAAAATAAAATATCTCCAACGTAGTTTGCTTTTAAACAACAGAAATAAAAAAATGAGTTTTTGTTGTAGTTAATTTGATAGTCATTTTGGTGTGTATACATATACTGTTTTTATGGTAATCCTTTTCTTTAACAATATTAACGCATTCATACACATATACACTGTCTTGATTAATATATTCACATATGCATACTGCATACACCGCATACAACATACTTGTACGTTGAGCTCAATTACACACCGTGTAAATAATACAATCCAACATAAGAGTACATAACTCATGTTTAAAGTGAATACATTGCATATTCAACTATTCATATGCGAATATTTAATGTTTTCGTTTATACTTACAAATGAAGTGTTTATAAATTTTAAACTAGTTTTAGATACATATATATATGATGTAGTGGTTTCATGAACTTCAAAAAATCTAGCATATTCATATGGTGCACACAACCCAATTCCTAAAATTACTTCAAAAATACTATATCAACAAGGGTATCATGACTATATGTATAATACCACATGGTTGAGTGGTAGTCTCATGACTTACTCTAAAGTAGGTTGTGAGTTCGAGTACTACTATCAGCAAAATGCTGTTAGTGGGCCGGGTTTTACCGTAGTGGGTCTTCGGGTGACGGTTTTTCCCTGGAATTGATGGTTGGTGGGCTTGGGCTACCCAGCGCTGTCTGTGCTCGCGGGTGTATGGGGTGTCTTTTCGCCATTGGGTACCCCGTGTAGTCGGGTTTTAATTAGTTGATCGTTAAAAACAAGAGTATCATATCAAAGTTAATAAAAATGCTAGTTTTATAACATTAGTTGTTTTAGTTAAAACAATCAATCTTACTATAAAAACTTCAAGTTAAAAAGAAACTTCTTATAGTGAGAAACGTGAAAAAATCTTAAGCATAAAAATTGCTATATATGTATCATTTAAGCCTCGATAAATTTTTATTTATTTCCTGATAATAGAAAACCACATAAAGATTTAAAAATGATCGAGCACAAAATAAAATAAAGATTTTTATAATTATATGCTTGATGGTTGTGCATCATTAATCCAATTACAATGCATACAATAGAAAACAAAAATTCATGTTTCATGAAGTGAATTCTTTTTCTTTGATTCTCTCCTCCTATATAACATTATATTTTATGCATAATAAACTATTAAATCTAAATATTACATTATTTATACATCCAATAAAAACAGTCTCTCTATTTAAATATTTTAATAAACAGATGATGTTTCCACAAATGACATGATATTTGCTTTTACTATTTTAAATTTTAAAATATAAGAAGTATAAATGTAAAGATATTAGTTATAAGAGTAAATTATAAATTTTGTTCATTATTTATATATAAAATTGCATGTTATATCTTTTAGTTTTAATAATTACATGAAATGTTTTTTTTTTATAAATAATTTGCACATCTGTCATCCTTTATACTAAACCTTCATTCAAATTCACAGTTAAGTCAAGCATGTGCCACTCATATAAAGAACATTTATGTATTTACATACATATAATGAGTTAAAAATATTTCTAGGACACTTCATTCCTTTCACCTTCATGTTAGGGTGTTTAAGTCAAAGATTTAAAATTTTCGGATAGTAGAAATCACTATCTTTATTCATATCCGAAATTTTGGATATCCGTTGGGGGAAGAGAAAGACAATGGATTTAGTGATATCAAGTTATGTTTTAATTTAGTTGAATCTGAAGGATGGGAAAGACATTAAATTCATTTATGACGCAAGGTAGCATTGATAATTTCAGTTGTTTTCGTGTAGTGATCTGGATTTCTCTGTTTTATTCTACGCATTCAATTTAGGATTTAGAGTTTGTTCCCTATTGCTCGTTCTTAAAAAAATAGAGCATAAAAGTTAGATGATATATTAAAGTCTCAATTACTCCATGCTTTATTAATTATAAATTGTCAAATTACAGAAATACCTCTCACGTGAGGGGCACATGATTAACTGTAAAGTTGGATGGATGTTAGTGTAAAAAATAATATGTGTGTAATTTTTATAAAAAAAACATACAATATAATTTATTGAAACTAAAGAACACACGATATAATTTTATGTATTAACAAATGATATAATTTGTAATTTACTCGAAGAATACGACACTTGAAGGCATGTCAAATCAGAGGGGGGTGGGTGTCAAAATCAAACTAGTGCATGTATGCCATCATATTAAAGACCGCCGATTAGTGGTGGTGAAAGAGAGGGAAGGGGAAGGGGAAGGGGAAGGGGATAATGGAAATCACTAATTCACTATGTGAACACAAAATAATAAAATTATTACATTTCATATTTCTCCGTAATTATTTATTTCATCTTTTCAATGTATTAATGACCACCGTCTCGTCAAATGATTAATATTAGTCCAAAATAGTCTAGTATTCAAGTTCTTTTGTTTTTATCAACTCGAGTTTTGTTGATTGAAAGTCATTAAACCAATGTATCCTCTCTAATATTGTATGCAATTCTTGTTTATGTTTGAATATCAAAGTTTTGTAACTATATAACATTTTATATTAATTTATTAAGTTAGAAACTTTCGTGCTACACGTGTTAAATAAAAATCAACAATTTAAAACTATTTATTTTTCTTACATTTTAAATGAAACTCATGTAATTGATTAAAAAAAATTTAGTTTTTATTTTAGTGTTTTATTTTTATATACTTTTTCAAAGTTTTATAATTTAACTATTTTCTTTCTATTTGTTTTTATAACTTTAGCTTCTTTTTTAAAAAAAAAAAGTTTAATAAAAATCTTTAAAAAATTATAAAAAATACATTGATCCTATGAAGAAACATATCGTTAATCACTAATACATTCAATTTATTTTGATTACTTAGGAATATTAAATGTGAAATTTGAGGATGAAATTCTATATAATTAATTTAATTTGTCTTTTTAAATTTTAAAACAAATTAACATATGAAGAAGTGTATTTATTTTTCAATCACAAAATAAATTAATGTTCGTTATTTCTTTTAAGAAATATAATGCTAAATAAGTAAATAAGTTTATTATTTTTAAATAATATTGTTTTATCTATTACTACAAGAGAAAAACGTAAAAGTCACAAGTTGACTTCACCGGAAGTCGGTAGAAAGTGAATAAAATTATTCATTTATTATAATAAATATATAATAATTTGATATTTGTGTATTTAGGACTACTAGCTTGAACTAAATATGACTTAATCACAATTACATGATTACATTTATATATTTCAATTTATTTTTGAGGTTCCAAATTCGAATAACAAATAAATTTTCTTTTAGCATAACATCGATCCGACTATTTAGGACTACTGAAATAATAGAATAAAGAGTGTATAGTATCCTTTTTTTTTAACGGCAAATGTGCGACCCTACTTCGGATAATAAGTGTTATGTTAATCGGACCCACCTATTCGTTTCCCAGCTGAGACCGCACCCCCAAACCCTCAGGAGAAAACTCATTGCTGAGAAAACCCCCTTGCTCAACCTTGAGCATTTTTGTTTAGAGTGAGACTTGAACCCATGACCTCTCAATATTTACATGTCATGGGTACCTCACATTAACCAGTTGGGATAAGAATCATTGGTAGAGTGTATAGTATCTAGTGTTGAATAAAAGTTTATTGTTTAAGCTTCATGTAATATGATTATATATTAAACTTTTCGTCTCGTCTAATTTCACATTATTAAGGGAAGAAAGTGAGGGCAAAAAAATTATCTTTATCAAGCTTCCTCAACCCAATTATTTTAGCTTTTTCGAATGTAATGGCCCTAAACATCCATTATACGCATGCGCTCTATTGCAGGTAATACAACACTTTTAAATTGAAAATTGTTTTTTTTTTTTTTTTTATTTATTAAATTTGGAGTCTCAAACGATAGATATTGGGCTCTAAGATTGAACAGAACCACTACATGTGTTTACCATGCATTAGAGCATTCATACTAGTTTTCCCGATCTCATCCTCATATTTACACTAAAAACACTATTTTTTTATTATCTCTGTTAATTAAATAATACTTTTTAATATCTTTTTCATTATCTTTTCTCTCTCTTCCACTCACAACAACTTTTAAAAATATTAAAAAATTTATGGGGGTTGTATCGTGTTTCCCCAAATATGAGGAATTACGGTACAATCCCCGTAAATATTCCCCCTCCTTCACTCACTACCACTAACAACTATCCCTCAAAATATAAGGTATACACTCACATAAAAAATGAGAAACCTACTGTGAATGCTCTTAGAATTGTCAATCTTTATTTTGACTCGTTATGTACCTTGTGACTAGCTTCGTTCCAAAAAAAATGTTGTAGCCTATATAACATGTTGCACTTGTCTGTTACCGAATATATCTTCACCGGCCTGTGGGAGCACGAATACATAGTATGTAAACAATAAACATCCTATCTCCTTATATATGTTTGAGGAAAGTGTGCGGCCACACATAATTAAAGACGATGAGGGTTAAAGCTTAAGCAACTCTCGAATACTCGTTCATTACACTATCTTGGACCGTTGTGTATTGATGTTGTCATACTACTCGGCCACAATTTAGTGGTGTACAAACCGGTTTAGATACCAAAATCGGTTCGGGTTCAAAACCGAACCGGTTTGTAGGTTATGGGGTCAAACCGGTTTTGTTTCAAACCGGTTCGGGTTACAAACCGGTTTGGCTCACCGGATACTCAAACCTATCAAACCAATTCGGACCGGTTTGAAACCGGTTTTTTTTTTAATAAACCGGTTTTAGGACCGGTTTAACCGGTTTTTAACTTTTCAAACCGGTTTATAAATCGGTTTTGAGGGTGGGGTTTATAAACCGGCAACAAACCGGCTGTTTGGGTCGGTTTGGGTCGGTTTGGGACAAACCGGTTTTTATTTGAAACCGGTTCCGGTTTTTCTGGCCGAACCGGTTCCCGAACCGATTTTTTTGCCCATGACTAGGCGGCATTTGCTTGTAAAGAATATCAACAACTTGAAGGCCACCATTTAAAGCTGACACATTTTCGGACTCATTTTCAATGCATATTTTTCTTGTGCAAATTTTATCCATTGAGCTATTGGTCTATCATAAAGAAATGGTAAAAAAGAAAAAAGGTTCAAGATTTTATTTAAATATGTGTCTTTCTTATGACTTTTTAAGTTGCAAGGTTAATCCACTAAACCAGATGTTGTTTTGTGTTAATTAAGCACTAGAGTAGCTTTTCTATTCTTTTTTTTTTTTTTTTGGTTTTGTTGCACTTATATTTTTGTATACAGTACTTTCTCCGTTATGTAACTTTATTTTGGGTCATTTTTAAGAATAATAGATGTAATTTTGTTATTTATGCAAAACTACTCTTTTTCATTTTCAGTCTAATTTTAATTATCTATGGACTCACAACTGTTTTGTTCTTTTTAATTTTCATTATTTTTTTCTATTGTTATTCTCTTTAAGTCTTATTTCTAGTAAAAGAATAATAAAGTGGGTATCACTATTGGTTGCATACTCATATTATTTTTTGTTTCTCTTTTTTATTAAATGATAATATTAATAATAATGATATTAAATAATAATAAAGTTGAAAAAGTATATTTTTTTAGATATTAAATAACAATTGTACAAATGTAATGATTTTGTTCGTAAACTAATTACAATTTTATAGTAATTTTTGTAAATCTTATTTAACAAATACATGGGTTTTTAACTTATATATATTTATTTTTATCATAATATTTATCTAATGTTGTTACTTCCCAATAATTCATGTTGTGCGGTTGGATCTTAATTTTTCCTTCGATGTGAAATGTTGCATCACACATTTAACACATTTAACTTTAGTTGAACAATTGAACACTTAGACATATAAGTTTTCTTGTTCTTGTTAATTAGTAAGAAAATAATTGTGTTCATAATGTTTCTAACCAAACATAATTGATCGAAAAATTAACAAACACAAATCAAAAGTAAACGACAATGTCTAAATTAAAGTCTAAGTAGCATCAAATTAGTTCTAAATTCATATTGATTCTAAATTAATATAAGAAATAAATGAATTTGAATAAACATGTACACGAACATAAATGAACAAAACTATATATATGCATAGACCTCAGTGATTAAACATAAATGAAGTAGCATAATCGATACAAATGAATAAACATAAAGTGTAACTTAATGAAGTGAACATGTATACATTTTCATTTGCTTAACTAAATAAATAAATATAAACAAACTTTTAACCAAACACTTCCATAAACATTCGGTTTGTTTACATGCATGCTTATAATGAAAAAATTAATAGTTTATGTAATGCTCAATGGTTTCTATATGCTCTAATAATGTATTATATGTAATCAATACATAGTAATAGTTGATATATGTTATCTTTAGTTAACTTAAGTTGTAACTTCTGTACTGACATGTAATTATATGAGCCTTTCATATATAAATTATTTTATGCATCTTTAATGTTTATTTAGTTATTTATATCTCGAACAATTCATGGAAACAATTACATACATAATATTGGTTCGTGTTTGTAAAGTAAGTTAATATTTTCAAATAAAGATCTCTTACATTATTTTGAGTAGATTAGCTATCCATTTTCTATTTAAACAACAAATTATTAAAATTTTATAAATAATAGATCGAACAAAAAGTGTATCAACTCAACAAATATAAAGTACGTATAGTAGAAGACGTGTTTTAGAATTAAAATTTACAGCAACAAGAGCAAAAGTTAATACGTGATCACATATTCATGTACGATATATATAATTTATGTATGACATAAACATATAGCTAAAGTGATTTAAGTGTGCTACGTGATTGAAAGTAGATAGGGTATTAAGAATTTATGTATTATCATGACTATAGATGTGAAGTTAATTAGAACGCTTTTAATTCAAGTAAGATTTCTAGTCAACTTGATATTGTAGGATTGTTATCATGTATACTTGTCTTTTGTTCACATATTCTATCTGTCTTCTCATTATTAAATGATAGTACCACAAGATATCAAAGTACTAACCATCATTAAAGTTTCTTCCATATAAGCTTTTATGGTTATTAGCTCGACGATGCGTGCACACATATTTTAATATTAATAGATTATTACATAAGATGTCACTTGTCACCTTTTTTAATCACTCTTCAATTTCGTTTTTCCGCTTATTTTCTTTGGAAAAATTTTATAACTAAACATTTGACCAATTCCCTTTATCAATATAATATTGACCCATAAAATTAAGTAAAAAACTTTTGACGAGGTCTCGCTACATGATTAGAGTGTTTAAATTTGCACTTCAATTTCAAAATATTACTTTTGTAATTTTCATGACTTTAGTTTTATAATTTCAATCAAATATGTAGTAAAATTTACTAACATTTTAGTAGTTGTTTTTGTTTTTTAATTAAATTTAATATTTTAATTAAAAAGCGATTTCCAAAAATGTTCAACTTTAGTTTGTAACTTTTAATAATCTGCTTTTAATTATAATGCAAAAAACTTGTAAGCTAGGATTTGTGGGGAAATTTTTTAACAAAAACTGTTTTTTTAAGTGTTACTTTAAAGTAAAAGAAATAAAATGGCAAGACTGAACACGTATATTTTAAACTTTTTTGAATTTTGTCATCGCAACTTTAGGTTTTTCTGTTTTTATAAGGAAATTAATAAAACAATACCTTATTTCTGAACCGTTCAAAGTTTTTTTTAAGAATTTTATTTATTTTTTGGATACAAACATTTATTATTTGTTGTTAAATAAAAGAATCATTAATCATTTATCATTTATTTTTCCTAAGTATTGAGATTTAAATGACGAGATTCACAATAAACTAGGTGATATTTTTCTTAAATTAACGAGATTTAAGAAAAAAGATAATGAGATCAATTACAAATTGTTTTTTTCCGTTAAAAGTGACGTGATTTAACTGAAAAATCTCGTCTAGGTGGCGAGATTAGACTCATTTGTACCCTATTGGTGGAATAATTTAGTAACTTTTTAAATTGCTATTTGAGCATTACTAGAGAGTCAAATGATTAGTTTTTTAATTATTCTATAAATAATATTACATGTGATACGTGTCACACTCCTTTTCATTTCCAGCTTTTTTTTCTAGTTTCCTCTCCTATTAATTATGTAAATTTTTTTGTTTTAATATTTTATTTGTTTCATCTCTTTCTACTGTTAAATAATAATGATTTCTATACTTATTTAAAAAAATTATATTAAATAAAATTTGGTTTGTTCCTTAAATATCTTTATGAATTAAAATTTATTTCATTATTTTTATACAACATTTTAAAAAATAACTATATAGGTTCTAAAATTTATATTAAACACTATGTAATATGTTAAAAATATGTAATAGTCATATATGCAACTCGTATAATACACGAGGTTTTAACCTAGTATACACATATACGATGATATATGTAAAACAACTAGTAGAAACCCCTCATTATGACGAATTGTCTTTACATATAGAATTACAAATAGGAAAAACACATTATGATGGTATATTTGGAAATCATAAAAAAATTAATGTTCAATCTCAATGGCTTGAAATAGAAAATAAAAGAATAACCATATTTTATCTTTAGAAAAATAACTCATTTCGCCAACAATTAGTTATCTTTCAATGTTCTGAAACTTTGTGGGTAATAACTTTGAGGGTAATACGTCGGTAATAGATCTCGTCGCAAAGAGTCTTCAGTGTGTTCCATCAGAAAATGCATCACCCACGATTGCTTATCCGACAAACCATTAGCGATTTAGTAAAGACTATCTCCAACGGATTTCCGATCCAATTATCTATCGATGAAGGCTCAGTTTTTAGTAGTGGCTTTGAATACAACATACAAACGGTCCGTTTGCAGGTTGTGATCTATAGAAGCACCCTATGACTTAACATTAAGATTAGGATTAAACATAACAATTAGGAAGAATTGTTTATAATAAAAATCTATTTTACAAAAAAAAAAAAAAAATTAAACAAGGACTACCCAATCTCTCTTTTTGATGACTTTGGACGGATTTTGACTTGTATTAGCGATGAATGGAAACTTCTGTTTTCATATCCAATCATTCTCTACTTTTATATGTCTTCTTTACCTATGGTGTTTGCTTTACACAATTCTTACATAGATTGTGATATGAGATTGAATGTTAAATTCATCATTCAAAAATATTCCATTACATCCCTTGAAAGTTAACATGTGCGCGAAAGTGAAAACGCTTTTTAAAATCGAATATCTTATCATATAAAAGCTTGTCGATTCCCAGATTTCTTCTTTTGGAACTAGCTATTGGTACTTCTATAGATATATGTTGTTGTTTGCCTAATATGTTTACATGTTTTTAACAATCATTTTACCAGAATTGTTGAAACAAATGGTTTAAATATATTTAAAAGTGCTTCCTAGAGTGTATAAAGGTTATAGTGAACAAGAAGGTACGTAATTCAAATTATAAACTTAAAAAATATAAAAATATTTTAAGTATTACTCTCTATATTAATTTACATGGGAAATGAGTAGGATATTATTATGAATTTTAAAATGGGCCACAAAAGTTTTTATTTCTTGGGTTATGTTTATATAATAGGGCAAATGTATATTTTATGATGAACGAAGAGTTACGATAATAAAATTGTTTATTAAATTATATAGGAACAATAATATTTGTTTATTGAATTCAAATCTGACCAGTTAATTTTAACATGTCACTTTGACCTCTTTCATTTTCTAAAGTTTCGGATTTATCTTAATACAATTTTTACTTAAAAAACTAATTTCTTTCTTTTATATTTTTAGGTATTAGTCGGGTCCAGTACAAAATGTTTTAATGCATACATATTGATTTAAGTTTTGTTAAGAAACAAGTCACGTCAAATATAAGCGTTTTTATTTGACGGTATAAATCCGAGTCACTTTATATTTCAACGTAAATTTAGTTCAGAAAATAGTGGGTATGATTGTAATCTATGTGTTTTTTTATGAAAGCATTGACTTGATATATATTTTGACATTATTTTGTTTGAAAAATAGGTGGTTCAAGTATAATACGTTCTCGTGCAACGGTATAAGTCAAGTTACTTTACGGTTCGACTTTAGCCAGGAGACAAGTGGGGACGATTGTTAATATATACTTTATCGTGTTGCGTAAGATGTCGCCGCAACACGCGGCTAGTAAAAAACCTAGTTTATATTATTTGCATAACTAATATATATGCGTGTTAGTTTATATTTCTAGCAAGTGTATTAGTTTGATATCTTGTAGTTTGTGTGAGTGTATAAGATTACTTTACAAATTAGAGTTATACAACCTGTAGACACACCTAAACGGAGAAGTGTGTTTAATGTTTGCAATACTAAAAAAAAAAAGATGACCTAAATGTAACAATTAAGGGATTTAGGGGTATTTTTGTTCGGGCATCTATTTTGAATGGTAGTAGAACATAGTGCATCTTTCATATATATAATTGAACTTCAGGGAAACAAATTACTTTAATGGAATATTCTATAAAAGTGTTCAGTAAATATTTGAATCCGAACATCCGATCCGAAAATCCGAATCCAAAATATCTGAAAATTCAAATTCGGATATTGATTTTGAAAATTTTCGGATATAGGATATCCCATTACTCGAAAACTTAAAAATACTTTTCTGTTATTTTTTAATGTTAAATTTTTTTTATTTTAGGTAGGACTTGTTATTTTTATAATAGCATATATCTAATTACTGTAAAAAAAATTTAAACGATGTTAAATAAACGTATAAGCATAAACAATTTTTTTTTTTTTATATTTTGGATTGGATTATGAATGTTGCTGGTTGCGAGACTTATATATCTTTCTCTCTGTATTATAATATAAATTATTGTCAACCCTCCAAGTGTGTCAATGTCTAACAAGATCAAGATACTGACAAAGTGCTTGTTTAATTATAACTAGCAAGCTGGACTCATGTTTTACAACGAGATCCACAATTTAAAACGTAAATAAAAATAAGCATGTATTAAAATGTTGAGAGCATAAGAAAGCAAATAAATTATACTAAATATAGATAAATTAAAAAAAAAGATTGAAATAAAATAAGACCTAAAATATAAAAATCAAAAGAAAAAATAGGTTTAAGAAAACCTCAAATAAAAGGTTAAAAAGAACAACAAACAAAATACTAAAAAAACAAATATAGGTAAAAAAGGATAAAAAAAATAAAAGTTCGAAAACTTTAAAACAACTTGGGTTGGGGAAGTGTGGGTTGAAGTGTTGAACCCACGACAATTGAGCAAGAAAAAAAGAGGCTTATTTCTGCCGCCAGACATTTTTATAGTTTCTAAACCAACCCTTTGTTTTTAAAGTAAACATTCTATGCCGAAAATCCAACAACATAAAAAAATAAACATTGGACACGATAGTATTTATCTCACAATAACGATAGCCACTGACAACACGAATTAGTAGCATGTAAAATATTAAAATTTAATTATATATATTGTCCAACTGTCTGAAGTGATGAACCCGTAAGATGATAAAATGTGGATAGCATCAAAAAAATCGAGTAAAATATAAGTCTAGTAAAATTAATAAGTAATTATGAAATAACATTGACACAAAATATGGATGAATATATTTGTTTTAAACACAAACTTACTAATTCTAAACTATATCATCATAAACTTTTGCATATCAAGTTTAAATCTAAATTTACTCTTAAGAAGTTTTATCTTGTACCATTAGTCTACAAATCAAGTGGCATATGAGTAAACTTATAACTTCCTATGAAATTTTGGAAACTACAAATTTATGGTAAAAGTGAACATTGAAAAGTTTTAAGGGATAAAACTGAAAATCTTAAAAGTTTGTTCTGTTTCTTTCGATTTTGTACCGTTGGCCTCTTCTTGAAAACCAATAGTGTTCTCGAATTCTAAGCTTACACGTTAAAAGTTAAAAGAAAATTGAGATTTGGATGTATTTTTGAACTTTTCCACCATCGTACAGTTGGAACTTTCACCCAACTTACAAGATATACCCATACCACATGGTCATTATAGTTTCTTACTCTTTTTGTTTGTATGATTTCATAAGTGATGATGCTAGTTAGGGTCCAACATATAACATGTTAAATATTCGACCTTTAATGTGAAAAACTGCGTATTTCAAACAAAAACATCATTAAGTATGCCTATCACCTTAAAAACATTGAGAAAACATTATACGATTGGGATCTAGAACTCATTTAAATGAACTATGGATTAAAAAAAAATAGAACTAAAGGTCATTCTTATGAGATATCTCTTAACACAAGTTACAAACTTTATTATTCCTTCCCGTTGTAAATAACCTATATGTATGATTTTATACATAGCTTCATTCATTTAGACATGAAATAAAATTTAAAAATCATATCTTATTTTCATTCTAATGCTTTCTCTTTTTGGATATCATGTTTCTCTTTCTAGCCAAGAGCACACTCTCTATTCATTCTAATGCTTTCTCTTTTTGGATCTCGTGTTTCTCTTTCTAGCCGAGAGTACACTCTCTATTCGTTCTCTTTTTAGAAATCGTAGTCCACAATATATGGTGTTTTTTGAAAAGTAAAATTTTTATAAAATGATTAAAATTAGGAGTTATAATAAGAAGTTTTTATTATGACATTTTTCAAAATATTCTTTTTTAAACAAAATATTTTATTTTATTTATAATAATAAAGATTTCAATCGAATCTTATATTAAAATATCATTTTATTATTAATAAATTTTAATTATATTTAATATTTTATTTATTCAACCCGTGTAATACACGGATTTACTAAATCTATTCTTTATATCTATTCTTTATATATATGTGTGATCAAAGGTTCCACAGACATGAAAATTCATATCTTATCTTAACTATTGTATGGTCAATGAAAACCTTATTTTCTTTATAGATAAGTAAGTTGTTTGTTTCTCATCCATCTACTATAATAAAATAGTAACTAAAGATAACACGTGTCATTACCATATTCATTTTCAACAAATTTTTCTCGCATCTCTCCTATTAAATAATCACATTAATTACTAATAATATTATTTAAATTTTTTATATGAAAATAATTTTTTAATAAATCAAGAAAAAGATCTTTTTATTAATGTTATTTTTAAAGAAACAAATTTCTATAGAACAAAAAAAAGAAATTAAAATGTCAAACTTTTTTAAAAATACAAAATATTTAAAATTGATGTTTTTTAAAAAGTAAAACTTTTGTAAACAAAAAATGACTAAAATTAGGAGTTATAATAAGAAAGTTTTTATAAATGAAATTTTTTAAAACAAAATTTTTTATTATATTTTTAAAAAATGACTAAAATGACTAAAATTTTTTGCTTATTATAACTCATATTTTAATTATTTTTTGTTTATAAAAAATCTAACATCAATTTAAAATATTTTGTATTTTTAAAAAAGTTTGATATATTAGAAATTCGGAGTGAATGAGTAAAGGAGAATGTGTTAGGACTAAACTAGACCACTATGCTCACAAAGAGAAAACGTCTTACTTTACAAAAAAATTTTCTTTAGGAATAATATTAATTAAAATATCTATTTATTAATTTATGAAAAAAAAATATTTTTAATCTAAAGAAAGGTTAAATAATATTATTAGTAATTAAAATAATTATTTAATAGGAGAAAGAAACGAGAAAATTTTGATGGGAATAAATATGATGCTGTCACGTATCCTTCTTAGATATTATTTTATAAGAGTAGGGATATTTGAGTGGGAATATATAATTCGGTCTAAAAAAAGTAGTAAAGTTTATAAGAAGTCTTTTCTTCCGTAAAGTGGGACCGAACACCACCGACTTCCAAAAAAAATGGGCTTGGGCTTTTATTAACGGGCTTTATAGAGCATGTGCCACTAAAATTTGGCCGGAGATGTAACTCCACAGCCGCAATTTGACAGAACATGAAAAATCAAAAACAACTTTGTTGCGCCGACCACCGTCATCCAAATGCCTACCGATAACTTTGTGGTCCTTTTAATGTACTTTTTAAGGAGTATAGTATACTTCTGTCAACCCATTTTAGTCAATATTATCATTATCATATCATCGAAGGGAAAAAGGTACATCATTGCCATCATTAGTGATTATAGATTATATCAATCTTTATTTACATCAAAGATTGAAAATGACATCATACCTACCAATTACTCTCTAACAGGTGTCACTAGCAACCCTTTTCCAGCGACCACCACTCACTTGTTAGTAAAAATCAATCTAAGATTGGGGTGTTCATACGTCACTGATTTAGCTTAACCGCTCAAAAAGAAACATGTTGTCCGGTCCGCGCAGTTAAGATTTACTGGTCCGCTCAAAAAGAACTCTCGTTTTTTGATATCAGAAATCCGGAGTTTGAAACTGATCCATGGTAGAAATTTAGATCGAACTACTATCAAATGCCAAATAAGAAAGGAATTAATTTTTTGGTTTATTTTTTAAAAGTGTAAGTAGATTTATAGATCATTGATCAACGGTGACCAATGGCTAAAATGATAGTGGTGGTCATGTGGAATTCATGTTGATGTAACTCACTATGTCAGTTGTGACAAGGAGTGGCAAAGAGAGTAAAAGTCATCTTTTCTTCACTCTTTAGTCTTTTCTTTCTCACCATTAAAAGAAAATAACTCTTTATATATATGACATTAAATTTATAAAAAAGTTATACCAGAGAATCAAATATTGTATCTTTATTCTAGGTATAATATTATTATATTTTGTTTTTTTAAACATTTTTTAATAACATGTTAAGTTGGATACATATAACAATCCATCGAAATTTGTTTGACAGTGCGTTAGCCTCACGTGTTATCACAGCCTAGATTTTTAAGGTTTCAAAACATATTTACCAGCACCCCTTTGGAACACATGATGTGTAAAGGTTACTTACTACACTTATTATGATTATGAGACTTGTAATGTATGCTTCTAAAAGTAAAGAGAAAACATATACGTATATCTTAATCTTAATCTTAATCTTAATCTTAATCTTAATCTTAATCTTTAATATATAGGTAATTAAAAAAAAGGGGAGGGGGGAAGGTAGATAAAACGCACGTATGGTATGTAAAGAAAGTAAGGAAATATTTTGATAATGATACGGGGATCTTGGATGGAGACAGTCTCCGTTGAGGGGGAATACAAAAACGGCGGACGTTGACCGTTGGTGGGGTTCCTATGGCCGGAGCATTTCCCACAGCCGCAAACCGACCATTTTCTTATATCATTAATCAAACTCACTTTTTTGTTCCAACTTTTAGTGGATTATATTTTTTCAGATTTTGTAATACTACTCGATCTTATGCCTAAAGGAATATGATCATATCGTTATTTTTACTTTTAATTCTTTAATTGCTTTTCGAGTTTTCATTACTTGAGAAAAGTTTGCATCTCGATCTATTTTTAGAAAAGTGTGAATAAATGCGAGAATTGTCAGTTTATGTATTTAAAAATCTGTTGATTCGTGTTATATATTTACAATGTCTGAGAAGAAAGAGTGTCTTCTTTATCATATTATTTAAGAGAAAACTTGGATGTCAAAAATGTTTAATGGAGTATCCGTTGTTAGTCTTTTAGTTCAAGCCAAATGTTGAATTAGTCGATTAAAAGATGTCTTGGTGATGGACAGAGTTGCCATCGCCAACAAATGGTTAAACAAGATGGTTCTGTTTTGTACAATATTGGAGGACTAGGGCTATGAAAGTTGATCTGCTTACATACGAGGTTACTTAAGATTAGTTTGCTAAAGATTAATTAAGATTAGTATACTAAAGATTAGTTTGCTAAAGCTTGAAACAAGCTAAAGATTAAATAAACTTGACCCTAAATGTTAGCACGTTTAGTAAGTGAACTCAAACCCGAACTTTACATATCAGGTTCGACTAGTTTACGAGCCAAAATGAGTCTACTATTTATATAAATATAGTACTTATATCATTAATATATAATTAATTCACATAATAAATATTTTTTTAAATGAATTATGATATATCCAACTAAATATTAATATAGTTATATATAACTTTAAAGTTATAAAATTATGTATAGATATAATTATATTTGTTTGCATATAATAATTAAAATTTTAATAAAACTAAAAGAACCAAGCTTGAATTTCTAACATAGAGATTTCAACAAGCCGAATTACACATATATAATAAACAAACAAAATTCAAATTTAGATGGAATTTACACCCCCTTATAAACCTATTTGACACTTACTCAATAAACACTAACGTTGTGTTCTTGAAACACTAGCGCTGTTTTCTTGAGTTTATTTAAGTAGATAAGAGAAGGGAAGCGGAAAGAAAGAAAGAAAAAAGTTATGTTTCATATTTTTTTTTAAGTGAAAAAAAAAATAATTATGTTTCAAAGTTCACTTAAAACGTCTATAGTCTAGAGATCTAAGACGATTTGGGGGTAAAGTTCATGTTTCATTTAGATATAAGCCCAACTGGAACCGAGCCCAAATCCAACCTAATTAAACCCAACTGGATCTAAGGCTGTTAGAGTATTCACACTAACTTTTCCATCCTTATCCCATATTTACACTAAAATTACAATTTTTCTCTCTTTTTTTTCAATTAAATAATAGTTTTTTGTGTATTTTTCATTACATGTTATCTCTCACCCACTCACCACTTTTAAAAATATTAAAAAATTTATGTGGGTTGTACTGTGTTTCTTCAAATATAGGGATGAATAATAATATTTTTTCTACTCCACTCACAACCACACATAACCATCCCTTATAATATAAGATACATACTTACATAAAAATAAAAAATCTAGTATAAATGCTTTTAGACAGGTAAAATTCACATAATATTAACCCTCATTCGTTTCTTTTGCTTCTAATTCCTTTTTGGATAAATCTCGCATCTCTATAATAATAAATAAAAATAAATCTGGATAATTGTCATTATTTTATGCTTTTTATAATTGGTTTTCTCGTTTCTCTCTCTTTTTAATTATGAATGCTATAATAGCTATTAATTACTTAATAACTATACATAATTAAAATGTAAAATATGTTAACTTTATATTTTCAAATATGTAATGCATTGGTTTATTCAATTCATATAATACATAATATTTAAAATATAATTTTTTATATTATTAATCATGTAACAGGTAATTTATTTAGACTCCGTATATTAAACAAGATTATAACCTAGTTACAAAATAAATAAACAAATCAGACGAAACAGGCCAAGGCCTTCGTTTAACGTGACACTTGATACAAAATTAGAGACTGTTTTGGGCCAAAGAAAGCCTTGGACCAAGTTTGTTAAGACCGGCCTCAGGCCCAGGCTTTCTTATCACTATGAACCTACAGGTACATAAATCGGTGTAACCGTTACAGGGCCCAAACCAATTCGAGTTCAGTCAAACCTGGTCCACATCAGGTTTTGGCTTTGAAATCAGTTTTTAAGGGGAAAATAAACACTTCACTTTTATGTTTTAACAGGTACGAACATGGGTTACAAACCGATTTCAACTCTACTGTTAGGTTCAGGTCCAAAACGGTTTTGATTTGGCTTTAAATCCCATTCAAGTTCCCAACCCAGTTATATCGTCCACCTCTATGTACATGTTAACGCTATTACATCACATTTATGATTCCAAACACAAACAAATGGAACATTACAATAGAGAAGCTTTTTGGTAATCCCTCATAAAGTTGGGTTGTGCATGAAAATTTTAGTGCACAATACAAAAGAGAAACAGAGATCTTATTCACCTAGGTTTATCGAAGTAAAACAAGCATGGTCAAAATGGGTATGAATTACAGAAACAATCATTAAAAAATATAGAACTAGGTTTTTTTGTTTTACGGAGACCAAGAGGAGGCTTGTATCAGCATTACTTTTTACCTGTCATACCAGCTACCACCTGCGGCAATCCGTTATTAGCTGATTGGCAATATTAAAATTCAAAATGTTGACACGTTATAGTGCCAAAAGAAAGCTAAAGTCTCTCGTGGAAATAATTAACACTAACATAAACTCAACATACATGACGAGATGTTACTCACATCGCTTAACGCAGGTGGAGGAATATGCTTGGTTGATTCAAAGGAATCCAGCATAGGCCTCACGAATGCAGGAAGAAACAACCCTGAAATTCACAATCAAAAATAGGTTTATAAGAAGATTATTTTTACAATTACTAAGATTTATAAGATATATTACATTTACTTCTATTGTGAACATCGAATTTAATTTAGTTTACATGAAACTAAAACATAAAATCAGTTTGGAAATGTAGTGAAAGATTTATTTCAATTTTCAAGCTCTTATAGCTAAAACAATCTTATAGTATGAAGGAGAGAGCTCCAAAATTGAGGGTTCTAAGTGTCTAAAGACTATAGTTTAGCTTCACTTACATGACATAAAATACATCCAAAGCACACTGACCAGGTCAAATGGTTCATAGGCTCTCTAATTTGCTCCTTTATAGTATTAGTCCTCATGACTGCTATAAGATATTTACCACGTTTTTATGTCAATTGTAATTGTTATTAAAAGACCACACGCTTTGCACATCACCACAATATCACATAAAGACTTTATGAGGAATAATATTCGGTAGATATATGCAGATTCAGAGAAGAAAATAAGAATATTGAGTACACATATGACATACCATTGTAACAATAAGAAAGAACTATTAAAAATTACTGCTACATATAAATGAACAGTTGAAACACTTAACTTAAGGTCTCATGTCTCTCATGTTAAGCTACATCGAAAAGGGTACGGATTGATTTCATCACCGTGATTTCCCACAATGTAAGTGAGTATAAAACAATTTTGCGTGTATAATGCAAAAGAACGCAAATGCAAAAATTCCACCCTCTTGGATGCAATTTTCATTACTACTTCAGAAAACGTTACGGCTTGTTCTTCCAAAAGCATTAGAGATCTAAGGTACAAGAGATCTAAGGTAATGGTGAAAGAAAAGTAAGGGAAGGGGGAGATTAAGTAGTACCGAAGCCACCGATAAGGCATGAAGCAGCGACAATAGGCTCTTGGACCACGAACATCTTCAAGTTCTCCATAACCGCCATTGATCAAGATCAAAACTTCTGCCTTCGGCGTCTGTTGTCTTTTGATTTTCGATGGACCACCGTTTCTTCACTCCCAATTAGGGCTCCTATTTAGCACATCTATTTTTTCTTTGCCGCATGACGATGAATTATCAACTGTTTCTCATAAAAAATAATAGAATATAAAAAGAATGAGTAAAATGTTTAAAGTTGAGTCCGTTTTTATAACCATGGGTTTCGCTCTAATGAGGTTTGGAGTGTGGTTGTTGTCGGGAAACGAATATGTAAGCCTAGTTACAATAATATTAATATTTTGAACCAAAGTCATATGTCAGCCGTTAAAAAAAAACTATTCATCGGGTTATGTTTTAGGTTTAGAATATTTAAGGTTTTAGGTTTAAGTATGATTCAAGAGGAATTTTTATAATAGTGAGTTTTTTTAATGGTGTTTCTGAGTAAATCAAGACTTGAACATCAAAATCTATGTAGACGGTTACATCCTACCTTAAGTTCAGATATTGGGTTACTTTCAAACATCTTTCTAGAAAAGGTTTATTCTCTGGTCAAATTTATAAAAAAAAAGTTTATATTATATGTACAAATATATCAATTCAATTTTATTATATTAAATTTCTAAATTTATTTAAGGTTCAACTTTATCTTTTACTTAATTTTTTTGTACTTAATTTTCATAAGAAAACTATATAACTTTTAAAATACGTCATTAACTAGTTTTCTTACTCGTCGCGCACTATAGCGACGCCGTACGTGAGGTTATAAAGTATAAACTACAATTTACCCGATTCTTTTCAAAATAAATTTATGTCGAACCGTAGAGTATCTCGAATCTGTACCGTCAAATAAAAGCGTATTATTATTTGACATGACTCCATTATGTCGAAATTCAAAACGTAGACCAACTCAAAGCGTACATGAAAATAAGCATGTGTAGCAGCGTTATATGCAACGTGATAAAATATAGATTACTATCACGCCAACTCTTTTCCAAATTAAGATCATGTTTGGTTCACGGAAATCTTAGTAGTTGAAATTAGAATTGAATTTTTTTTTTTATCAAGAATCATGTTTGTTTGATGAACAGATGGAATTGGAATTGAAAAATTTTCTCACATTCATTAAAATTCACATTTATTCTACCTACCCATAGAATGTTAAATAATTCAGTGAAATATTCAAAATTAACATTCCAATTCCACTCAAAATCGACCAAACAAACACGTTATTAATTTTAACAAGATTTCAATTAAATTTCAATTCCTTTGCAAAACATTTTGCGAACCAAACGGCTTCTAAATTTATGTTGAAACTTAGAGTAAATCGAATTTATACCATCGAATGAAAACATATCATATATTATATTACCAGTGGTGAGTGTAACTGCTGGTAAAAGTCATCACAATCGTTGGATCAAGCTGAAATCAAATCCTGACCGTTTAAACTCGACGGTTACGGCGGTTCCAGAGTGGTTTTCAGCGGTTATCAAATTGACCAATTAACTGCTATAGTTATGGGAGTGCAATTGTTGCACGGGCTGGAATGCAGCAGCAAAAAACATGGGTGGTTGTGCACCCTGTAACCGTCCACACTCGCGTATAAAAGCATGTATTCTGTTCTATATTTTGTTTTTTTTAAAATTCATTCATTTACTCCAGCCGACTTAAAAATACAACAAGGTTGATTGTAATGGAGCAGGTTGTACACAAACATGCGTTTGAATCTAAGAAGGTATGTTAGCATCTTGCATTTTAAGTTGTTCAGTAAAGCAACGCACTACTGTTTGTTTGTTAATCTCTTTAAACCTTTTACATTTCTTAATTATCACATGCAGCATGCGTTTTGAAGAGTAAGACTCATCATGAGGTGGTAAAATTTATTGTTTTTGTACAAATTGATCCTTGAATTAAATGGTCGTCGTTTACAACCGTTTCATTTGTAATGTTAAATAGATTTTATTGTTTTGATGTGACATAAAACACAAAATGTGGATCAACAGCGATTAGCTCGTGTTAAAGCTTGATAATTTACAGCATGAAAGTGAAGACAATATAGAAATAATTTACTTTTACAAGGCATTTCTCTCCTTACAAATCGCAATTACAACAGGAGCTTAATGATGAGGTATGAATTATGAAAAGTTTATACGTTTGCATACTAAAAATTAAACTGAATGTGTTTTTTATTCTAATAAGAGAGTTTATATTTTACAACAATACGACGTTTCTCTTAACAACAATTAACAATGATTGAACATGTGCTTTCATTAAAATTTATATACATTTAAAAATTTTATATATTGTAAATATTTTATTAAATATTTCATGTAACTAAAAAATTCAATTAGCATTATGAAGACGTACATCAGTCGTACAAAACAGGATGATTTGGAGTAACTAATCATCATTTCACAGCGTATCTTCTTTCAAATTCCTGAGATTTGTATTCAGTTTCATGTGCTTCACCATTATCGGATTCGTTATTCATTGCCTACAAATACAGCAAACCACTGATCTTTTACAAAGGCGCAACTTATTCTGAGGTCTAGGGTTTTCTGTCCACCAGATAAAAATGGCGCAGAATCAAGGCGGCGGCGGTTTCTTTTCGTCGATTGCTTCAAGTTTCTCCAGTTTCAAGAATCAAGTTAACGGGTAATGATTTTAGATCATTCTCCATTTATCGTGGTAATTGCCCTAAATTGAAGTGTTCCATGATCTTTAATTAGCTTGTAGGTTTCGTTTATGATTGAGATTTTACACTTTTAACGCTTAACACTAGCTGGGGATTGCAGCAAAGACTCCATTCTAAATTTCCAAGTGCTTTTGGTTAGATTGGGTGTTAAAAATACTGACTTTAGAGATGCATACTGACTCTGTAGTCAAATTAATCATCATTGAATCCTAAACTGACATGGGTTATTATTATTATTATTAATAATGTGAAGATTCAAAACTTTAGCTATGTTGGTACGTTAAAGTACTTTATGAAATCTAGCAAACTTTCCTTGTTGATCCAGCTCTAAATTAGCTATGTAAGTCTTGTATCTCAAGTAGACTCCTTTAACAACAAAAATTTAGCTAATTTCCAGTTTGGGATGGGTCATGGGTGTGCGTTGATAGGATCTTTATGGTTTGAATGTATGTAGGTTTAAGTTCATGACTAGGTGGCATCTTCTACCCCCATATTTTGTTTCAGTAACAATGGTGTCTAGTCTATTTAGCAATATGGACTGATCTTATCAATTACAAAGTAAAATGTTATTACTTTACTCAGCTGTTGTGCCAATACCTGGTTATAGAGTGTTGGATTTTAGTACTGCTTAGTGGTGTGCGTTGAATAGATTTCTATTGCAAAAGTTACATACATATTTAAACTTGATTATATTGTTTGGACCTCAAACGTGTCATAAGCAGAAAATGTCACTTGTCTCACTTGTTAGTGGCTTTAGATGCACAAGATTGATATAAATTCTATTAAATCAGCATCTAGCCAGTCTATCCTATTCAGAAGCTTTGCATTAATCTTGATCAAATTTATAGTGGTATGGTTCTTTGGTTCCTATTTGTAATGCCATAAGTTCACACCACACATTTAACTGTTCATATCTATATGTATCAATGTTTATCTAATGTTCAGTTTGCATTATCTATTAAGATAGGAGAAACACAAGCTAATATGTTAAAACCACAAAGGTCACATGTTGAGAATTGTTTGGATATAAATGTCTACATTATTATCTTGTTTAGCTTGCTTGGTTATGAGGGGCTTGAAGTTATTAATCCTGAGGGAGGCACGGAAGATGCTGAGGTGGAAGCACAAAGAGGCAGATGGAAGCAGGAGGTGAGCAAATTATTTTGCTGTCCTAAATTTCACAAGCCCGTCATTATACATTTTTTACTTTATGTTGGGTACTTAATTACTTGTATGTTTTTAAAGTGCTCCTTGCAAGGGTTGTGTTTTTCTTTAGTTTGATGTATTTTCCATCATATTGCTATTTACTGATTTTGTTCATAGGACCATACACAAGTTTCAATTTACAGTACTGGGGAAGATAAAATTTGGCTTATATGATATAAGAGAACCACAGCTTTTGTGAGTATTTGCATTAATCTTGTTATTATTTTTCTTTTACTTTTGCTGCAGGAGCGTGACAGTTACTGGAGATCCATGCAGAAGTATGTGGGGGCTGATATTACATCAATGGTGACTCTACCGGTACTTATTTTTGAGCCCATGACAATGCTGCAAAAAATGGCAGAGGTTTGTTCAACTTCTCAGTATGCTGAATATTAGCTGCTTGTATACTTCGTTTTATTAAGACACTTATTTTTTATCTGTTGTTGTAGTTGATGGAATATTCCCACCTTCTAGAACTAGCAGATAAATGTGAGGATCCATACATGCGATTAGTATATACAGGTCTACAGAGTTTGCTACTATTTAGCTCATGTAGATTTTGACATAAGTGTGCAACATCTTTCTAAAAACATGATATTAATAAAGTTAATGAGTGTTTCCTATTGCAGCATCCTGGTTTATATCAGTATATTATGCTTTGCAACGAACCTGGAAGCCATTTAATCCAATTCTTGGTGAAACCTACGAGATGGTCAATCATTGTGGCATTAAATTTATTGCAGAACAGGTAAACTTTAAATTATATATGTGTTCAAATTTTCTAGTCAAGGGGCAAAATGTAGGCTCCAACTCTTTACATGATTAAACTAGTGGCATTTTTCTTCATCAAGATTATTACTTTAAGAACCTATCAGCCCCTATTATGTTTGCTGATTAATTTCATTAAGTTATATAGCGTCAAGAAGTGACTAGTACTTTAATCATTAATATTAATCAGGTTAGTCATCACCCTCCCATAAGTGCCGCACATGCTGAAAATGAGCATTTTGTGTATGATATAACCTCAAAGGTGAAGACCAAGTTTCTTGGTAACTCTCTTGATGTATATCCTCTTGGAAGGTAAATAACTCTAACTTGGTTTCTTGTTTATGATTAGGATAACTGTTTCTTGTTTATGATTAGGATAACTTATTGGATTTAAGTTCAGCTGCCAAAGTTTTTTGAATTCATATGGATATACAATGATCTTGTCAATTTAGTTAACAGTTTTGAGTTTATTCCATGTTTTCTTAACATGCATCAGTAAAATTATATTTGTTGCTAAATTGTTTTACTATATTGCTTGCAGAACTCGTTTGAAGCTAAAGAAAGATGGAGTGATCCTTGATTTGGTACCCCCACCCACAAAAGTTAATAATTTAATATTCGGAAGAACGTGGATCGACTCCCCAGGGGAGATGGTCTTGACCAACCTGACCACAGGAGATAAAGCCGTCCTGTATTTTCAACCCTGTGGTTGGTTTGGGTGCGTATACCTTAAAATTTATACTTCTTTGTATATTTTTCTACTAATGAAATGAAATCTGTGTTTAATATCAAAATGGTAACTAATTTTTGTACTTGAAACATTATGTAGTGCTGGTCGTTATGAGGTGGATGGATATGTATACAACGCAGATGAAGAACCTAAGATACTAATGACAGGGAAATGGAATGAATCTATGAGCTATCAACCTTGTGATTTGGAAGGAGAACCCCTTCCAAACACTGAACTTAAAGAAGTAAGCTTCCACATCATAATTCATAAATAGAGAAAAATTAAAAATAAAAATTTTAAGTTGATTTGCTATAAGAATACATTTTGGGTGTAGCTATGGTTAACAGTTTTGCTCATATAAGAAAGATTGAAAGAAACAGTTTGAAGAATTTAAAGGTGACTAGTTCCATATTATTCTTACATTATATTTTCTGAAATTTGAAGGTTTGGAGAGTTGCTGAGGTCCCTGCAGATGACAAATTTCAGTACACACATTTTGCACATAAAGTAAATAGCTTTTCAACAGCACCAAAGAAATTATTACCATCAGATTCTCGCTTACGACCTGATAGATACGCACTTGAGATGGGCGACTTGTCGAAAGCTGGTTCAGAAAAGAGCATGTACCTCTCTCTCTCTCTCTCTCTCTCTCACACACACACACACACACACACTCTTCTTAGGTTTTTAGATTTAGAACCAAAACTATAGCCAATGATCTCTTGGCCTAGTGGTCAAGAGGGAGGTGGGAGGCTTTGCTTCTCTTGGAGGTCCAGGGTTCAAACCCTGGTATTGGCGAATATTTACCACTTGGGGTTATTAACTACTCACTACTAACCTGCTGTTCAAAAAAAGAAAAAAAAAAGAACCAAAACTAGATTTTGATGTATGCTTAATGAATAGAGTTGAAAGAGAGTAAAGGGCTTCAAGTTACCATAAATCAAAGATAATAATAATAATAATCTATTATATAATAATAGTCTAATACAGGAGATGGTAAAATAGGGTTTATTATATCATATTGCTTGACTTGCTTCCTTTTTCATGGTCAAATAAGATAAAAAAACGTAAAATATATATGTATCTCAAAAGGAACAGGTCACACAGTTTGAAAGTTTGCCAAAATGTACTTCCAATGCATAAAATCTCTTAAGCACTTTATTCAAAAAATTTGGTTATATTAAAATATTGTAGTTTTGTAATCACAACCGCGTACCAGAAAAGGTATTTGCTTTCATCCAAACACAATTTGACACATGTTACCGCCTCATCTATTTTACCATCCTACAAACACTGTTGAAATTTTAAACCTTTTTTTTTTTTTTTTTTTTTTTTTGCTTTGCAGTCTGGAGGAGAAGCAGAGGGCCGAGAAAAGAATTCGCGAGTCAAAGGGTCAAGAATTCGTCCCAAAATGGTTCGACCAGACGGACCAAATCACTTCCACGCCATGGGGTGAATTGGAGATTTATGAGTACCACGGGAAGTATAATAAACACCGAGCCACTGCTGATAAATCTAGCACCGTTGAAGAGATTAACATCATAACAACAGAATTTAACCCCTGGCAATTCGGAAATGTTGCAGAAACCAGTTGAAGAAAAAGTTGACTAATATGTTCCTTGTGTTTGTCTGCTTATTGGGAGCTTTGGTTCTATCAGGTGCTTTTTAAGTTGGGGGTCTCTTTGACAGCAACTTGTCTATTCTTTGGGATAGAAGTAAGGTTTGCCTACATCTTACCTTCTAGACCTCATCAATAGCTTTGCTATAGATAAGATTTGTTGGGTTTAATTATGGTCATCATTATGGTTGTGTTTGTCTGCAACCCACTGCTAGTTCTTTTAGCTTTTAACATTAATGTTTCCATAAGTAGGTTATTTTTGTTTGGCTTTAATTCGAATCATACTCTACATGTGAACTGTTGAAAATTTTGATCTGGATTCATGAATTTAGTTTAGTCTTAGTGTTGCTAGATTGTAATACAATGTCTTGTGACCGCTGATGTATTTGCAGTAATAAATTTCTTTGTTTAAAAGTTGGTAAATGACCTAATAAACATGACTAAAGAACTTGATGGCAATTGGTCATATATACTACTTGATAATTGAAGGTTTGGTAATGTTTCTTCACAATAGTTCACATAATGCAACAAAGTTATAATAACTTATTTTGCAACGACTCATCCCAACATGTGTTGATCATGCAACATTGGTTTCTTATGAAGTGCAACTTGGTATTTTGAGCTTGTCTTATTTCAGTGTATTAATTGAAAAAGTACGTATGATTCTATGATATTGGTTGGCTTTCTTTTACAAGTTTCTACATAAATCTGCTATTACGAAAGATTTGGATGTAATAAGAGTTTCCGCATTTATTGAATTTGGTAAAGGTTTTCTCAAGATAAGTACATTAACGGATTCTAGTGTTCAAGTGTGGTGGTCAAAGAGATTTTTGACTATTGAAGGGTTATTGAAGAAACCGGTTTGGGGGAGAAGATGATCATGTTGGGATTAAGTGTTTGTCAAGCACCAATTTACTAGGGGCGTGCACGTGTCGGTGGTAGTAGGAGAATATCATAGTCCAAAATTTTAAAGCCTGCATCTAATCGTAAACATGCTTCAATGCGTTCATGGTCACTCTAAAAATGTGCATGGGAACTGTTAGTACCGCTTCTCTGTCCCTCATTAATCAAGGGTTGAGGTAGCTACCTTAATAAGTCCATGATGAGACCAATGACCTATGACAACAGAATGGCTGATCCTTAGAGAAATTCATATTGCTGGAAACTGTCGTATTGCCTCAATTACATTAATCTGATATTCATAGCTTTACGAAGGCGTTTTTATTGTTACCAGGCCAGCTTCATCCCATGTTTGAACGTCACCAACACCACTCCTTTTCCTTTCATGTGTAGAGTCTCTGGATTTTTGGGGCATGGTAAAAGACCGATAAGCATTTTAAAAACCAAATATGAATTTAGCAAGGGGATGTGAGGCAACAAAAATCATAACTGATATGACTATACAATTTTTGGGCATCGATATAAAATGTTCACAACTCAATTACAACCTGCATATTCACTCCTATGAACCAAGAACACAATGAGAGAAATGAGAATGCATATGCGCATCGGTAAAATTTTATAGTCATATACCTCTAGAACGCTAACTTTTTTTAAGCGTTAACTTTTTGACTTGAACAGATAACATATCATGCTCGTGTCTCATTTTTTCCAGTAATGTCTCAACTATAAGCATCTCCTCTTTGAGATGGTCCATCTGTTTGTTTAATAATGTAACTGTCTCTGCCCTTCTGTCTATCAGAGTGTTGCTAGTCCAAGCCGTGTCTGAAACTACTTGGACAGTTTGTGGTCTCAGTAGCAGAACGACAATGCTTATCTGCACAAACAAAAAGCACAATGAACAACTTAGAAAGCGGCCACTGTCCCCTGATGGCATTCATAAGTAGCCTCCACAGATTGGGGAAGTTGGGTAACAGGCTCGGGTCAAAACTCAAGATTTTGACTTCACAAGTCCATCTAATTATCATATCAACTTTTGGTGTGCCTTGGCTTGTATTTTATCTATAAGACTAACAGTAAAATAATTAGCTACAAGAAAATGGGTTATATGAAGCAACCTGTTTAACTGGTAGAAAGTTGTCTAAAATGCACTCAAATGCTTAAAACCTCCTAAATGATTTTGCTTTTTAAAAAATAGATAAATATCTGAAAAGTACAACTTTCTAATTGTATTTCTATAGTAAGGTAATAATAAATTTAAAAAATAACGAAGAAAAGTATTGACAGGTCAACCCAATCTATTTTGATCCGAACTTATAAATGGCCTGTTGATCCATTACTAGCCCCACTCGTTGTCTCCTCTTACCTTTTTCCCTTGCCCATAGCAAAAAGGTATTTATCATGACACAAGCACCTAATATAATGGTGCACAAACTTTTAATTGAGTAAAATTAACATATGTAGAAGTGTACCTGCATTAGAAGGATGACCACGGCCAGAAGGATAACAACAAAGGACGGGACCTGCTTCTGAGTCTTGAATGATGCAAACATTTTTGGTACAGAATCTCTGAGAAAGGACATAGCAGTGGCAGAACCGCTTAAAGATCTTTGAAGTGAGTTGTTGGCAGGGTTCACTTCCTGGGTCTGTGGAACGGTTTGTGTCGTTGTCATTTCCCTCTTCTGACACGGCGGTTCTAATTGGTCTGGGATCTGCACCGGTGCTTCTACATTTACCTCAGTGATCAGGTTGTTGGCTGAAAACAAGCACCAATGAATTGTAAAATAATAAACCGCATTGGATATCTATATCACAAGAGTGTAGCATTTTATAGAAATTACCTTCATTATCAGCAGCCTTCTGTTTTAGTAAGGCATGCGCCTGAGAAAAACGTTATAGATAACACATATAACTAATATTATCAAACCTTTAAGGATACACACACATATAAATTTACAAAATAGGATGATAGAGAATAAAGAAGATACAAGTTCTATCCAGACTGCAAAAGTATCTCGGCACTCTTCAACTGTAGCTGTCACTATCTTCCCTGAAATTTGTAAAGCCACTATTTTCAATGCCTTATAATGGGGAAGAAAAAAATGATTGTTTCTCGAATTTTCCATTTAAGTTATGTAACATTAATGACATCTAAAACAGTAGAAAGGAAGCTACTTTTATGAAAATATGAATCTTCTTCTTTCATAAGATCAAGTTAATCTGTTTTGTTTTATTCACTGAACCAAAACAATATACGGTTAAGTAAATAAGCAAGCAAACCTTTCCACATAGTTTTCTTGGAGAATGCCACATTCACATATACCCTTAATGTGCAGCTATTACTTGAATCTGCTACCACATCCCATAACCCCTGGAAACATATAATAATAAATAAATAAATAATCACATTTCGTTTACACAGCCATAACACATGAGGGTACAGTGGTACACTACTTTCAGCATGTAAAAAGTGAACATATTACAAGCTTAAGCTCTATATCGGAGTATTTAGAAGAAAGAAGCACAAAAGTGGCAATCCAAGGAATTCCACTCCAATAATATAAAGGAGCACAAGCATGCGTCAAGAAAATTACTAAACAAAATTCAGAGCATTAGATCTATTCAGATCAATACATGAGAAGCATACCTCCACGCAAAAGTAGTCCCCATAGGGAACATCATTTATCACTTGTGAAGTCTTCACAACCAAATGACTGCCACATTTGAAGTTAGAAACAACTTAAAATGGATGAACAAGACTGTAAATACATGTTTCAGAAGTGTACTTTAAACAGTCTTTTGAGAAGTTTACAAAAAAGATGCAATAAAAATTAAATTAGCAGGGAAGAGCGATGAACAAGAGTTCAGTCCATATTTGGAGGAATCAAGATTATGACTAGGGGGTATAAATGAGCCGAGCCGAGCCGAGTCCGAGCTCACATAAGCTCGAGCCCAGAACATTTAATTTAAGAGAGCTTATTTAAGAGAGCTCGAGCTCGGCTCGTTAAATATAAGAGAGCTCGAGTTTGGCTCCTTTTGAACACTATTTCTAAAGTTCAAGTTCAGCATGAGAATAGTTTTTCAAGCTCAAGCTCGTCTATATTATTTATTATCTAATCATTTCATTTATATACATATATAGTTATCTTTATATACATTTATAGTTCTAAATTTTAATACACACACACACACACACATATATATATATTATTTAGTTATTTTTATCATGATTTTATATATAGTATAATTATTATGTAAATATATTTTTAATATATTAATTATATAAACAATGGGCTAGTTTAGGCTCACGAGCCTAGTAGTTAAGCACTATGTGAAGCTTGGCTCAATTCAAGCTTTGAACAAGCCAATCTCGAGTAGCTCAAGAGCGTCTCGGCTCGGTTTGTTTATACCCCTACTTATGACAATTGTGGTCTACCTATTTCTGTAAACTCGAAATTTTTGTACTTCATTGCAAGTACCAAATCTAGCACCTAAAGGGACAAAAAAAACATTAGCAATGCAACAGAAAAAGCTTATAATGACAAGAAATACAAGATAATCACACATACTAATGGCAACACATACCAAAATAAATTTTGATTGGATGTTGGAATGATACTTCACGAGCATAACCAAGTTGGTCATGGGGTTTCCATGATGTGCACTTAAGATCTGAAAAGCGAAAAAAGATACAGATGTAAACTTATTTTTAATTTTGAAATGAATTAAAATTAGTTTAATTATATATAACCCCAGGCACCTTTATCACCACATTTTTTGTGATATGATTCAAGAAAAGGGAGGGCATCATCTGAGAAAAAGAGACTAAAGAACTCTTCCACCTTTATCTGCATAAGAGATACAAGTAATCAGAAAGTTTCTAGAGAATGCAGACATGAGAAATTCTAATTAAACATATAATACTACCGGAAATGTAGATTCAGCAGCCAGTGTATACTCATCGGGGACTGCACATGTGAAAAAAACTATGTTGAGAAGGATTAAAAAATATACTCAGACTTATAAATGAACTCTTTCAGTACTTAATCTATGTAAATGTCAAAGAAAAAAAGAGAAACTTCAGTTGCTCCCTCCAACCCTCAATGATGCAAACAGCCAAACACCACCAAGTACATACTATTATAACATAATTTAAAGGGAAAAAAGTATAGTTATTAGAATGCAAAACTTATGCTATTAAATGGGGTCTGATCACTATTATGGTAGATCCTATAGGTTGGTTGATATTACTAAATATGGGCCTTTGAGAACGACCATAGAGTCAGACAACTGAAACACAGACATAAAAGTAAGTCAACCTAAGTTTTTAGGTGTGCAGTCATAAGTGTATGTTTAGACTCATGGTTTGAGGTTGATTAGTCAGCATACTAAATCCAGCACAAACACTAATATTGTTAGCAAATTAGATATATGATAAAATAGCAACTCTGTTACTAACATAATTACTTAGCTGCATGTGTAGATCAGTAGAAAATAGATGGTATGCTTGATGCGACTACCTCCGAAAGCTGACCAATTTTCTATTTTGATTCTTCTTGTTAGTTTTCAATAAATTATGTTGTGGTTGCTACTAGTGAAACATCAAATCACTTAAAAATTTCTGAAGTGAACTTCATGTTACACCAGAAATGAAGTATTATAGTTCTAAACATCAATTGCTAACATCAGTAGCTCAAAAATCATCTATAGAAGACTAACCCTCAGGTGCATCAGCATCCTCACTCTCCCATGCTAATGATTTCCCAGAAGATGAACAATCAGTATTTTGAATAACAATAGCATCCTCAACTACTGAATCTTGCACTCTTGAAGGTGTCGCCACCACTTCAGCTTCAACACCAGTTGTACCATTGGGATCTTCTAGAGTAAGGTCATCCGTGTTTCTGTTTCACGTAAGGTCAGCTAATTAATGCAGTTATTAGATGGCAAGGAAATTTGTTTTAATTCAGTTACATGCCTGTTTGCAGTTTCCAGATCATCCTCTGGTAGTATGGCTTCATTTGAATCTTCAACCATAACAATTTCAGCCTCTTCATCAATCAACTCAGACCTTGAGTCCTGAAATAAACAGAATATGAATATAAATTTACCATTACCAGCAGACATCAGTCATCAAGCTTTTATAATAGCTAAATTTGAATTATAAGGACTAAACATAATAGCTAAAAAATAGCTTCACTGATTTTTATTTAAGTTGCATAGGACTAACAACTGACAGTATCCCCCCTCCTTCACACACACAGACAGAAGTCTCAACCAGGAAAAAAAGAGTCCACCTTTTAATTTGCAATTTCAACCTACAGCTTCATATATCAAACTGATCCAAACATTTGGTAGTTGTGTAGCTGCAGTGTTCTCATTATAATATATTTATGATTTTGGTATCAAATCTTTGCTTGAAAAATATATTTTTTATGTAATCTAAATATAACTCACTTGGCACTCAAAAATCTTTATTGATTCATCTGAAACTCAATGCTCATTTTAGTACATTAATGAACTTGACTCACACCAGAAAACTGTACTAATGCAACACATTTTACTTTAATAAACTTAATCCTTCTTTCAAGCAAAAGAAGTGTAATTAACTATTAAAAAAAACAAATACGGTTAGCAATTTATCACCACTTGAAAGCTGTGATAAAGTCATAAAGATGTATAAACCTGCTGATCAGATATAGCTTTACTTCCATTTCCATGTTCCACCCAACCATCATTAATAAGCTTAAAGGCTTCATCGCGTGATAAGAACGATGTAAAGAAGTACTGCAGAATAAAGGGAAGTTAAGAACTTAAGATGTCAACACCTAACGTAAATATAATGTTAAGTTTCTATAAAGGACCCTAAAAATAATCGAGAAAGATCAGCCAGAGTACCTTTTTATCTGAAGCTATTAATTCTATGGCTGTAGGGAATATTCCAGCAGTCTTTGCTCTTTTTACTGAGGTGATTTCATCGAAAGAAATTATTTTCTGCACGTGAACAACCACCATTCCAAATTGTTAACATCATGATTCACATGGGAGACGAATAGCTTATCTAGCTAATGCATTTACCCAATTGATTAGTGACTTTGTGGGTAAATTTGTGTGCAAAAGCATACACAATTTGGTTACGCAAGAGACGTAGAAATACCTCAATTGAGTAATTGTATGGCAGAATTCTCAAGAGTCAAGAAGAGAAGGAAGAACACAAAATAAATGGAAATGCGATGGTAAATGCTAAGAAAATCAATTATCATTTTGTTTGCAAACAAAAATTAAGAAAACAATGACTTTGGATTCATAAAAGTACCTTAGTCTCAAATCCAAATAGGTTTGAGTAAAAGCATACGTGATGAACAAACAGGTACATGTGACCCTACAGCACATCAAGCAAGATTAATCAGAAACAAAAAGATGCGGACACTTAAGCATTTTAATAGAGATGTGCAGAATGTAGATATGCCATAGATGTGCAGAATGAAGATATGCCATAGATTGTAGAATGATTATTAATAAGAATAATATTCATAAACTCAACATCAAACATAAAAAGAACCACGCAAACCTGAAGGATGAAATTCTCTTGCAATGCACAGTTGAAATCTTGAATAAGAACCTAATATACAGAAAAACTGAAGTTAAAGAAAGATAGGGAATATAATATACATTCAAAATTTGAGAGATAAATAAGTGAAAGTGAAGCTTATATTACTATAGCCCGCCCAACAGGCACATCCTTATAGACAGGCACAAAACACATTTGGACTATAACCCCAAAATAGCAACCAGCAACTCTGAGACCTCTTAAGACCAAGCAATTTGGAATGCAATTTGCAATACCACTGAACATACTAGTAACAAAACTACTAGATTAAATCATTAAATGTGACATAAATTTCTCTAAGTTTAAGATTGGGGAGGTTAGACTCATCCAAATATACACTATTGAAAACCTCAGAAAGTATAACTTCAAACGTAAAAACTAAGTGGCATAATACAGTTGCGATTGTAAGCGCATCCAATAACAACGGCATATCAAATCACCAAGAACCCTAACAACCTGAACAATTAGATGTTAAACAATATGTATACGGCGAAAGCCCTAAAGTCCAACTGTGACATAATACAATCCAAATAAGATCGAATCAAAACAAATTAATTTGTTTCTCCCCTGTTTTTCATATTTGTTGTCTATCCAGGGACAACATGAGCAAGTTAATCCAAATATATTCAAATTACGGTTTTTGATAAAAGGCAAGATAATTACTTCTTCAGGAGGAAGCCGAAACAGTTGCCGATACTCTTCACTCCTCAAAGAAGTCTGAGACAGATTAACAAGCAATTGAAATAAAGTTAGACATCAAAACTTCACGATCAGTCAAACAGTCAACTCGATCTCCAATTTCAATAAAAATTCCGATACAAAACTTAATCGCACCTGAATTTCGACTTGTGCGGAAGATTTGCGTGAAGAATCAGAACCACCAGCCGGATCTGCCGCCGCGACGGATGAGGAACCTACCGCCGGTGGAGGTTCGTCGGAGGTTGCAGCATCGGATGAGTTTGTTGCGAGTGATTTGTCCATTGATTGTGACGGAGGTGCGATGTTGTCGGTGGAGGAAGTCGTCGCCACCGCCATCGTGTAGAGGTTGCGACGGAGGAATCACCGGCGGTGAGTGGAAGATGAACCACGTGGTTATTCACTTGGTAGTTGACGTTGGAAGACGGGGAACGAAAGCGTGTGCAGGTGAGAGTACAAGTTTTCCAGCTCTAAATTGTTAGATGCAGAGTAGTGTACAAGTTTTTATTCCAGAGTTACGGTTTACCCAAGCAGTATGATTTGGTTGAGATTTTACCTTTTTAGCCCCAAGAAGGATAAAAAGGACATTATTAGGTATCTTTTCGTAATCTTGTTCATTATATTTTATTTTCAAAGTTATATATTATATCTTTTCGTAGTCTTTTATTAACAACAAAGATTATACTAATCATTGAGATCAAAATATCAAGGACTCTTCAAATCACTCGTACTATAATTTCTATCTTTTATCTCCATCTTTATTATTTAAAGATTTATTATTTTATACATATCCATTAAAATCTTTATCTTTAGATTTTAGAGTTTTATAAATAATAAATCTTCAAATATAAATATTAACTATTCACCAATCTTTATAAATTTATGAGAGATTTAAGAGATAAAAATAATAATAAAAATAAATGTTTATGAATAAAATAAAGATAAAAAGTAAAAGTAAAAGATTAAACAAAATCTAAAAATAAATTTAAAGAAAGATTATGTTTAACTAAAGTATAAAGATGAATATGATCTGTTGTAACTTGTAAATGCTCTTAGGCAACATGTATTTCTCTTCATTGTGTATCATTTCCGTTTCCATCTAATCTATATATGCATTTGTTTTTCGTCAATGTAATTATCTCTTCAATTCTATTGCTCACACAATTATATAAATGACCTTCATGGGAATTAAATGTTTCAAGTAACTATCAATATAGCAATCCTTAAAGATACAAATTGTGATATACAAAAAAACATAGGGTGTGTTTGACTTGTAATAGATTTGAATGTTTTTGATGTATTTTACTACAGTTAAAAATACAATGAATATATATTTGTTATCTCACATCTACGTCTTTCTCCTTCATTAAAACATGTCTATCATTGCTCTTTAGGCTACTTGGTTCAATTCCTTCTACGCATTTGATCCAAGTTACAAAACACAACATCTTGCTCTACATAAACATTCTTCATTTACGAATAAAGATCCATCGCGATATGGTTTGGGATTTAGATTTTAGAAGAACATGGTTGTGGTTTACAAATAGGAGGTTACATTAACAAGGACGTAAAATGAAAGTGGAGATTAAACTCATAAAATGTTTTGTTGTGGTTGAAACATTCGTTTTATATCGCCTTGTATTGTCAATCCAATTCAATTTTTTTGTTTAAAATTCTATTTTAAAAAATTGGTTTCATTTAATAGCGTGGGGTTGGTGAGTTACATCACATCACCGCCCTTAAACATAAATGGGCCTGGAGTTTGTTGGGGAGATTGGTGGGATTCCTCGCTCACTTATTAAAAGGATTTGGATTAAATATTTAAATTACTCTCTACTTTTTATTTATGCATCAAACATACGTCGTTTAGGTTTCTTGTTACTTTTCTTTGTTACATCATAAAGAGTCAATATATTTAGCTAGAAAATGTTTTGAGTCAATATATTTAGCTAGAAAATGTTTTGAGTCAAGTCGTTGGGTTTGTAATTTTTAGCTTGACTAAATAGGCATAAAATTAGTGTAGATTTTAGTCGGGACATATTGGTTGACTCAACGCAAACAAATTAAAGATTTGGATGGATTGATTCTTATCTAATGTTTATTTTTTAGGTTTGATCTTTAAAGGTATTCCAACATTTATAATGTGTTAATCATCTTTTGTCGTAGATCACTTCTTTACTTCTAACCACATTTAGACTCAATAGGAGGATACATATATATCAGACTTAATTTAAGATTACCATTAATACTTTCTTGCCATTCAAAAAAATATTAATACTGTCTTGCAATGATCAAAACAACTCTTATTATGAAGCAGTCAAATGAACCTCTAGATATATAAATTTCGTGTGTGATACCCGAAGTCCCAAAAGATGCAAGTGTGGATAATATGTGTTACGGGACTAACATCTTGATGGTTTCTTGGTGGATAGAAGAATTGTAAATAATGTTTAAGTCTTCATAAGCGTTCACTCACTCCGTGGTTTTTCAAGAAACAGATATCACCCGCTTTGCATAACCTATGCCAAAGCCCAAATGCAGAGTCAACTTATTGGGCTTAGTAAAAGTGTCATTGCAGGCCCATTCGCATAGCCTTATGTGATATGTCCTTTCTTAATAGTTAATAATATTATGTTACAAGCAACATCATTGTCATTTCTATGTTTCCTTGTATAAAACATGTTTTATGCAGCTGAGGTTTTATTAGCACTCTAGTATCTCCATTACTCCATATGCTTGGAGTTGTGTACATAGATTTGAAACCGGAAAACATTTTGGTACGCGATGATGGTCACATAATGTTGTCTGACTTTGACCTCTCTTTAAGAAGTGCAGTGTCACCCACCCTAGTTAAGTCGTCCTCATTAGAATTGGGCTTTGATACGACCGAGAAGTTTGGGCCAATTGATCCAGTTGGCACGGGCAAGACCAGTAAACGAACGGTGGGGCCTGGTGTCAAGCCTGGAGGTAAATATCTTGATTTCGAGTTCTTTTAGCTTCCCCCACCCTGTAATCTTTAGAATCTTTATAGAACTCTTGTTTGCTATGTTGTAATCTTTGACATTTAATCTATCTGTACAATCCATTATGTATTGTTGTGTTATGGTCAAAAGTTTCTTTGAATATTATGAAAATTTCATTCTATCTACCATCTATGTTTCAAGAGATGTTCAAGGCTCCACCTTTACTAGATTGATGGTGGATTCGATGATCAAATAGTCCAAATCTGATCCATCATTCTAACACTTGGGCTGGACTTGAGATTTATTGAGCCCCTAATTTATCAATCAAATACTTGGGCTGGACTTCAGGTGATGTTTTAACTGGTGTCATCACTTTAGCATTTTGTAAATATACTCTAGAGTCTAGACGCAAACCCACAATGCTGGTGGTGTAAAACCTTTGAATACATAAAATATTGACCTAAACCCACATGTGGTGACGGAAACTATGATAATATTTGAAATTTTATATCAAAAAAATAAATTATTAAGAAATTAAGTCGACACGTTGATAAAAGTAACTATGTTGAAACAGTAAGTTTGTGAAAATGAGCGTAGCAATAGGTCTAGTCACCATTTTCATTTTTAGCAACGTATAATAACTAGTATTGGCGCCCTGTACTACGTGAGGGGGCACATAATTTTTCCGTATTTACAGTCGTAATTTGCGTTTGTATGTTTTGAAACATTTACAACATAATGTTCAAATTTATAACATAAAAATAAGAGAAAAAAATGTAATGCTGTTGCATACTAAAATAAAACATTAAAAGAATTAAAAAATAAAAAAGTTTATCATAAGGAAAGAAGGCAACAAAAAAAGGGACTAAATACCATGGTTTTGAAAACCGGACCGGACCGGCCGGTCCGACCGGTTGGACAGGGAACCGGACTCCAATCCGATCCGGTTTGGTGCCTAAAACCGTTTTAACGTCGAACCGGCGGTCGGACCGGTTGAACCAGTCGAACCGGTTGAACCGGGGGTCGGACCGGTTGAACCAGTTTTTTTATATATTTTTTTATTCTTTTTGTAATTTTTACATATATTTATAAAAAACAATTATAATTTTATCCGGTTCTTATATTCGGTCCGACCAGTTGAACCGGTCGAATCAACGGAGCGGTAAGACGTCCGGTTCGGTTTTAAAAACATTGTTAAATACACCTTCCATGCCTTTTCAGGTCTTAACTCAGGTTCCTAGGGGGAAGGGGGGCACACTTACCAGCAAGGTAAAGGTCACTTTATTGTTAAACTAACACGCTAACAAAAATACGTCTACATTTATAAAAAACATGCTAGAGTAAAAAATGAAATTAAACCCTATTAAGAAATGACACGTGACAGAACCATCAGAATCAACCAATGCTGGTTTAGAAAAAAAGGTTCGTTGTAAAACTTTAAATATGAAATTTTGAGTAACATGACATGTAACATATATATACTAATATAATATTCCCATGCCTCATATTTAGTAATTAGTGTCTATGTTTGTTATTTGATGGATCAATTAACATCTTGTGTTTTACCTCATGTTGATTTTCTTTTTTTGAGCCTTTTTTTGTCTTTAGTGATGATTGAACCGATTGTGGGACTCTCCACAACCTCGTGCTTGTTTTCTAATGACTGATGCTTCGTTATTTGTTTCCATCGTTGTTTCAATTGACATAAAATCATTCTTCTACTTGTTTTACCTTATGAGAAAAGAGTTAATATATAGTATTATATATATATACACTTTCCTAGAATCTTTGTTTTTCTTGCCTATAGAAACTAGATTGATCGTTCATTGCATCACATACGCCATTACTAAATGTTTATTAAAATAGTAACAAAGCAACTACTTTTTATTTATATTTGTAGTTAGTTAGTCATGAAACTCTTAGGGGCTGTTTGGTTCGCAGAATGTTTTGCAAAGGAATTGAAAATGGAAAAAGAATTGGAATTGGAATTGAAATCTTGTTAAAATTGATAACGTGTTTGGTTGGTCAATTTTGAGTGAAATTAAAATGCTAATTTTGAACATTTCATTGTATTGTTAAACATTCCATGGGTAAGTGGATGGAATGCGAATTCTAATAAATGAGGGAAAATTTTTCAATTCCAATTCCATCAATTTACCAACCAAACATGATTTTGGATGAAAAATTTTTCAATTCCAATTTTAATTCCTAAGAATTCCATGAACCAAACGGAGCATTAAGGGTGTAAATAGACATTTGAGGCGATGTTTGTAACTAGTTTGTTAAGATTTGTTTATCAAATGTGTATTTTAAGTGATCAAATTTTGGAATCTGTTAAAACTTAGGGTGCGTTTGGTTCGTGGAATTTATTGGAATTGAAATTGGAATTAGAATGAATTGCAATTGGAATTCAATATTTTTCAAAGGAATTGAAATTCAAGGGAATTGGAATTTATAAATGGAATTCAAATTCCAAATGAATTATTAGTGACAACACTTATTAAGGAATTGAAATTTATCACTTATTGCAAACCACCACCACCTCCATGATTACTGATATCCGCCGCTACATACCATCGACTGCCACCGCCGTCACCACCAACAATTTACCGCGACCACCAACCGTGCCCAACGACCATGCCCGTTGCTAAAAACCGATCGTACCCAACCATCGCCACCAACCGGTCAAGCACGCTGTCGAAAACCGACGGTCGCTGTCGAGTGCATCAAAAATCGACGCGGTTCGGCGATGACAGTCGGTGGTCAACTGCAGGTGCGGTCGGTGGAGACGACCGTTTATAGGTGCAAATGCGGTTAACAGCGATCGTCGATTGTCGACAACGATAACAGCACGATCGGTTATTGGAGGGTTTGGGTTATCGAAGACTGTTGGTGGTCAGGTAGCGGCAGTCGAGCGACAGTAATTAGGGCGGCGGCGGTCGATGGTCAGGTAGCGGAAGTCTGGCGACGGAGGTTAGGGCGGCGGCGGTCGAGGTCGGCAGGGGAAGGCGGGAGGCGGCGGCGGTCAGGGGCGGGCGTCGGCTGAGGGCAGGGACGGCGGGCGGCGGCGGCGGTCGGGGGCGGGCGTCGGCGAAGGTTGTTGGTAGCATTAGTTGGTGGTGGGTGGGGGTGGTAGGTGGCGGTCGGTGGCGAGGCGAGGGTCTGTGGAATTTGAAATCCTTTAAAATTTGGAAGGATTTTGAAATCCTTCATTTGAAGGAATTTAAGGGAATCAATTCCAATTCCAATTCCTTTTGCAACCAAACACATTAGAATAGAATTCGAATTCCAATTCCATTAAATTCCTTTTAATTCTCGCATACCAAACGCACTCTTATTTCTTTTGGAATCATGCCAAAAAGAGAAGTTTAATAGTCAAAAAGTTGTATTTAATTATATAATATATTTGTATTATAATATACAATCACAACAAGAATATTACTACACAATTTTATTTTAATTGGACTAATAAAACTTTCTTCTTGCTACATTTTACCCATCTGCAGACAATTTCTATAAAGAAAATTTAACCGTTAGATTTTTTTAATAATTTGATTGGCTTGCTGATAAAAGTAAATCATATATATATATATATATATATATATATATATATATATATATATATATAGGAGATGGTTCAAATGTAAATGAAGAGAAATTATGTAAACTAATAAACCAAATCTTCACATTTGATTTACGAGATCAATGACTCATATTTGTTTGACTTTTTGTACACCTGTTCCAATAAAAGTACAACTTTTTTATTATGTTATTCAAAAGAGATTTGGTTTATTGGTTTACACAATTTCTCTTAGTTTTCATTTGAACCCAATCCTATATATATATATATATATATATATATATAGGGTAAGGAACGGTTGTTAACCCACCTTTATTGCGATAACCCGTTAACACTAATGTAACAAGTACTTACACCATGATTATGTAGTAGAATCAACTTTTACATCGCGTTACACCACTGATGTAACAATTTTTCCTTCATTTTTTAAAAAAGTTTCACCTTTTTTTAAAATTGTCTTAACTTTTTTTATATGATATTATTTTTTCATACAAATTACACAATTAAATAAATTATTTTAATATATTTAATTCAAGTATAGTCTTGCTATATTTATAAAAAAAAAAATTTAACGTTAATTGTGGACCACTAGTTTACCATTGTAACTCTAACTTACAATGATGACGTGGCCTGTTGTGGACCACTAGTTTGGTTAATGGGTTATCGCAATAAACAAAGTTTAACATTCTTTCTCTATCATATATATATATATATATATATATATATATATATATATATATATATATATATCAAAAAAGTCAGAAGATGTAAAATGCATATCCGTTTAAGTTTATTATAATTTTCAGTATTTAGAAATTTCATTGGTTTTTAAAGGCGTCCCTAAACAATTAGGGTTCTAAGGGGAGAACACCCTCTTAGTAGGGGTTCAAGGGCAGAACCTCTAGATGGTGACGAGTTGCAAAATTCGGATTAAAAATTGGCTCTAACTTGGGTTAGCTTGATTTCAAAATATAACTATTCAAAAGCAGTTTTCGGTCCTGACCCCTTGAATACATAAGTTAGAATTTTGGATACGCACACTAATTCTCGAAAATCATACTCACACACATACTTTGTTCTTCAAATTTGATTATGAGTGTAATTTGATTGAGAGGTTCAGACCGAATCATCAAATTCTTTCAAACTGAAAGTATTTTATAATTTTCAGATTATTCAGATTTTGATTTACCATTTCTACGTAAATTATCATGAACTTTCCTTTAATAAATTTGAAAGCTGAATTTTTTAGTTCATGTTATAAGATTCCTTAAGAAATATTAAAAAAATTATCCCTTTTAAAGATCAACATAATCTTATAAGTATTGACTGTATATACTAACATTGTATCACCTCTCAAAATTTTAAGAGACCATTCAAAATCCAAAATATAATTAATCAACTACATCAAAATTATAAAATTCGATTATATAGCACACATACATGAAAATATCACTTTGACACGCCAATACACATAAGACTATCAGGTTTGGACTCCTCTATGTATAGTGACACATCACTAGTCTCAATTTTCCTCAAGTCTACACCACTTAACTAAGAAAAATAGACCCCTATATGGTTCTCTTCATTTCTAAATAGAAATAAAAATTTTAATTTTAAAGAATTGCATAGTAAAAAAAAAAAAAAAAAAAAGATGACCACTTAAAATGAATTAAATATCTTCATCAATAATTAAAAACATTACATAACTAAAAATAAAAATGTGTAAAAAAATCTAATCATACATTACCAACAAATAACTAAAAATAAAAATGTGTAAAAAAATCTAATCATACATTACCAACAAAAAAAATAGTAACCATATTTGGTTGCGATTTTATTCTTTAACGTTTCAACCGCAAGTTTGGTAGGTCTATCGAGGCCGTCATTTTAGTTGTCAATACATTAAAATCTTTCCGCTCCCCCATCTCTTCCACAATAGTTTCTCACAGCTCAAATGTTTGGATTTCAATTTCTGTATGTGAATACATTAAAATCATCTAATTTAACGACTAGTGTTGTTATTTTTTTGGCCTAAAATTGTTGAAGAGCGTGCTGCTCTTTTTGTCTTACATCTCCAGATCGGACGTATTGATTCAACTGGATTGGAGGAATCATCCAAATAATCCTCGTCGTTGAGGTCATGAAAACAAAGCAGGATGAAGGTACTTGATTCATAATCATGGTCCTTTGAGGTCTTCGTGTTTTTGGAGCCGTTGACTTTTTCAAGCATTTTAGACAGCATCGCTGAATTCATATGGTCTTTAACAATACGCCAAACCACAAAATGTCTAGAAAAAAAACCCTACGTGGATTACTATTTTTCTTGTGGCCTTGTCATGATGTCAGTTTCATTTCATCTACTTTTGAGGTTGTTGTAGCTACCGGCAAACTTTACAGTTCTCTTTCTCATAAATATAAGTTACGTGATCCTTCAAAACTTCAATATAAGAACATGATGAAGCTTCTTCCTCTTGGATCATTAACTGTTGAGGCACGTCCGAGCCGGATCCATTTAACCGTTTACCCTTGTTTTATAACTTTCTTGTGGGGTTTGATATACGTTGTGTCATTACGTCAAATGGTTGGGTTTCGGGTATTATATATATTATACCAATTTAATAAATTAATTATTAAAAGTTTTAATCTTTTAAAAGTAATATTTTCCTATAAATTCTTTAAATAAATAGATTCTTTATCATCATGCCAACATAAAAGTCACGTAGACATTATATATACACAATACATACGTATATTTATGTTAAATGAAAACCCATAAGGTATTGCATATGGTTATAAAAAACACCTCGCCAAATAATATATTTTAATTCTAAAAGAATCTCTATACTAATAAATAAAAATAAATCCAGACACTTGTCATCATTCTAAATCATCTAATAATTGATTTTCCCGCTTCTCTCTCCTCTTAATTATAAATGCTATAATTGTTATTAATTAATTAATAATTATCCATAATTAAAATTTTAAATATATTAACTTCAAATTTTTAAATTTGTAATACATGAGTTTATTCAATTCTTATAATACATAATATTTAACACATATTTTTTTATATTATTAATCATGTAACAGTAAATTTATTTAACTCGTGTATTACACGGGATTGTAACCTAGTTATTACAATAAATCATAACTAACATATTCCTTAATAATACACACATGCTTTTAGTAGGTTGTATTTACATAGTGACATGTAACTAAAACTTCAATAGTTATGTGTTATTGATAAATAGTAAGTCATCTATACGAAAAAGTTAAAGAAAACATTAAGAAAAACAACAATTTATTAACATACAGACCCAAGCTTTATAAATAACATATCAATTCATAGCTTAATGTTATCCTAGTCTGTAGGCGACCAACGAGGTCCTAGGCTTATTGACGTTATGTCACGAAAAAGTGAACATCCGAGAGTGGTTCAACAAGTTTTCTTAACTAACTCAAGTTTAAATATATTCAACTATTTTGATAAGGACTAGTTAAATTTGAACACAATTTTTTAATATTATGTCTAATATATAAAGGTTTCCCAGATTGATTTAGAACATATGGGTCGTATTCTACACCATTTCACTTATGATCTTGTTCTTTTTTTAATTATTTTTTATTTTTTTGTTAAAATAGCTAATGAATTTGGTTTTGTGATTGTTGATAATGAATTTGGTTTTGTGATTGTTGATAATAAATAAATTAATAAGATACCCTTTACCATCTCAATCATTTCACTATAAAATATATTAGAGAAAATTGCATATATGGTCTCTTTGGTTTAACCAAATTACATGTTTAGTGCTCATCCTTTAAAAATTGTAACAGATAGTTCAAACTTTTGTTTAATCATTGTATGTTTGATCTCTGGCACTAAATTCATTCATTTTTTTATGTATTTTATAAAATTTAAACTAACTTTTAAATTTAATTTTAGAGACCAAAAGTACAACGCCCACATAAAAGTTTGGACTAACTTTGTATTTTTGTAAAATTTGGGGACCAAATTTGCAATGAGTACATAAAAATTTGGACTAACTTTGCAATTTTCAAAATCTGGGGACCAATCATACAATTTGATCAAACCACGGGGACTATTTATGCAATTTTCTCAATATATTATATTCATCTTAATACGTCTTATACAAGATGATAATATAAAAATCCTTCTATTTTATTATGACCCGTACGCACACAAATCCCTGGAATGCTTTTAATTAAAGTAATAACTATCTTTAATAATTTAAAAAGGAGAAGAAGAATTAAATTGGTAACTACTTCTGTCAATACACGAAGATATACCCAACGTACAGCATCTACTTTTAAAATATATAATCCAAAAAGATGAAATAAATTCGATAAAAAAATAAAAAGTTGAATGATAATGATTGATTTCAACAATTACTTTTAACTTAATAATGCATCCTTCATAAGCACATGACTTATAAAGAGAATAAAATTTCAGAAATGATTGAAGTTGGCACAGGAACGTGGCAACATTTTTTTTTGGAACTTCCAGTTATTTACATTTATAATTGTTTTTCAAAATGACATTATTTACAACTTGCAAAATTGCACCTCTTTTATTCAATTATATTCCCATATTATATTTTTAGTTTATATACGTTAAAAACATCATTTTCTTTTAAAATTAGATAAATCTTGGTTAATATTTGTGTGTATATTTATACTAAAAACTTTAATTGCCTAGCTTTCTGAAAATAAAGCTTTATTAGTTATTTGAAAAAAAAATACATGTCATATCAACACAAACTGTTTGATTACATTTGGTGGTCACTGGCTAGAATATCTAATATATATAAAATTTATTGTTGATTCGTTACATCCTTTTCATTTTTTAATCTTTTTGTCTTTTATATGATGTATGTGAATCTATAGGACCTTTTTAATTACAATATGATTCCGATCGACTGACCACATGGTTTGTATAAAAAGGGGTCAAAGAAACTGAAATATATATAATATATAAATAATGTAAATATATACACCCTTGATTGATATTTAATTGGTTTAGTTTTTCATAAGAATACAATAATCTTGATCTTAATACCTGGCCTGGGCATGCATAGGCTCATTTACCGACCCACAAATAAACACTTCTGTTTAATTACACCATTTATGCATGCAACTTTAGGTCAGCACACTGCACTCCATAAGTCGTCCAAGGTGGTTGGTAAACACACCATATTGTGACTAACCTCTTAATATGGATTTGAAGCATTTACGAGTAGACTATTTTATTACTTATCTACAGTGTTACACTAAAATTACTCGTATTTCTAGTCTAACAATAAAAACTATATAAGTTTTAATCATGTGAATTTTTTGTGACTACTAAAATATTTTAAGTTGACTCGTATACTACACGGTTTGAATAAATAATTTATTATATAAATTAAAATTTTATTAAATATAAAATAATATTCTAAGAAAAGATATAATTGACCATATGTATGCGTAAGAACTATAAGTAATAAAACAATAAAATTAACTTTTTAAATTTTTATTTTTAAACTTTTTTTATTTTTTCAAAAATAGATTAAACATTTTGTTTTAAAACAAACTGTTTCAAAAAAAGAATCTTTTACAATTTTTTCTTATAACTTCTAGTTTTTATTATTTTTGATTTATAAAAATTTACTTCTTAAAAACACCAATTTTAAAATATTTCTTATTTTTAAAAAGTTTGATGTCTTAGAAAAATTTATTTATAAAAAATTTTATTTTTTTAGAAATATCATTAATAAAAATATCTTTATTTTAATTTATTAAAAACTATTTTTAATCAAAAAATAATTAAATAATATTGTTAGTAATTAATATAGTTATTTAATATTAAAGAGAAGAGAGATAATTTTGATTAGAATAAATATGTTGTTGTCACGTGTCACTCTTAGTTACCATTTTATTAAAGAGATTTTTACATATTTCCCCTTATTAAGAACATAAATTTCATATTTCCCCGAAACATAAAATCAATTACGTATTTCTCTTTCTTAATACATACCTATTACATATTTATATATTTTATTAAATTAACCTATCAAATGACTAGTTTAACTTGTTTTTACTAAGAAATTTTTATATATTGATCTTTTTTATTTATAATTGATTAAAACTTTGCTATTTGTATTTTGTATATGGAGATATAACGTTTATAATCGGTGATTATTGTTTTGAAATAAAGTTATAAACTTTTGTTTTTGGAATTTGCATGTAATTTTATTATTTTTCTTTATGTAGAAGACTCGAAGTGGATAAAATATATGATTGATGTTTTTAGAAAGACAACTACATAAAAATAACTTAGTAAAATATGGATACAATATTCATTCAATAACTAATTTTAATAAGATAGGTAAATATATAATACATATGTTTTAGAAAGAAGAAATATATAATTAATTTTTTAGTTTGAGTAAATATGTAATTAATGAGTTGTAAATGCCCCTTTATTAAATTAGAAAGATTAAAGAGACCAAAATGAAAAACGTTATTTACTAAATAACATTTTTAGTTTAGCCTTTTATAAATGATCATAATTTGCGGACATAGTTTACAATTATTTTTCTATAATGATTATTGTTGGTTTTATGTACATATTTTTAATATGTCCAAAGTTTATCTACCATGTATAGCCATGGTTTTTCGATCGTTAGACATCGGCAAAGATTCTTATCATCCCCAAGAAGAGGGTGAAAATACTTGGTTTAAAAGTGTTGCATTTATGCGTGATCAGTGCACTAATATATCTCTTAGTATTATGAAATATGATATTATATTCTTAGGGGACGTTTGGTTCGCAGAATGTTTTACAAAAAAATTAGAATTGGAAATGGAATTGGAATTGAATTAGATTCTTGTTAAAATTGATAATGTGTTTGGTTGGTCAATTTTAAGTGAAATTGAAATATTAATTTTGAACATTTCACTGGATTGTTAAACATTCCATGGGTAAGTGAAAGTAATGTGAATTCCAATGAATGAGTGAAAATTTTTCAATTTCAGTTCTATCCATTGACCAACAAAATATGATTTTGAATGGAAAATTTTCCAATTCCAAATTCAATTCCTGAAAAGTCCGTAAACCAAACGGGGCCTTAGTATATGTGATAGCAAATTTTAACTTAAATCTAACATGTTGTACTCTTTTTCCTTCACTACTTATTGTTTATTTAGTTTTCTTATTAAGGATTTTCATAAGACATCATAATTGATCGAGTAATATCAACATATCTTATAGGCCGTCAAATACAGTTTAATATAATCGTTATGTATGATATTAATTGTATAAAATAAATGATAATATATCCTAGCAGAGAAAATGATAAAGACACTCTTTTTTGCTTATATATAGTTTTGTCTCACCAGATTTTTCTCTTTTAAGTTTTTGAGGAACCAGCTTTGATGAACGTGTTAAAGAATAAGTTACCATCCTTACATAGAGCTCAATCTCAATATCTACAAACGTTTTACTTGTTAAGGAACATCAATTGCATGGTGATAAAAAAAAAGTTAAGTACAGTATATGAAGACAATCTAAATGTCTTGCTTGAAACAAGGAAAACTACATAAAAAAATAAGTGAAATGATTTTCACTATAGATCAAATTATCTAGATTGAAAATTATCTAGATTGCAAAGCATGTATTATGTGAGGAGGACGTACTATTTTTTCTTTAACTATGTTTGTTGCCACTTTGTTTTCTTAGTAAATTGTAATCAAACAACAAAATTGATCCCAAATTATCAGTTCATTTTATGGGTCTTGAAATCATGGCTTAACATCATATAGAAACAAGATGCCATAAAGAAGATTATTAATATGTCTAAAGCTCTGAACAGGAATGTTTTTAATGACCATAACTAATAGACATATAATTCCCCATCATTCTTTTATTTATGATTATTTTCAAGTTCATGTAGAAACTTGTGTATGGGTTCTTCAAAGGAGCAAGGTCCTACTGTGATTATAATATGACAATCTCAGGTCAATGTTTGGGTGTAACGTGATCATGTGCAGAAATAGTTATTCAAACCCCACTTATTGGCCTAATTTAGATTCACGAGTTCGTTGCCTCCTCTGATGTTCTGAGGCGAGGGTGGCATAAGTTGGTTATCAAATCCGGTAAACCTTTTCTATTAGTTTAAAATGTGAATTATTGTTTTTCTTACTGTGGTTTAACCATATTAGTTAATTTCATTCATTTTTTTTTTTGCATCTGGCTCCATAAGATTTTAAAACATTATCAATCTCATTTGATTAAGGGGCTGTTTGATTACACTGACTCAGTAAGATCTGACTGAGTCAGAAGCTGACCCAGTTAGAAGTTCTAACTGGGTATGCATCTGACTGAAACTTGGCTGTTTGATTCAGTATCTGACTGAGTCAAAAATCGTATATTTTCTAATCAACTAGAATCATTAACAATCTTAATCAACTACTAAAATCAAAATCGAAACCACCACACCACCACCACAACCACAACCACCACCATCTTCTTCACCTCCAACAATAACAATCAATCTCCCACACAAAAACCTACTGCACAAACCACACCATTTCTGATCAATCGAAGCTCCATAGATCCCCCTTCATCATCCACCGTCTCAAATCCTCCAGGAGAGTTTGATGAGGGAGCGCTGGACGGCAGTGACGGCGACTGCCTGCGGGTCGCGAGGGGGCTGCTGCCTGCGGGTCGCGAGGAGGTCGCCGACGGGTGGGGGTTTGGCGGAGGAGGCGGTGGGGAGACCGTTGACGGATGGGGGTTTGGCGGAGGAGCCGGTGTGCAGGGGTGAAGGCCGATCGCCCCTTTTCTTGGTCTTGGTCAGCATGTTTCAAATCTAGGTCCGGGTCAGCCGGGTCAGACCCGGTCAGATCTAATTTCAAGCATATATATCAAACAGGCTGACCGGCTGACCGAGTCAGCCAGTCAGCCGGGTCAGACCCAAACAAACAGCCCCTAAGTTAACTCCGCTAATTTAAAATGTTAAGTTATCTATCATTAAAATGAGTAATTATGGAATTTTACATATAAAAACAAAATCCTAATTTATATTGACGTATTGATGTTAAAACTCCATTTCACGTGTTATTGTTCCATTCACGAAACCTAAATCGAACGTTTTATTTTTAAACCTTTCATCATGACTAAATCATGAGATTGTCGGCTTCATCAGCGGGGGAGGAGAATGAACCTTGTTTTTGTGATGGTTGGGAACCCATTGCGAAGGAGTTGTATAATAGAGACCATTACCTCTAGTCGTCGTCTCTCTTATCAGTTTCACTTGTTTATGGTTATGTAATTGAGGGATTTTGTTTTGTAGTTTAAAGGATAATTTTGTAGTTTTTAACAAGGGGTCATGACTAGCTTATGCACATTACATTGAACCTATTCATGGTTAAAGTTTCTTTCCTTATGCTTCTTATGCTTTTGTTCTGGCTTTCTTGTCTGTAGCTCATGTTGACAGTTACTTCTGGTTCTCTAGAATGTTTTCCAACATTAACTGAATTTAGAGTCTAAAACCTAGCTAATAACTACTTTACTAATTCTATGAACCTGACATCATCGACTTTAACCCAAGAAACCACCTTTAAACTAATCAAGAAAGAATATTAATATACCAGTCATAGTCATAGTTGTGTCATCATTTACAACCACACACATTAATATAGTTTACAATCTGCACTCTGGGAAGTTACAAGAACCCTAATTAGGTTAAAACATGAGTTATATATAAAAGCCGTGCTGATCTTAAAGTTTATAAATCTCAAAGTCTTGTATTGATTCCGTTTAAATTCTTGAGAACAAGACATGTAATTAAAGAAATTAATCTATAAGATTATACAAAGTCCTTATTGTTGAAAACTAGTCACTGTTCGGTTTTAGTTTGGAAGCCTTTGCTTTTCAACTTACATTCCAAGGCTACTTGTGACAAGGAACACAAAGGGTTAACTGCTTTCGCCCCGATCAAATGCGGAAAGTTAACCATAGCCCGCGACCCACGAATCTTGAAAGCGGCTTGATCATACGCCAATGCAGCTTCTTCAGGAGTGGAGAAGGTCCCGAGCCAAATTCGAGCTCCTTTCTTCGATGGGTTCTTTATCTCAGCTGCAAATTTCCCCCACGGGCGTCGTCTCACGCCTCTAAATCGCCTCCAATCTTTACTCCTTTGATCACTTTTCTTGATCTTTTCGACTTTCCCTAGCGAAAAATCGACCTTGAATTGCGCTTTGTCTGTTGAAAGGGGTGAAGTCGGACTGTGAAGCGATGGCCCACCCTCCCAATTCGTGAGTTGGAACGACGTCATGTTTGATGTGTCTGGAAGAAGATTGAGTGAGGAATGGGAGTGAGTGTAGGTTGGACTGGGGCTCTCACTGCATGAACTCGTGAGACAATTATCTTGAAAAAATGGATTGATGATCATATTACTATTGCTGCTAGGGCTGCCCACCCCTGATTTGCAAGAAGAGCTTATTACAGAAGTGAGAGAATCAACAAATGAGTCGACACAAAACGATGGTTCGATGGATTTATCGAATGAAAAAGGGCTGGTGAAGCTTGAACTCCGGCTAAAATGTGGTTCGTCCGAGGGAGTATTATTATCTGTCGCCGGTGAAGGACTCGAGATGTCGGGATCTTCAAGAAGGTATTTTCGAACGAATTCAAGCATGGCAGAATCAGAATCCGAGATGCTTTCTGACATTTTATGGATCGAATATATATCTCCTTTTTTTATGATCAAATGTTATGTTTTTAGAACTTCTTTTTGATGTGTTGAGAAGAATGGTTTGTGGTTCTTTGATCGGACTTCTATTTATAGCCAATAAATAAATATTACTTTTCCAGTTTTCCATCTCATTCAAATTATATAGTTTAATTTTCACTTATAGCTATTAGATTTTTAATAATATCTAGAGAAGACGTACGTTAATTAATACGCTAACTAATATAAGTTGTAGCATCTTAAACTAGATCATGCATTGAATGATGTTTTTTAATGGTGAATGTTTGATCATCAAACCATCAAGAAAAATTAAAGCTTCCGGTGAGATGTTATGGTAAATTAGTGTACTCTTTAGTTAAGTTTTTGTGAATTTTAAATCTTACAAAATACATATATATGTGATGATTTTAAAAGTATATTAGCTTAAACACGATTCGTATTAGAGTCAATATCATAATAAAAGTGCTCAGGCCTTACTTTCATATGCCATGTTTGATTAGGGTTGCGAGGCTAAGCAAGTCTATTATTCATATAAATATAATATACAATATGATAGAATTGTATATATACCTTTTCAAACGCTTAAAATATTGTATATATACCTATGTAAAAGTTAAAAAACGGTAAACTTAAATAACTAAAATACAGATCAATGAAGAAAAGGAGACACAACTTTTGAGTCCAACAAATTAAGTGATAAGCTAACATATTTATTTAACGATATGAGTTATATTAAGATTAGTAGTGATTGATTCCGTCCTAATAACTTATAGTAGTTAAGGGATCATCTAAATGGTTTATATCATCTTTCGAAGAGTCCACACAATATAATCTATGTTAGTTTTAAGTGTTCGTCGATTGCCTGGATTCTCTGATAATCACGTGAAATTCACTTTCAAATTGAATTATTTTCAATCGGATAAGAATAAGAGATTCAAAAACAAAAACATATCCGTTGATATTCGTATTAGGGAAAACAACATCACCAATCATGTGTAATAGTTTTAAGACAGTTTGACATATATTTAGTCTCAACTGCTATAGTTTAGCATAACTACTTTAGACTTAAGCATCTTCCCTTCATAGTATCAGAAGCTAGAAGACAACTTACTTCGAACAATAAACTTGCTTTCAAAGAACAAACTTGCTTATGAAATACTGCGGATCATTTTCAAAGTAATTTTTGATGCATAACAAACGCGCCAAAATAAAATTTTCCAAATTGTCTCTAGCCAAGGGCGTTGCCCCTTGGCCCACTATGGGCTGCCACCCATAGGACCCTGCTAACCAAGGGAGGTGCCCCAGACCGCCATGGTTAAGTGGGCTTCACCCCCTTTGTGTCATAAAGAGTTTATAACACGAGAAATCATAAGATCATCAAACAAGTATGTATTTGACACTTATCAATTTGTTTGATGTTTTATTATGACTTCTTTTTATATAATAAAATACATATAATTACATTAAAGTAGTTAGATGACACTATAACCACTAATAATTCGCTTGCGTTTTAGGTTTTTATTGCCTATAAAGTTGTATAAACGTCAAAGGTATAAATGGTCTTGCCTTCTTGATATTTTTCACGTATAATAATAGTTTTTGTACTATGTTATTTATAACTTTTAATTTGACATTGCTAGTATATTTAGAAACAAAATTTATCAGAACTTGAAAAAATATTAATCCGTCGAACTACGAGCTGAATTCACTTGGATGTGAGCTAAATACGAGCTCAGCTTCAATCTTGGATTAAAGATTACTATTCAAGTTATCGCGACAAGTGTTGGCTATAAACTCGAGTCGAAGTTAAAATTGGTTTAGTTTAACGCGCTTGCTTATTGAACATTCATGCTTGGTGAGGTAAATAACCCTTTCAATTAGCCTAATTCATAATAATCGTGTTAGGATGTCAGGATTTAACGGTGAAGTTGCAATCATAATAAATTGAAAATGTAAAATATAAAATGTGGAGATATGGATTTATAAAATGAATTCATGCATGAATTTGATTCTTTAATGAATTCTTAGAAAATGATTTTTTTAGCTTTTGTGAATTGAGGCTGCTAATGGTTCATTAGTTTGATAAAAAAAAATCTATCCTTAAGTGAAGTGCATAAAAGAATATATGACATAAGTAGTAATTTGGGTTTTCTTTTCTTTCTTTTTGCTAATTAAAACTATAATGTGCACATCATGGGAAGTAAATAATGTCCAAGTGGACCATGGCTACGCTCTGGTTTGACTACATACCGTTCATTTTAATGTTAGCTAGTAGTAATTGTTATTTAAGAACCATATAATTACATCACTTATAATGAGATAGTACAATAATTTCTTACTCGTAAGTCGTAACCATATATTGAGGTGAATTGGTGAAACTTATCGCATTCTAGCTCCTTAATTACTAGTTTCTTACTAGTTTCATTGGTTGATGATGCTATTATGCTAGCTCTTTCAAATAAAATATATAAAAGATGATACGTGAGACTGTCTTTCTAAAAGAAATAATAAATTAGTTTAAATATTATTGACACTAACTAATAATAAAAATTATCTTTTGTTTTCCCTAAAATGACTATTATACTTTTATGCATAATATTTTTTAAAAATTATAAGAAAATATAAATTACTTTAGATCTCCGTCTTTTTTCTTCTTTGTTCTCCTCCTCTCTTTCCCGAATTCTAGTATTTCATTTAGCTTTCACTTTGCACCGGGGTTGGAGAAGGCTAAGATGGTTCACGATATAATGTACGCATTCTTATCCTATATTTTATGTATGCAATAGAGTGTTTTTCATGACTTAAACCCATGAAACAATGAATAGCCCATAAATTTATTTTAGGGTGGGCGATTTTTATTTTTTAATGGGTATCACAATATAATATAATTTTTCAATCTAGTTCAGGTAAGACTGGGTTGAATTCAATTCATTGCTGAATAAAATCTTTAAGACAGCTTTCAAACTCTTGTATTTACGTATGTATATCAAGAACAATATTAAAACAATTATATTTATAAAATTGGTGATGTATGATGCTTGATGCTTGAATCAATTATATTGATAAAAGTGACGATATCTGATTTGCTTGAAACAATTATACTCATCATTAAAACGATTCTCAAACTCTTTAATACCGATGGTGATCAATATGTTTGAGAATAATGTCGACCAATAAATATTAATTTGTTTTTTCATATCTTGAAATCAATAAAAGTTTAGTTTGTTTGATTATCAAAAACATTTATATCGATATAAATTCTTCCTATATATTTACTATTTGATTATTTGAGGGTGAAACCACTGAAAATCTACTCGTTTATAGAACCCGATTAGTGAGAAAATGTGGTTTGACAGATTGACGAAAGATCACCGGACACCCCGAATTCTATTTTAGTTCCATCATTGACAATATGTTTGAGACAATCTTGCTATTTTTTAGTTTCAAAAGTTTATGTGAGGCGATTGCAAAATTTTGTTGTGAGATGGGTGGGTCGAGATTTTCACGCTTATATAACACTGGATATCTTTTTGAGGATGAGGGGCAAAAATTTTATTTGGGGTGGGGGTGGGGGTGGGGGGGGAGGGTTGAGATTTTCACGTATATATAACATTGAATATTCTTTTTAGGATGGGTGATTGCCCCTCTCCTTAAAATCTAGATCCCCCCACACTCATGACCTCCATATCATAATACAATGAGTGCGTCTCCTCTCCTAGCTCTCTTAAACAATACCAATATTATTTTTGTGGATTGCCTTTGACATATTCATCTCCTTTTCACACTCACTAATGTTATTCCTCGTCTATCAAATATGAACGTAAGAGAACCATTTGATTCAGAAATATAAGAAAACAGTGATGGATCTAGAATTTTTTTATATGAGGAGCGAAAATTGTTTGGGCTCCAATGAATATCGCTATATAACTAAAGATTTGAATTGATTTTTTATATCTTAGTCCAAATTACATAATCCCTAATCAAATAAGCATCTAAACAACAAAAGCAACTATATAAAAAATTAAAACTCTGAAATACTCAACAGTTTTACATCAATGCGGAAAAGTGGTGATTGGAAAGTGACAGCTAGAAGTTGAGGCGTGGTGATTGAAATTGGGTTTAAAATTTAATTGGTTATATGTTAAATATTAGGTTTAGAACTTAACTAAACATATGTCTAATATTATGTTTAAAATTTAAAAGATTAAAATTTAAAAATAAGAGGTAGTGGGGAACGATTGTAAAATTTTACAAAAGACGATCGAGATTTTCAAACATATATAACATTGTTATTTTTTTTAAGGTGAACGACAGGCCCGAGCTTTACACATGGCCCATGCAAGGAAATAAATATCCATATTTTGTTTTGAAAGGCAGCAGATATCACTAAATCGGATTTGAGTATGTATATAATAAATTCCTTTGATTTTAAAACATCAATGATTAATTATCACTTGTAAACAACAGTGAAGATTTAAGAAAATTATTTTATACAAAAATCCTCTATATGTCAAAATTAAATAACTTCAAGAAAATCCACACAATATGTATACATGTACTCTTATATATATATATATATATATATATATATATATATATATATATATATATATATATATATATATATATGAAAATTATGTTTCAAAACAAAGATTTTAAAAAAATTATCATTTTTAAAAATTTCTTATTATAACTCTTAATTTTGATTATTTTTTTATAAAAATTTTACTTTTTAAAAACACTAATTTTAAAAATATATATATTTTAAAAAGTGTGATGTTTTAGAAATTTTCTTCTTTTATAAAAGTTTATTTCTTTAGAAATAACAATAATAAAAAAATATATTTCTTAATTTATTAAAAATTATTTTAATCTAAAAAAATTAAATAATATTATAAATAATTAATATGATTATTTAATAGCACAGAGAAGCGAAAAAAATTTGATGACAAAAAATACGATGTTGTCACGTATTCCTTGTAATTATCATTTTATTTGAGTAGTGATATTATTATATAATGTAAATCAAACACTTTAGGCATGTTAATCATGAGCATCCGTTACACTAAGCCTACACCAATGGAAACCCAATAATATATTTTAAATTTTATACATCAGTTGATAACAAGACTCATTAAACTCGAGAACGTAGATTAAAGATTGCATGTCATGAATAATTTGGTTGCTTCTGTTACTAGCTTGTAGGGCTTAGGCTACGTAAGAAACTTGGATAGTTGGATTGATCATCAATATTCAAAAATGTTCATTCCTCGCTCCATTCCAAGAACCGTCTATATCTGTAAACCTTTAATTATATGTATTTTCTTTCTGTAAATGAAAGCTTATACATGTTATTAGACCATTTGCTATAAATATTAATAGGATCCATCATTCACCCTAGCACATTCATTTTTTTCCTAAAGGTTTTCACAAGCAATCCATTCGTCACTCACTCGTTCTTATAATTTCCATGTCATTACCACCATCTTTTACATTTGTTTGTTTTTGCTACAAATTATTATTGTAATAACCTATTTAGTTTTTCATATGGTTTAAATAATACATTCCATACTAAAAATTATAAAATATATTCATATATTATATAATTATGGGGAAGTTTTATAACTTAAAATTCAAATGTTAGAAGCAATATTTGAATGTTATATAATTTAAGTAATTATTTATAATTTTTATTACAAGATCACGACGTTTTTATGAAATCTAAGAATACGAGGGGACATTTTGCTTGTGCGTCTGCATGGAGGATTATCTCCTTGAAAGCACTTTGACGACCACGTTTTTGTTTCTTAATGCAAGTTTTTTCATCATATGCATGCTTTTTAGTTATCTAATCATCGATATTTTTCTATAATATCCGCTCTTTCTCTAAGCAAATTATTAAGTGGTTCCGTTATTTATATATTTAACGGCTTTTCCTTCGAATATCTTTAATTTGGCCTTAGCCTACTTTAACCTAGACAAGAAATATCATCCACTTCGTAGTCATCCGCCATAAGAGGTATGGTCTCCTAAAGTCAATGTATTGGTTCGATCTCTTATGATTGTAGACTTCACATTAATGCATCTCTTATTTGGCCAGTACAGGACACTAATGTTTGTGGGTTGTCATGAACACAATCCTTTTAGCCTGATAGCTATTTTTGTGTTCGTATGGAGAGCTATCATGGATAAAATCCCTTCCAAAGCCGCTTTGGTTTAAAGAAAGTCTACTTGTGAGGCTTCCTGCTCTTATTGTAACTATTGTGAGGAAACATGAGACCACATTTTACATAAGTGTAAAATAGCAAACGAGGTATGGGGGTTGGTGTTCGACTGGTTCAAGATCCCTAGCTTTAAGGTGGCATAAATGGATGAGTTGATCCGTATGGAAAGCCTGGCGCATTCTTCGAGGGATGGAAGAGCATAGTAAAGGCAATATCTTTTCACTTTCATTAGATGCATTTGGAAGGCGTGGAGCGAAAGAAATTTCAACAACAAAATAAAATATGCTATTGCAATCTTAGGAGACATCAAAAATCTATCTTTTCTTTGGATTAAAAATAAACACATTATGAAAAATAAACACGAAGATCAATATGGAGTTAGTTTCTTAGGTCAAAGTCAAATGATTTCACAATGGTGAAACCATTTTAATTAGCTTTTAAATTATTGAATTTTGGTTTGTGTTTGCTTTCTGAATTTATTTAATAAATTATACGTACCATGCGCTTTTGTTATTACTTTGATCAAAAATTAAAAACCACGTGGGTTAACTAACACAAATACTTTTGTCTGGTTAACTCCAACGTCGCCATCTTTATGATTCCAAGAATAAAATAGTTGTTTAATTTACATTCACCCGTTGCAATATTGTAATATCACCGTCATATATCATAGAAACAAACACATCTTTTATTTCAATTTGTTTAACAGATTATTAAATATGATAGATGAAATTATTATAGTAGATGTACGTGTTTATTTGAAATACATTTTGTGTAGGATGATGAGAAGATGATTTAAAAGTTAGCATAGTATATGCATTAGTTGAATAAAGTCGGAAAAAAGGTTGAAAAAAGGACCATTTAAAAATATACAAAGAAAATATTTAAATGAACGAACAAAAACGAACGTAAACGAACACATTTTTTAACGCTCATTTACATACAAGAACGAACACGACCTCTGTTCATAGTCGTTCGTTTAACTAAATAAATAGAAATTTTTTGTTCGTGTTCGTTCGTTTATTAAACAATCAAACATAAACCGAACTTTTCACCAAACGGTTTATGAACTGTTCGTTAAACATTTGGTTCGTTTGCAACCCTAGATTGACGATATAAGATAAATGAGTTTTTAGAGGTCTTCCTTTTTTATTATCTTGTTTTATTATCTTGTTTTCTCTTGTGAATAAATGTACAACTAATTTTACCTACGTAATTTAATAATACACACAAAATATAATAAATGATGTGTTACAAGTTTAATACACAGATATGTGCTAGGATCAACCGCGCACGAATAAAACATGAAAGCAATAAGCGACAACATAAATAGAAAGTGGTTGTGGTTCGATTGATACGACGCACATCTACTCTAGTACGACTAGGAATTATCTTTCATTTAATTTGCTTAAGTAATTACAAAAGCCAACACATTTATATGTAGTACATAAGGTTGAACAAATTAACAAGAAACATTAAATTAGACAACTACCTAAAACAAACCGGAAAGCAAACTAGAGCCGGTTGCCCTTAAGTAGAGGTGGGCAAACCGGGTCCGGCCCAATACCCGTAACTGGGTTGAAACCGGGTTCGGCCCAACCGGTTTTTTTCGTACCCGGGTACGGGTGGAACCGGGTTCGAACCCGGGTCGGGTTCACCCAAGCTATTACCCTACCCGACATACCCGGTTAGGGTCGGGTCGGGTACGGAACCCGGGTATAATCGGGTTTTTGAATTTTTTTTATTTTTTTTTTTGTTTTTACTAATATAAATCATCATCATTATTATTATTATTATTATTATTATTATTATTATTATTGACTTGTTGTTGTTGTTTTTGTTATTATTATTATAAATCATAATAAGTATTATTGTTATTATTATTAATAATATTATTGTTGTTTTTGTTTTTGTTTGTTTTTGTTGTTGCTGTTATTATTAATAATATTATTATTGTTATTATTATTAATAATATTAATGTTGTTTTTATTTAACAATATTAAATAAACATTAATTTTTCATTTATTTATTTAAACAACTTAAAAATACATAAATCGATCAATAAAAAATAACATAAAACTTTTATTTAAGTTATCGTCTAATGTTTATTTACTACGAGACGCTTGATCAAATGCTAATTCTTCATCCGATATGCCAGAAGATACTCCTTCTTCTACCTCTTCATCGTGTACTTTAGCTTCGAGTGCAATTTCATCTTCGAGGCTTGTTTGGTCTTGTATACGATCCATCGCGTCTAAGTGATCCTTTAAACAAATGCACATCTCAACCGCTTCTGGAGTTAGTCTTGTTCTCCGTAATGAGATTACCCTGCCACTAAGAGAAAACGCAGATTCCGAAGCTACCGTAGAAGCTTGGACGCTTAGTAAATCACGGGCCATAGCGGAAAGAATCGGAAATTGATATTCATTTCCTTTCCACCAAGCCAAAATATCGAATGCACGATAATCTTCGGTAGTCATAGTGGAAATAAAATCCGTAGCACTATATCTACCGAGCTCACTTGTTGGGGTGTTACCCCTTTGTCGTTTAGCCGTCACATCCCGAACAACATTCAACATGGTTATAACCGGGTCTTTCATCGAGGTACTAGCATTTGAGGTTGATTCTCTTGGTGTGGTTATATTTACGTTAGGCCCATATCTATTTAAATAAAAATTATATATTGTTTTCAAGCTTGCATTAAAACTTTTTTTGGCATCCCTTGAAAAATTGGGGTTTTCGTCATGCATATCTAAATTGTCATTTATCTCGTCTATCAAACATTCAACCCCAGCAACATTTAAAAACGGATTTAAAGCGGCGGCACAAGTAAAAACGGGTGGTAACTCCTCAAAATATTTTTTAAACTTTTCTTTCATTGGTTTTATCATTTGTGTAAACATATCATTTTTATATTGAAAATTTTTAAAATTCAAAGCTATGAAATATAATTCTTGAACCACCGAATAACTAGTGGGATAATAAACTCCCGATAATTTTGTTGTTGAGTTTTTAAACACCTCAAGAAAATCGGATAGACTTTGAACATTTTTCCAACCCGCATCCGGAAATGGGTCGGCTTCACCATTATCCGAAAGACTATTATGAAAAGCTTTCAAAGTTCCCTTTTGTTTTAAAGCACAATTAAACATGTGACAAGTCGAATTCCACCGAGTAGGTACATCCCAATTAGGACCTAAAAATACAGAGTCCGTATCCTTACAAAGTTTTTTATAATCTTGATATCTTCTTCTACTTTTTTTATAAACGTCATGTAACATAAATCGAAAAGCTTTAATAAAGTTATCAACAAATTGCACGGATAGACCGTCTTGCACTACTAAATTAATAATATGTGCAACACAACGAGTATGGAAAAAATCACCGTTTGCAATCGGAAGATATTTTAATTTTAATTTTTCAACCGCGGTTGTGTTGTTGGAAGCGTTATCAAATGCCATTGAAAAAATTTTATTTTGTAAATTAAAAGTAGTTATTACATTATCCAAAAAGTAAAACAAAAATTCTCCGGTGTGTGGATACGGAAAAAGATCAAACGCAATCGTACGTTTCATCAATTGCCATGATTTGGGATCTACCCAATGAGCGGTGACGCAAAGGTACGATTCGGGTAAACCGTGTGGAGCCGACCAAACGTCACTAGTTAAGTTTACACCGGTATTTAAATTTTCAAATAATACAATTAAATCATTTTTTGCTTGATTCCATAATTTTAAACAATAACGTCTAAGGGTAGTACGACTTACATGGTTGTAACGAGGTTGAAGCGTCTCTCGAATTAAGTTGGTCAAACGAGGATTGTCGAAGTGACTAAAAGGCAAAGCTTCTTGAATCACGAACTTCGCCATTCGATCTCGAACCCTATTAACGTCGTAATTAAAGATTCCACCGTCTCCACCTAATTGTGTTTGTTGCGAATCCGGATTACTTTTCAACGACTTACAAAACTTCTTGCTAATGTGTTTGCTTAAAGTCGTGTTAGAATCTTTAGCAAGCAAAGCTCCACAAAACTTGCAACGAGCCTTTACAGACCCGTCACTCAACTCAACCATGTCCCAATTGCACCATACATCCATGTTACGATTGCGTGGAAGAACACGAACGACGGTTGGAGCGTTGGACGAACTTTGACCAACGGAAGATTGTGATTGAGCCATAACAAGATTCAAGACAGTGAAAAGTGTAAAACGAGAGAGTGAAAATGTAAAACGAGAGTAAACTAGAGTATTTTTTGCGTTTTTTGCGTATGTTTTTGCGTTTGAGAGTTGGGTACTCAATCAAACCAACCCACACCTATTTATACTACCTTAGAGGGCAAAAAAACAAAAAAAACGGTCCAAAATGAGATCCAACGGCTATATAGCCGTTAAAAACGGCTAGTTTTTTAAAAAAACCCGAAAAACGGTAAAAACCGGGTTGGACCCGGGTACGATCGGGTCGGGTCCGGGTCGGGTCGGGTCGGGTACGGTTCGGGTTCTAAAAAAATATAAAAACCCATAACCGGTTCCTACCCACCGGGTATTTTCGGTTCCAAACCGGGTACACCCTATACCGGGTTGTACCCGGACCCGGGTCCGGGTCGGGTTCGCCGGGTCGGGTCCGTACCCGGTTTTTTTGCCCAAGTCTACCCTTAAGCCTCCACACCCAACAACAATTTCAAAAGTTATATATGGTACGTGTACGCGCTATATATGTTTAACTAGCTTTAGTAAACCCGTATATTACATGTGTTGAACAAATAAAATATTAAATATAATAAAAGTTTATCAAGTATAAATTATATTTTACGATAAAATATAATTGAAATTACGTATAGTAAAATCAATATGTAATAAAACAATTATATCAAATTTTTAAACTTTTGGTTTCAAACTTTTTTTTCAAAAAAAATAATAAATATTTTGTTTCAAAACAAACCATATTAAAAAATATCATTTTTAAAAATTTTGTTATTATAAATTTCAATTTTAATTATTTTTTGTTTATAAAAAATTAACTTTTAAAAAAATTAATTTTAAAAAAGTTTGATGTTTTGTAAAAATTTCTTATTGTATAAAATTTATATTTAAAAATAACATTGATAATAAGATCTTTTTTTAAATTTATTAAAAAACTATTTTTGTTCTAAAAAAGTTAAATAATATTAAGGTAATTATTTAATAAGAGAGAGAAGCGGGAAAATTTTGATGAGAGTGAATGTGGTGCAGCCACGTGTCACACTGAGATACTCTTTTATTAGAGTAGAAAGATATTATGGGTTAGCAATAGCGTCATTGTAGAAAGGATAAGTTAATAGTCGGGGGGGATTGAAGTTAGTAGAAAATTTAATAATTTCTTACAGATAAATAAAATATGATATCAACCATCCACGATTTTGTAATGTTTTTCCATTGTTTGTTAAAATATTTTAAAACGGAAATGTCGATAATACGTACACAAGTGTGTGCATGTCTTCAAATTGGAAGTATTTTTTAAGCGTCCATGTTTTACTCATTCGACTCATGATCATCCTAGCTTATTGGCAACTTATAGCTCGTTTGATTCGTAATTTATTAATTAATACCTTATTACAGGTCATAGTTGATGGGTTAATGAACTAATTTATTCTTCCAAATTAATTATTTATTCCATCATAACATGCTAAGAGGAGTTGTTCTGTCTATGCCTAAAGGAGTAGGGTTTTGTCCTTTGGATCGTTTTTTGTTTGATGAGCCTATCTTTTAGATGGTCTTAGGCTCTTAGCTAGTCAATTCAATTATAATATATTTAATTTAAACATTCTAACTAGTTCTAACTACTCCTTTTGACCATACGGTCGTGTAGTTGATAGAACTCAGGACCTTCAATCTTTCTACTCTAATAAAAGGGTAATTAAAGGTGCCACGTGTCAACACCACATTCAATCTCATCAAAATTTTTCCGCCTCTCTCTCCTATTAAATAACTACCTTAATTACTAATAATATTATTTATTTTTTAGATCAATAATAGTTTTTTTAATAAATTAAAAAATAAATCTTTTTTATTAATGTTATTTCTATAGAAACAAACTTTTACAAAAAAAAAAGTTTTCTAAAATATCAAACTTTTTTTAAAAATACGAAATACTTTAAAATTAGATTTTTAAATAGTAAAATTTCTATAAACAAAAAATAATTAAAATCGGGAGTTATAGTAAGGAAATTTTTTTAAAAAATGGTTTCTTTTGAAATAAAATGTTTAATTTATTTTTAAAAAAACAAAAAAAAGCTTAAAAATTGATATTTTTGTTTTATTACTTATAAGTATTACTCGTACATAATTTTAATCATATATTATCTTAAAATATTATTTTTAATTAATAAATTCCTAATATATTTAATATTTTGTTTATTCAACCCGTGTAATACACGGGTTTACTAAAGCTAGTTGTAATATATACTGTTAAATTACGTTAAACTACCAAACAAACTAGCTAAATTAAAGAACGTTAATCTACCAAACAAACTAGCTAAATTTAAGAACACCAGATTGATTCAAAATTGCTTTTAAAGGAAACGGTTGTTAATTTTCAATTAAAGAATACTAGATCGATTCAAATTTGTTTTGCAGGGGTGACGAAGATTGCAATAAATTTCTTTGCAAAATTGATTCGCCCTACGATCGAAAAACCCATGTACTATTCTGATAGGGATAGTTGGTTTGATTTTCTATACTGCAAATAAACATGTGTACTACTGTAGGTAAACAGTTGGTTTTGATTCGTCTAGCAACCACAAACCCATGCATTGTACTACGAAACAACAGTTGGTTTTGATTCATTATAAACGACCTAAAGTATTGTTGTCACTAGAATAATTTGTTCTGTTTCTTTGTAAACAATCAAAGAACGTGTGTGCTATTCTCGAAGTAAGGTTTTAATTCACTATGCGACCGAAAAACCAAGAGGCTGTATTAATTTGACCCGAAATTATAAAACTGATATCAAATTAATCAAGGTTGAAATCAATTTGATCTGAAACTTGTGGAGTTGATATCAATTCAATTTGAACTAGTAAAATAGAAAGTAATTACAAAATCTGTGAAGACAATATTTTATATATCCAGTATTAGGAAGTAGTCGAATTGTTTTACAAGGACATAAAGAACGAAAAAATTCATTTTGTGAAAGAAGATGCAACGATGGATAGAAATCTAGTTTTTAAAAGGAAACTTTAAGTTTGGTGATGAGGCTAACTATGATGAATGAGGTCAGCCAAGTAGACAGCATTCAGAGAGAGTGGAAGCTAGTAACCAAGTGAAGACAACACTAATCATAGAGAAAGATTAAAGATATTCTTAACTTTATATATTTAGTTTAAGATGGAGTAATGGAAGTTAAACTAAATATTGAAGTTTAGGGTCTTTAAAAGTTAGTTAATGGGGTTATTTAACCTGCCCTCTTAACACATCAAAATAATACACCTATAAATGCCATGTATCCCCTCTTTGAACATGTAATCAAGAAACATATGTGTGTGTGTGTTTTAATGTGTGTGATTATACCCTCTTGATTTCAATAGCATCTACTATAATACCTTTATTCATATTATTCTTTTGTAGGCTTTTTGTCTGTAAAAAGTTTAGAAAATACATAAAATAATAATAATAATAATGTGTAGAAGTTTATTTTTACATATATAATGCATATATATGAAAAACTAGATGTACACTATAACGATTTTAATGAGAACCTTCATTCATATTATCGTCTTTGTAGACTTTTTGTTTAGGCCACCCTTTAAATGTCTTATATATATATCTTGAATTAACATATTGTTAATTTCGCTATTTATATCAACCTATTGTTTAAATCTTTTCTTGGTCCACCCAACTGTCAATTCTAGTGTCTTGCATTATCGTTTCAAGATTATTGCGTTTGCATCACACATTATTTAGTCAAATAAACTTTGTGACCATTATGTTGTGCATTTCCATCTATTAGATCTAGTAAGTGGTTAGTACTTATAACATCACCGATAGGTGTATTTCAATTTTCATGCCCCAAGAACGGTCAGATGGACGTTTATCAAGTTCATCACTGTTGAGGATGGAAATTTTTGAGGCACTTGTTCTTCCTCTTGAACTCCTAAACCGTTTTATTGTCGGGCCTCATGTACCTTATACATATATATTATTAGAGAGAAAAAGAAACGAGTGGACAAAAGTTAAAAATGTGATGATGATACGGTAATGTTTTTCTGTGATTTTGAAGGTTTTAAAATATTAGTGTCTTTTACTATATGTTAGTTGAATGAGTATTTAATTTGTTTTTCAGGGCTGCATATGCAAATATGCTCTATGGGAAGGAGCCAGATTGAAATAGACGAAAACGGAGAATAATGATCGATTTATTCTACGAACAACACTGAAAACTATAGAAATGACGGCTTGATAAGTATGATTCACTTTATAAGAATATATTATGGTATTATAAAAAGGAAGCACGTTTTTAATGAATATAAAGCATGATGTATTTATTGGTAAATATCATTATTCTCATCTTTATTGAAATCAATTTCGAGATCCCCGATATCATTAGAAAAGGAAACAAAGTAAAGTAATTGTTTCTAACTCTTTTGTTGGATACATATTATTTCACGCATGGCAGTTGAAATTGAACATGTGTTATAATTAAAAATAAAGAACATGGGTTATGATTACCAAATAGTTATTGTTTAAACATTGAAATTGTTCTTTAAAACCATATCTATATGGCCATATCTAATGTTATTTAATAATGGCGTAACCACAATCATATCAAGGTTACTTTGAATTTTTGGTAATTCATGGTAAACTAGAGTCTGAGCTTGAGCCTTGACTAAAGACTTCAAAAACATATTACAACCATGTATTAGAATTTTCTCTCAACTCCTATACATGCATATATATATATATATATATATATATATATATATATATATATATATATATATATATATATATATATATATATATATATATATCACTACCATACATATGTAATTTATCATAGTAACTTGTATTCCCACAGACTATTCCTCGAAGTAGTTCTAACATGAACTATCACACTGATTTAAACCGTTGATCTTATGTTATGTCAAAGACATGCCCCGTACCCTTGGTAAAAGGTCACATTGATTTGGTCCCAGAATAACCCGATGATCCTGGCATTAGTTTAGTGATTCTTTGTACGTAGACTCATAAGTACGAATTCGTAGGCATTATGTTTTGAGTTTTATACATTATTGGTTTACAAATTTGTTTTGTAACTCTAAGTTTATATTAAGACAATTTGGATTTCAATCATTCAAATTAATTTCTATTGGATGATAATAACCCGAACTAATTATTTAGCCAGTAGCCCTTCTAGTTTCACTTTTGTTACTAACAACAATCCCGATAACAGCAATCCAAATATTTACATTTGATTTTCTTAGAATTCACTCATAATAATGATTATAAACAAAAATTTAAAAAAACATACAAGTGAAATCGAGTGAAAAATAAATACAAATCGAGTGTGAATATATGGTAATTACACTACTTGGACAATTACTAATAACAAAAATGAAAGTTGAGAGTATTAGCTGTTAAATTAATGGCATGAATCATTATCGGCAAATATACATTAGTTTGGATTATTATATATATAATCTAATTTTCTTTTCATCATGCAAATGTTTTTTTTACGATATCCCCCTTCCTTTTCTTAAATTGTACAATTGTATCTTAACATTAACAAATTATGAAACGATAAATCTTGTACAATAAGAAAAACACAAGAAATTATCGTGACTTGGAACTATAAAAAGAATTTTATGAATATTAAATTAAATGAAGTTTAATATGTGTTCACAAAACATAAGTTATACCATAAGTTTGCAACATTTTCTTTTTAAGAAATATATTAAGGGGGTTGAATTTTTTGAGAAGTTACTTGATGCAAAAGATCGATATCCTTAGTTTAAGGGTTTTTCAATTTGTTTAACAAGTTTCTAAATGTATAAACTTTACCAACTTTCTAAAATATAGAGTCAATAGCAAACACAAATTTCACTTGTGTCTAGATTTATAAATTTCAAGAATTACTCGTATCTTAGAATTTTATTACTACATACACGGTTCAAAAGGGGCTTATGTTATTTTCCTGCAAGTTAAACAAAGAGACGAAAATATTACAATAAAGCCAGCAAGTAAAAAAAAAAAAAAACACCACACGAATGACACGAGATATATAAAAGTGGGCAGGCAGGACACAAACAGAAACTCATTCAATTCCATCCATGTCGCATGAAGGATTTGCAGCCATATATTTACTGTCATGGTTTTTGACCCCATGCATGCAGTCACCTTCATCCAATAATATCCCTGCCCTACAAATAAACGTGGGTACGTGCATATATACATCAACCACCGGTTTAAAGTTAAATTTAGTTATGGTAGGGCCTTCTTTTTTGCCTGTCTAGATAGATAGTTGTCGATCGAAGAACAAACACGTACTATTTTATGTTAAACGAACAACTTTAATGACAGTAAATATATACTTGCTAAATGAAAAACTAATGTATGATAACTGTTTCTGAATATAAATTCTAATAAAAATAATTTTTTTGAAATCCTTTAATACTATTTTCTGAACATGATAATAGTTGTAATCTTCTTATATTAATATTTTATAATTTAAATATTAAATCTAACATCTAAATATTCGATATCGAATTTCAATTGACTTTCCTATATTCCTTTTTCTTTCTATCTTTTAAGTGATCATTTCTGAGATGTAATTTTAAGCTTGCATACTAATTTTAAAAATTTAAGTTTGATTCATTCAGAATGACCATAAAAAAACAATACATCATCATAAGAAAACTCTATTGAATCATGTTTGAACTTGAGTTCTTAAAAATCCCAAGCTCAAATCATAACCTTGATGTCATTGGACCAAAAGGTCTTTGGGCTATACCTTAACTTAGAGATTATGTCACTTATTACAATTACGTCTGCTAATTATCATTACTTTTTGGAGCATTTACATATTTTTTTCTTACTAAACATATTAATTACATATTTATCTAAGTTAATAAATTAATTACATATTTCTTATTTATAAAACATATATATTATATATTTACCTATTATAATAAAATTATTTATTGAATGATTATTGTATTCATATTTTTACTAAATTATTTTAACATATTTTCATTTCTAAGAACATCAATCATATATTTCTCAAGTTTCAGTCTTCTATATAAATAAAAATAATAAAATTACAACTTCAAATATAAAATTTAAAATTTCATCTCAAAACAAATAATCACCGATAATCAAAGTTATATATCCAAACACAAAACACAATTGTTAAAGTATTAAATAATTATTATAATAAAACATGCATCAATATGTAAAAATTCTTTAGTTAAAACAAGATAAAATAGTCATTTGATAATTTAATTATAATAAATTGGATAAATACGTAATATATATGTATTAGGAATGAGAAATATGTAATAGATTTTATGTCTTGAAAAAATATGTAATTTATGATATTAAAAAGAAGAAATATGTAAAAATCTCTTATTTTCTCTGGTTATCAAAAAATATAGATAAATTAAATTGTAAATATCTATTTAATTAAACATTATGTTTAAAATTAATATGTATATTATTTTATTTTAGCTTTAATAAACTTTTTTATTATTTTTATTGTGTTATATAATTTATTTTTAGTATTTTATAGGTTATTACTTATTAAATATTAAATTAGAACCTGATTTTGTTTGAGATTGAAAAACTTTTAAATTTCTTAAATCTTTATTGTTTGATTGCATGGAATATACGATATTAGCGATGTAACATGCTTATATAACACCTTGACGAACAGAAAGAACCTAATGTTAGTGATGTCTTCACTCTTATTTACGGTCGAGTAATTGGAGCTAAAGTACCTTTACCTTCGATGTCGACACTAAATGATTATGAAATTCCTCTGTTTTATATTTCTTTATTTTGTTGTTATTAGATTAGTTGTAGGAAGCTATGACTATCTTTACTTTCAAGTAGCACTTGCATATAGATGATAATCATATTATTTGTTATTTTTAAAAATGTCTAACGAATATTAACTACAATTTTTAATTCAAATAAATTTATCATACACATAGAAAATTTATTTTATCGTCTTAATATGTGTGTTGGTTACAAAATAATTGTGTCATGATCTTGTATTGAAGTATATATAATTGACCCATGCATGCATGCAACGTTTATTTAATAGAATATGAACTTTAAAATTTTACTATTTAGCCTCGTTTTTTAATACAAGTAGGTAGGACAAAAAACTTGTAATGATATCATCTAATAAAAAATAATATCCCATAGGCATCCTTTTTAATATTAAAATATATCGACCGATTGATATTGATTTAGAATTCCTATTCTTATTCGTCGTGTAAGGATGCATATTAATTAATTATATAAAGGCCGGTTACTATATAAATTATTGTAATTTTTATGCGAATCGTACAAAGTTATTAGGACATGATACATGTTTTTTGGCAAAAATATAGTTTTGTCCATGTCACAATTACGTATATAAACAAGAAAATTAATGGTTAACCTCATAGAAAAACGATAAGTTGCGGATAAAATTATTCATTTGTAATAATAAGTGTAACTTTCACATCGATTATGGGGAAGGGGAACGAAGTTGTTTACAAGGGAGTGAAATTCTTTTTCACGAAGACGCGTTTGGGCTGGGTGAGTAACTCGTTAGATGAAAACTAAACAGTGAGTTTCTGGATAGAAAAACAATCGGGGGCAAAACAGACAATATATTAATACAGGTTATATGTGTTATTACAGTTTAGCTTTAGTCTTTTCTTTAATATTGGAATTTTAAATTTAAATTGCAGGGATAAGTTAAGGGGTGAGATTTTTAAAATTTTAATTTTTGAATTTTGAATTCATAAGGTGATATATATTTTTGAAATTTATTTATTCGTTTATTTTTTTTTTTAATTTCTTTAAGATGTGAGATTTGATATTAAAAATTAGTTAGAATTTCCGTTATCAAGGTGCAATTTGGTATCAATTCTCTCTTCCATCAGAAGTGCCCAAGCCGAGATTCAAGCAGCCACGTGTGGCGGAGGTTTAAGGAAGGTGATTCAACTTATGAAAGCTTTGTAGGTAAATTGATTTTTTTAAATATTTTGAAGAAAAATATTTATTTTCATCAAAACTCAGATAGCAAAATCGAATTTAACTCTTACATTTATTATATATGGCAACTTGATGGTATATTTGGAAGGCCATAAATGATTTAATTTTTTTAACCGTAAATTTTTATCCTACTACTACTATTAAATTACACCAAGTTACACTATGTCTAGGTTTGAACCCAGGACCTCCCCTTTAAAAGGCAAAGCCTCTATCAAGTGGGCTAGCATCACATTGTGCGGTGGATCGACAGATCATAAAAATATTAATTGGTTTTCATGGAACAATGTAATTGCCCCAAAAGACCTTGACGGATTAGGTAATGTAGCTATGTTAGCCAAATGATGGTGGTGTTATAAATGATTTAATTTTTAATAGAGTCTCGATGGTGCCTATCAATGTTGTGAAAGAAATTAAGGTTAATACATTTTTAATAGATTATTCATTTCTTTTGCCTAGTTTCGGGTCTAAAAGTGAATCTTACCAAAAGTAGATTTTATGGTATTTGTGTGAAGCATAATCAAATGGAGGAAATGGCTGATATACTGCATTATGAAGTATCGGATCCTTTCCTTTCAAGTATTTAGGGTTACAAGTGTAAACAAACATGAATGTAGTTAAAAATTGAAGACCAATAGTTGACAGATCATTAAAATATTAATTGATTTTCTTGGAACAACGTAATTGTCCCAAAAAACCTTGACGGATTAGGTAATGTAGCTATGTTAGCCAAATGACGGTGGTGTTATAAAATGGATGTAAATGGATTATGGAGAAAGGTCATTTGGTGCTTCCATCGTAATTCCAGATCTTAAAATTTTACTCCGGTAAGAATTTCACAACCCGGCCTTTGGAAACAAAATTTTAACATCTCTCGTGAATTCAAAACATGTAGACTGATCTTTCCAATCTTGTCCGGTCTCACTCGAAACCTACGAAAGAGTCTAATAGGGTATGGGATCTCCATCAAATGGGATTGTTTTCAGTTAAAAGTTTGAGGGAGGCAATGCAATTAGCCACAGACACAAGCCTTGGTATACATTTCCGATGGAATTGAATAACTAGACTCCAATTAAAGGCATTTTTTGTTGGAGAGCTTGCTTGGGTCTTATGCGACGATTACAAGTAATTTGTGGAACATTTATTTGTTTCATGACCTTTCTCATAATTGGTATGGGACATTATTTCTTTAAGGCGTAAGCTTCTATCTTTCTATTTTCACGTGAAAGATATCCTTAAATACCATCCCGTTTTCCGAGGGTTCATCCTGATGGAAGAAAGTAATATATACAGTGATACAAACTATCATTTGGTGTTTATGGAGATAGATGTTGAAGTGAGACGATTTTTGAACAAAAACCATCTAGCATTGAAAAGGTAATGGAAGAAACCAAAGTTTTCAGTTTTCTTTGGTTAAAACGTCGATCAAATATTCACGTATTTACATGGGATCAATGGACAAATTTTTATAAAGTTAGTATGGGAATTTAAATGGCATTATCCATGGTGTATGTAATAGGCTAATTTTATATTAGTCTGGTATTTAATAAATTCTTTGTTCGTCTTTAATAAAATAAAAAAATAGCAATGCATCATTGGGTGCTTTAAATGATGACCTGCATTTATGATACATTTTATGTTACTACTCTAATAAAAATATAAATAAAAAAAATACATGTCATCATCATATTTATTCTCATCAAGTTTTTTCTGTCTTTCTCTCCTATTAAATAATCATATTAATTACTAATATTATTTAATTTTTTTATATTAAAATAATTTGTAATAAATTAAGAAAAACATCTTTTTATTAATGTTATTTCTAAAAAAACAAATTTTTATAAAATAAGAATTTTTTTAAAAAAGTCAAAATATTTAAAATTGGTGTTTTTTAAAGAGTAAAATTTTTATAAAATAATTAAAATTAGGAGTTATAATAAGAAAGTTTTTATAAATGATATTTTTTAAAATATTATTTTTAAAATAATATATTTTATTCTATTTATAATAAAAAAGATTTCAATCATATCTCTTATTAAAATATTATTTTATTATTAATAAATTTTAATTTTAGTTAATATTTTATTTATTGAACCCGTGTAATATACGGGTTTAATAAAGATAGTGTATTTATATATAGGCATATAAATAACCAAAATAATCAAACCAAACCGTTGTTAAAATCAAATTTGTCTTTTATATTAATAGCTATATACTATGTTGTAAAACTGTATATTTAATACTAGGTTTAGTAACCCGTGTAGTAAATGAGTTAAATAACTACAATATTAAATAAAATAAATTATATTAATTATAAAACGATATTCTAAGATAAGATATAATTAAAATTACGTATTAGTAAGGATATAAGTAATAAAACAATGATATTAACTTTTTAAACTTTTTTGTTTAAAAAAATTAAACATTTTATTTCAAAACAAACTGTTTTAAAAAAATTTAATATTATAACTCCTAATTTCAAAACAAACTGTTTTAAAAACTATTTTTACTTTTTAAAAACACTAATTTTAAAATATTTTGATGCTTTAAAAAATTCTTATTTTATAAAAATTTATTTCTTTATAAATAACATTAATAAAAGTAACTTTTCTTTAATTTATTACAAGAATTTTTATTCTATAAAAAATTAATAATATTATCAGTAATTATAGTAACTATTAATTAAGAGAGAAAGGCGGAAAAATTTTGATGAGCAGAAATATGATACTGGCACGTGTGCCTCCTATATAACTTTTTATTAGAGTATAAAAATTAATATATTACCTATCCCGTTGTTAACCTTTATTCGTTGATCGACATGAAAACTTGAATGTATTTATTTACTGCATATTGGTTTAAGAGTTGACCAACACGAGATTAATCAAATTAATGGAATCATTTCTCAATAACTTTTTATTTTTATTTTAAAGAAAGATTTAAATAAATAAACTTTTAGAACTAGAAATTATAAAAAGTAATCTCAGCCATTCATTTATTTAATTAATGATTAAGATTAAATTATAAAAAAGTTTATTAAAATTGTATTTTAGGAATGGCTACTTTTATCTACTTTTTACAAGTTTTATCATTTTTTTAAACGTTCATAGTTTTTATGTATGAAATTAATTTTTTATACAAAATTACTTCATAAAAAAAGTGTTATTATCTTTAAAATTAGTATAATATTGTTATATAAAAAGATAAAAAAATCTACGTTTTTATGCTCGTATCTCGTTATTGTGTCTTTAGTGTAGTTTATTATGTTTTTTGTTAATTATTGTGTTTTTCTAAATACTAATGTGTTTTTTTTCAATTATGAATTTTATAAAATATGATGGTGGAATAACATTTTGTGTATATCTAATATGTAAAACATAATAACAAATTAACAACTAATTAATTTAATACATTACACATACTGACAAAATAACACAATGTCTCATTGTGTTTTTTGATCGTCATTTGTTCTTTGAACATTATGAGTTTTGAAAAATAAATTGGTGAAATAATATCATTATGTACTTCTAATATAAAACACAATGTTAGATAACATCAAATTTATATAATCTATTAAAAATAATTACAAAATAACATATTGTGCTATTTTCAACAATATGAGTTTTAAAAAATAAATTTGTGAAAGTACATCATTGTGTACTTTTAATTGTAAGACACAATGATACATAACAAATTTATAATCTATAAAAACATTTAAAAAATAACACTAAATGATTTAAAACGTAAAACATAATGATTAATACATATAACAAATATGTATATGACACAATGAACGTATAAAATAAAATGAGCTGACGTATTTGACACAATAACCAAAATACTCTCCTCTTTAAAATAATAAAAGGGCACGTGTCAAACCCATAATCATTCTTAAGCTTTTTATATTAAACATTATTTTTACTATAAATCTACCCTTATTTTTATGGCAATACCTCATTACATATCAACTACAGCCATACAGGTTTGAACCTGTGTAATCTTTAAACAGTTTTAATTTTGAGTCTTTCGTTTAACTATGAACTCAAGTGGTAGCCGTATTATCTAACCGACTCATTTCATTGTAAAATAAATATACATGTCTATACAAACTTTATACATTGTTAAGTACTTACATTCATAATATTGAAGCATGAGTCTTTTTAATAATGAATATAAAGCGTTAAAACATTCACAGTTGATTTTCTATCTTTATCTATATAACTAAACTAAAAATCACTACTTTTTTTCTTTTTTTTTCAATTAAATAATATTTTTATACTCTTATTATTATTATTTTCTCTCTTCTCTACTTACAACCACTTTCAAAAATATTAAAAATATTATAAGGATTGAATAGTAATTCTCCAAATATACTGATAAACATTAATATATTTTTTTCATTCACTCACAACAAATCAAAATCATTCCCTATAATATAGGAAACAAACTCACATATTTTTAAAGATTCACTATGAATGATCTTATATATCAGTTATATTATAAAAATAATTAAGAAAAGTAGAAAACACTACTAATAATCAAACGAATGTTCGAAATTAAGACTAAAATCAATTTGCTTCCACAAATAATTATTTAAGCAATGCAGAGGTATATTTTGAAGGAGTTATTTAATTAATTAATAGAGTATGATGATCTTATTTATCAGAAGTCGAAGCAGAATTACCATTACTTATTCTAGATTGCTTAATTCAAACCGTAGCACCATCATCCGACGACAAGGACAGTAGAGGCCTCCGGCGTGGAGTCACCCTCACCGGCTCCGGCATGTTGGTCCCGATGAGATGTGGGAAATTAAGCAAAGCTCGGGACCCACGAATCCTATAAGCAGCTTGATCATAAGCCAAAGCTGCATCCTCAGGTGACTCATAAGTCCCCAGCCATATCCGACCCCCACGCCTTGCCGGATCTCTTATCTCAGCTGCGAACTTTCCCCAGGCCCGCCTCCGGACCCCACGGAACTTCCTCCACTCCGACCGCGGGGCGTGAGTCTTATGGGTCACCCCCTCCGGTGCTTCGTTCTTCACCTTTTCTGATGAACAACTCCCTGGACCTGGAGGAAGAAGAAGAAGATCAGCGGTTTCAGAATGATCTTGGGGAAGGTGGTTTTGAATACTTGAATCAAGAAAAGAGAGATCAGAAGAATCTGACATATTTTGTGGTTTTTCTATATGAATGTGCGAGCTAGAGATGTAAGTTTTATGTATCTATAAAAGGGTTAAATTATGATCGACTAAAGAGTATTGAGGTAGGTTATTGGAAGTTGGTTTGGTTTTTCAATTTTGTATGGTAGCCGTCAAGAATTGATATATGATCTTATTTTGAATAGTAATTAAACGACCATATATGATCTTATTTTGAATAGTTAAACGTTAATAACCAATTATTTTTAGCTCAAGAGGATAAAATGAGTTACCTCAAGATATCATAAAAATATGCGGATGTTTTGGTTTCAAGTCTTATCTGTGATACAATAAAAGGGGTTTTTAGATGGGCCAGAGAGTTTTCCTATCTAATGTGAGTTTTCTTCTAAGAATGGTATTAGATTTCATACTTGAGTAATGAAAATAATTGGATTGGCCAGTGGCACGTCAGTAATCTAATTAACAGTTAAAAAAAAAGTTAAACGTCAATAACTTTAGTAACACGAAAAGAAAAGAGAAATAATTTCTAAACTCATACAACCTCAATTAGATATATCACATGGTATATTAGTATGATTATATTTAAACAATGAAATTTTATAAATTCAAATATCGTTATTTCAGATTTCTAACATATATACTCTTTCACCAAAACTTATAATAGGATCCATATGGGAGTTTAATCTTTGATTTTAAGGAGAAATAAAAGTGTATAGTTGTTATATATTAAACTTGTATTTCATGAAATAATTAAATATAAAATTTCAAGTGTTTTAAATGTCTATATAAAATATTGATTTATTAGTTAAGTAATTAAATATGATAGTGTGCAGGGATGCCACTCCAACGCACTGATTAATTCCATGGCTAATGATGGGCTTGGTTTGGGGTAACCTAGGTTCGAGTCTTGAAGCCCCCGGGTTTTACCTATTATCACACTATCATGCCTACGGGCTGGTTGGTGGTTGGGTTTTCCCCAGAATTGGAGACTGGTGGGCTAAGGGATCCGTGCGTGTGGATTAGTGGCCACATTGTGCGTCTTTTTAGCTATTGGAGCATCGCGTACGAAGTGTCTGGCAATTTGCTTAGTTGACCGTTCAAAAAATATATATGATAGTGTGCAAGTTTTCTAATATTAATATACACACACGCATAATTAAATAGTAATTGTCACAATCAGTGTGTTAGATGCAAAAACAACAAAAGAAAAAAGATATGAAGCTTATGTTTAACACCACATAAGTTAGGCAGAACCAATGTTAATATACTGTCGGCATGGAAGCAGAATCATTCATATTGTTTTTTAACTATGATATTATCTACCAATGATCTTTTAGCCTAGTGGTTAAGTGGGAGGCTTTGTTTCTCTTGGAGGTCCAACGTTCAAACTTTGGCATTGGCGAATATTACTAACTTGGTGATACTAACTATAACAACTAACCAGCCGTTCAAAAAAAAACTATGATATTATCGTCTAAAATTTTTAATTAATGAAATTTCGTTTATTTACAAGCCTAATAATTTTTAAGCGTACTTTTTTTACCCATTTTTACATTAGTTTTATTTATTTTAAATTAACTTTATATTTTTATCTTTTTTATTTAATTTGTTTATGTTCCAAGCGAGCTTTTTTTTTAGTTTTTTTTCGAGTGAGCTTCGAGCAAATTTTGAACCGCAAGCTTTTTGGACGGTCCTACACATAGGCGCTCTTACTTTCCCTTGCTAAAACTAGGTTTACTTTGATTCATGCTTTTTAGCAAACTAGCACACAAATATCAAATATTTAACTCAATTTGATTGGTTTACTCTTCTATTTGAATATTTATACTAGGTTTTCTATCATTATCCTTACATTAATAATTATTATTTTTTAATTAAATAATAATATTTATACATTTATCATTAACTAGTGTTTTAACCCGCGCTACGCGCACGGAAGTTTGGTTGTTTTTCCCTGTCTTACGCGACCGTGACTTTCTTCGTTGTCGGGTTGGCTCATCGGAAACCACAAAAGCGTATACCGATACCAGTTCGATTAAATACTGAATACCGATACTAATGTTTGACGTCAAAAACACAAAAAAATAAACGTTTGTGGTCAAAAAGCAAACTTCACTTGTGTTACGCGTAACGAATTTTGGTTGTTTTCCTTTGTCTTACGCTACCGTGACTTACTTCGTTGTCGGGTCGGCTTATCGGAAACCACAAAAGCGTATACCGATACCGGTTCCGATAATATCGAATACCGATACTAATGTTTGAACCCAAAAACAAAAACAAAAAAAATTTGTGTCAAAAAGCAAAAATATAAAACTTTGTTGTTAATCCTAATTAGAATTTGGGTTTTAAATACATTTTGTAAAAATATGTGGTCAATATATAAAAACACAAACTTATATATACATTTTGTAAATTTGAGTGGCCAAAATATTAAAAAGCAAACTTCACTGTAACAGTGAAGTTGCTTTTTAATATATAATATAATTTTTCTTTCTTAATCACTTACAACCACTTTAGAAAATATTAACAAATTTATAAGGGTTGCATAATGATTCCTCATATATACAAAATAGTAATATTTTCTCTCTCCAATACTTACAACTACTTGCAACCACTTTTTTCATCTTTATTTCTATAAGAACATCCAGAACCCGTTCCTTAAATATGAGTAAAATCATTATATTATATGAATTGCTTTTGAGTGGTTATGAGTGAAAAAATGAGAAATATTACCGTTCAATATGTAAATTTAAGAAAATATTGTTTAACACTTATAATTTTTTTTAATATTTTTAAAGTTATTTGTGAGTGGAGGAGAAGAAAAAGATAATAATAAAAATATAAAAAATTATTATTTAATTGAAGAGATGAGAGAAAAAGTAGTGATTTTTAATGTAATTATATAGATAAGAACAAGAATTTAGTTGTAAATGCTCTAAGTACATTAAAAATCATTATTTTTTCTCTCGTTTTCAATTAACTAATAGCTTTTATATTATTATTATTATTTTTTCTTTCTTCTCTATTTACAACAATTTAATTAAAATATTAAAAAACTAATAAATGTGAGCATAGTCTTATTTAATGAACAATAACATATTTTTTATTATTTACTCACAATAATTTCTTATAATATAAAAAACACATTCACAAATATATAAAGGATGATATGGAAATATTCTAATAAAAGCATCAATAATGTCGAAGGTAATTAGCACTCAATACGAAATTTTTTATCGATCAAACACGCTACAATTTTGACCTTTAAGCCATCATCTCGTTATTATTATTTTGAATTGTTAATTGGATAATTGACAAGCCATTGGCCTTCTTGATTATTTTCGTTACCTAAATACGAAATCTGATGCCACCTTCAAAAGAATACTCACATTTTGTGAGAAATACACATGACCCAACTACAATGTATCGTAAAACTTAAACTCAAGACTTTCACCTGTTATTATAAAATCTTGATATACATCATTTTAATTAACTGTTTAAACTAAAAATCATTAGTTTCCTCCTCGTCTATCACTCACAAAGGACGCATAGAAACTATAGAAGCGTGTGTAATAAGCATGATATCTGCCTACCCGCCAACAAGGTTTATTAAATCCTCCCAAAAACTTGCACCTTATCAAAATCAAACAAAGCCCCAGATTCGATTCCTAAAAAGGGCTTCGTTTCTAAGCTTTTGATCCTTCTTTATCCACTTTTATGGCCTCTGCGACACTCGCAAGATACTTTATCATCTTCACTCTGCTTCCCCTGATCACATATTCAATCCCTTTTGTCGTCTTCCATGGTGAGTGTTTCTTTCCCCTTTTGATGATTGAATGGCTCAATTTATGTTTCGCGGCCATCATTCACAAGTTTGTATTTATTATTGCTGATTCGATGAATATTAGTGGTGGAGTTTCTTGGATTTATATTTATCTGGAATCTTTCGTTGATCATTTGATGGTTTCTGTTTGTGGGATTTTCTTGCAGTGAATTGTTTTGTCTTTTCATACAAGTCAACTGATGTGAAGTGTAGTTAGTGTTCAGAGTTTTTACACATAACATTTATAATCTTGGCATTTGGGGGTGTTTGGATGTGGATTTTCAAAATGACTATTGTGACTTGGAGATTCAAAATCAGATAATCATTTGCTTAAAGTTGCTAACATAATACTTTAATTTTGATTTCAAATAATCAGAAAGTCCGAATCATAATTAGTTTATTGAAATACTCCTTGATAATGTGGTAAGCAAAAGGCTTAGTAGGAGTGAAAAGGGTCAACCAGGTGAACTCATACTTAGCTTATTAGGGGATTCTTCCTGATTTCTTTATTTATTATCCTAAGTTTTCTAATTATGGGAATTCATTGAGTTTTTAATATGCTTATTTAACCTTCTTATAGGTGTTGCTGATAGTTGCACCAAGAAAGGGGTCACACATTTCACTGATCTTTTAAGCGAATGGTCTAATGTTCAAGGATATTGCATGTATGTTCTCGTTTAACTTGTAATTATAATATCAATTTTGATATATAGCATAGAAAATATGCATTACATGTTGTACTTAAGTAACAAGTGTTTGCATTGTTTGTAGAGAAATTGGAAATGGAGTGTGGGATTCTTGGTTTATGCCCTTTGAGGATCAGGTGGTTTTTCCATATTCGTTGTGCTAAAATGTTTTTAATAGTTTCCAAAAAATTTACAGTTTTCTGGATGATAATTGGTTAATTTCTGATATGGATTTTTTGTCTTGTCTTGTAGGTTGCGATTGCTTGTGAGAAGGTAATGAAGCCAATGCCAGACATTTCATCGTTTTCATTGTACTCGCTTCTAAACTAGTGTACTTTCTAGCATTAACAGGTGAAGAACATGAGTGAACTCAGTCAAGGTTATAACATACTTGGACTTTCGCAGGTGAGAATATAAAAATAAAGTTAACATTCTTCATAAGAACCAGTTATAAAGAAAAACAACTTCCCCAAGTGAGAAAAAACATGATCTCATAATTAGTTTTCCAATGAATATCATAAAGTCTTTGTGCTTAACCAAAATGAGTGAAAATTTCATCAACGGCTTGTGATTTTGCAGGGTAACTTGATCGGTCGAGGAGTTCTTGAGTTTTGTGATGGAGCGCCTCCGGTAGATGTTTGGCTTAAATTTTTATTTTTATTTTTTGTTTCTTCAACAATGCTTATTCTTTGGGCTATTGTTATGCTTAACTGAAAACGGAGGGAAAAGCGTGATTTGATTGTAAATGGAATTGATATTATCAACTTGTTTATTAACAGGTGAAAAACTTCATATCTGTAGCAGGTCCTCATGCTGGGGAAGCATCAGTCCCATTTTGTGGTGTAAGTTTCAAATATTCTCAAGAAATACACTAGTTTTACAGAACTTTTCGATCATTAAGATCTTGTTTTTTGCTTTTGCAGAGTGGCTTATTGTGTGCTTTGGTGGATGGTTTGATAAAGTTAGCAATTTATAGCACAATTCTCCAGGTTAGATTTCACATCTTTTCCTCCAAACATGAAAAGCAAATAAATATGCAACTTTTTTTGGATTCATGAACCGATGTGTATTCTATATAACAAGTTAATCAAAGAAGCTGTGAGGTCATATCAAAAGTTTCTAAATTTTTAAGAAAACAGGTCAATTTGGGATGCATTTTCTTGATAACATGTCAAATAGCAAAAATATAGCTATCAGGGAAGCGGATCAAATGGGTTGATAGGTGTGTAATCTGCACTCAAATGCCTAAAGAAAAATTTCAAGAAAATATAAAGAAAAACAGCGTTGATGGGTCATCGCCAACCCTACCCATTTTGACCCATAACTTAAAGATTGCCGGTTTGACCCATTTTCCTACTTACTTGACCCACAAATCCTACATACTGCCTGCCTACCTGTTTGGTATTGATGATAGGAATTTGATCTGTAATGAAACACATATAGAAAATTGTGAATTCAGTTAAATGTTTGGAAAGAAAGTAATGATCTCAATCAACTAATTACCTCAAATAAGTTTCAAAGTCGCTCCGAATCTCGATTACATTTCTTGTTGATCACGCAAACATTTACGTTTCCTTTGTGAAACCTGATGTTACTTGTGCAGGAACACTTGGCTCCAGCAAACTACATTAAGATCCCAACTGTAAGTAAAAATATTTTTTATCTCCGCCGTACAGCCATCTTCTCATGTTTAAGCTATAGGTACAAGTGTTTATGCGTTTCTAGCATTTTTTTTAACTAATAATTGGTTCTGTATTGAACGAAACTTTATATATATAACTCGTTTTATAGGATCTTGATGCTTATCGAGAAGGCTGTAAGTTTCTCCCGAAGCTAAACAATGAGTTTGAAAAGAATGCTACATACAAACAAAGATTCTCTAGTTTACAAAATTTGGTGCTAATAATGGTAAGATCATCCTTTTCCAGTTAACTGTTTATGCAGAGCAGAAATATTCAATAGCCAAATGCAGAGAATGTACAACTCTCACTGCATGAAATGCAAATGACTGTAGCATTTCTGTAATGCATTCCATTCAAGGCCTTTTCCAAAAAATTTTTAGGCGTGAGTCAGTTGACCACCAAAGGTTTTGGGTCGAATCCGGAGCTATGTACAAGTTTCAGTACATGAAGTTCGAGTCACCGTAGCCTTTTGTTAATGACAATAATTGAGCGTTTTTGCATCTTGGAATGTCTACACTCTACAGTTTGATAAAGAATTGGTTTTGGTGCCTAAAGAAACCTCTTGGTTTGGATACTTTCCTGATGGAGCCTGGGAACCAATACTTTCAGCAAAAGAGGTAAATTCGCTAATCATGCATTAATGACTCATTTAATACGACTCATCAATAAATGGACCTAGCCTAAATAAATCTATGCATCAATAGGTTGTAGTTGTATTGGTACATTTCATCAATGCATCCTGTGATTTTTTTTTTTTTTTCATTCTGCATATATACACACAGGGTGTTGATGGTGTGCAATAAAATATAAAATTATGTGCATATGATTTACTCGTAGATCATTCCATTGTATAGAACTACAGATGTGTTTGACCCATAGTTTGTAGTTATGCAAATAGGTCCTAGAGTTCTAGATTGGTTGGATAATATTATTCTTACGTGCTATTAGTTATATGACACATCGTATTATCATGCGCCATGAGTGGCTTGGGTCCTATACGCTCTTAGTCCAAGCACAAACACAATACGCTTGAGAAAATTTAGATCGTGCAAGATATCTAACCTAGTACAACATCAACATACCAAATATATTGAGATTGATATTCACTTCGTTCGGGATAAGATGGATATAAATTAGCTACACATTCTGCATATGCATTACAGGATCTTGATTAACTATATGAATGTACAGACACCACTATATGTAGAAGACTGGATCGGTTTGAGGACTTTGGATGAAGCCGGGAGGGTGAAATTTGTAAATGTGACAGGAAGCCATCTTCATATGGCTGATGATGATATGAAGGAGTACATCGTGCCATATTTAGTTGACGAAAATGCCCCTGTAAATTCGACTTTGACAAAATCAACCGGAGAGCAACCTTCTGATCTCATTAGAAAACTAGGTGGACAACAAGATCTACAACTCAAAGTTGTCCATCGCTCATAACAGGAAGTTATTGTCTATTTATTCACCAATATTTGAATGGCTTATGTAATTCTACACAATTTATACATATTATTTCAAAGCTCAAAATGCATGTTCATCGTAATTTTCATGATGCCTGATTCAAAGCTCAGGTAGTTCAAAAGTATAACTAGGGTAGTAGGGTTTGCTCAGGGAGCAAACACAAACCACAACTCAATAATTTAAAAGCTAAAAATGGTTTCACTATTGTGAATTGTCATTTGACTTTGGCCTAAGGATTTAACTTCATAATTGGAGGTGGGCATTTTGGGTTTTGGGCTTAACCTGGAACCAGGTCCAGCCAGGGGTTTTTGGGCCCAAGTATAGTTAGAACCGGGTATGAACCTGGGTCGGGTCCAAGTTGATGAAAAGTTTACCCATTGGAAGCGGGTAGGGTCGGGTATGGTCCTACCCGAGTATAGAGCCGGGTCACTACCCATTGTTGCTAATATATTAAATAAATTAATTGTTATTTTATCATAATTTTTTAAGTACTAGAAGTACATAACATTTTATTTTACTATTATGCTTTTTAGAATTCATCATTTAAAATAAATGCAACAGTGAATGATATTGTATTAGCTTTAATATATAATAAAACATTTGTTTTTATGGTGTAATTTTTATAAAAATAAATATTGTATATAAAAATTATGAATATTTAAAAATATGGACGGAATTGAAAAAAAACCAACAAATATGACTATGCATAAAGTATCTTTCTAACAAATTTTTTTTCTACAAATTAATTTCAATCATTAATTAAAAAGATTAATGTTTAAGATTGTTTTTTATACTTTTTAGATAAACAAAATATTTATATTTGAACGCTTACCACATAGTAATATAGATTAAATAAAAAATAAGTAGGAGTTTAATAATTTTATAAGAATTAATGTCATTTATTAAATAACAGAATTATATCATGCGTATCAAAATTTTAGAATACAGGTTAGAAAAAAAAATGCTCCCATTATTTAAAACTTACAACTGATCAGCTGGATATCATTGTTCACTAGTCAACTGTGCATAAATTTGAATTCAACTGCAAATTGTTTTATTATGTTTTCTAATGTCTACTAATTTAATTGGGCATTTCAATTTGGATTTAACATGTGCAAATTGTTTCATGATGCTTGGTAGTGGTTCTAATGATTTAATTAGGCAGGAAACTTTAATTGGATTCAACCTGTGCTAATTGTTATCAAATGTTTTGTAAATTCTATTTTTATATACCATATTGTACTAATATTGTACTGTAAGTTACAATATGTACATAATTATGAGTTGACCTATATGATATGTTAAGCATAGTATACAGGAGGTATCAAGCTGCAATAGATGTTGGTGATAAGCGCCCTGCAACGACACTCTTGATCCTATCCAGCAGGTTTGTGCACTTGATGACATACTTTGGTTGAAGCATGGAAGTCACCATATGCTCTAGGCTCTCAGAACTATATTTTACATACTTGTTGCTGCCTTCAACCAACCCCAGGTACTTGTGAATGTAGCTCTTGTACACAGGGATTATAACTTCCACTATTAGCCTGCAAGTTTTCCATCTCAAACTGTTATCACACAACACCCATCCCCATTGTTTTCTATATTCTTCTTCAAATGCCTCAGTGAATCCTTTTATTCTGTTCTTCACATCTATTGCCATCATCCTCTCATTCTTGGTCAACAGGGCTGGAATCTTTCCCCAACTCTCTCTCAAATAGACTTGTTCATAGTATTCCACGCGATCCTCGTGTCGCTTTAACCAAGATCCCCCCATTAGATCCCCTAGCCTTGTACCCTTTACATGCTTGCTCAAGTAGCAACTGGTATTCATTATGAAAATACAAGACAAAGCCTTGTCGTCGTATCTCTTTGCCCATGTCTCTAAGTTCATTTCCAATGATTTTATTATGTTGTGAACCTCGGCCGAAACAAGCCCCTTACTAGCGTTGTTCCAACTGCTGTGGATTTCTAGAACTTGGTCCAGTACAGGTCTGTAGTCATCATCTAGCAGCTCTTCCGAATATTCTGTTACGAAACTCACCAATCTTGGAACTGAGCCATCTGGAGGTGGATCCATTAGCTTTTGAAGCTGAACTTGTGCTGAGAGTTCATGGAAAATTTCAAATGTCCCATTGATGACCTTCTTGATGAGATCCCTTGTCTGAGTTTGAATTTCTGAACTGTGTTTCCCGCCAAAAAACCTATTGAAATCATGTCTAAGGTTATTGAGGGTGGCAAAAACATCCAGCAGCTTGAATAGCTTGATTGCTTCTTTCTTAGCTTTTGTAATTGTGTTCCCGAATCTGATGAAACCTTGTATTCCTGATTGCAGTGCTATCTTGGAGAAGCAATCTATCCATGAATCTTGTTCACCAAACAACTGGTGACAGAGTGTGTACTCCAATCCAAGCAGGTGCTTCACTGTGAACTCCAAATGCCTCCCCCATTCGTCTATGTAACCTTCTATATCTTGGACGCTATCAAATTCCGATATTGACATCTCTAGATAGTCCAAATCAAGACCTTGTAAACTTGTTTCAATACTAGTGATACGGACCTTGGCGTACGTAGACATGCACTGGTCCACCCGGTACTTGTCACATGCTGAAAAACACGCGACAATAGCTTTGAGGTTTTGGACTACCCAAAAAGGGAAAACATGTTGTGGTAATGGTAATGAATCAGATACGTCACTTTCCTCATCGCTAGAGGAGAAAAGCGAGGAAGGAACTTGAATGGGCAAACTGTTTTGGACCAAAAGATTCTCGAATTCATCTTCGAGGGCCCTTAAGGCGACACCTAGAATTCCTTGATCCTGAAGACAAAAGTCCTCTGTGTGTTGCACTTGTTGAAGTAAATGCAGGGTCTTGCAAACATTCAAGTGGTCTTGAGCCAACAACTTGGCATCTTGAACCCACTGGATTGCTAGTTTGCTAGTGCTCGTGAGAAGCATGAGCGCCTGTCTGTATCGCTTGACGAGGGATATATAGAGGGTGAGGTTATGGTTTATGTCAGAGGAGGAGACCAAGGCCCCTAGCTCACTGACTAAATTGTAGACATTTAAAACAGCTGTAACAGGTGGGAGTGCGCGATGGACATGGTCGCTGATCGCGCATTGGGAAGCCATGTTTCTGATGGCAGTTTCCAAAGATGGAAAGGTGTGACTAATTCTTGAGAGATTGGCAGAAGTTTTATAAATTTCAAAGTCTACCTGTCTTGATTGGTATAAGCTAGAGTTGAGAAGATCTCTAGTGTGTATGAGATGTTCCATCTCAATTCAAATCAGTTGAATTGAGAAGGAATGAAATGTGATGATTAAGATTAATCGGTTGATTGAAGTTAAAAGTGGTTTGTTGGAATGGGAAGTGTAAATTTCTTCACCAAACATACACCAAACACCAAACATATACCAAATGAAGTTTGAAAGATATTCAAACCAAACTTCACTGCCAATTGCCATGTCTTTACTCATACTATTTCTATATGCTTTTACTTCAACTTTCTTTTATTTTATTTATTTATTTATTTTTTTGACCAGATAGGAAGCTACGACTATGTTTACTTTCAAGTACGTAGCACTTGCATATAGATGAGAATCATATTGATTGTTATTTTTTTATTGACTAATGGAATAAACAACAATTTTCAATTCAAATAAATTTATCATGCACATAAAAAATTGTTTTTATCATCTTAATGTATGTGTTGGATACATAAAAGATGTGTCATGATGTTATATAGAAGTGTACGTATATAATTGAATCATACATGCATGCAACCGTTTATAATAGAATATATGAACTTTAATTACTATACTTTAAAAGAGAAGTAGGTGTATAGTGACAGCTAAGTGATAGCTGGCCATTGATTTTTTTTAATAAAATTTTAAACCTTTTCAAGTGGGGGAATAGGGCAAGCTGCACTGGCCATTGGTATTTTTTTTTATGAAATCTTAAATTTTATAAAGAAATAAATATCATTGTGTTGGAAACAACTTAACTAAAAAGCTTTATGATTTTGTGGTAAAGAGGCTTGGGTGCAAACAATTTAACTGCCTTTTTTTGTTTAGTTTTATTTTTATTCATCAACATTGTTCTTTGAACATGATTATATAAGATTGAATCTTTGTTTTGTTAGAGTTTGCTTGTGTAACTTCTGTTATTTTTATTTATTTATTTTTTTTTACATTTTGTGATTTATTTTGTTTTTTGATTTTATTTTGGGTCAACGTACAAAATGATTATGTCATCTGTACGATGGAGTACTTGTATGAGCTTTACGATGGAGTGAAAGTCGATGAGACGGGTTTTTTTGTAAATTTTCTTGCCTTATGTTTTACGTTGAAATAACAATTGTTGCAACATTTTTGACATCCGAATTTTAATGTTCGGGGTTATATGCGCAACACGCTTGAGAAAAAATCTAGTTTTTACCATTTAGCCTCGTTTTTAAATACAGCAGGTAGGACAAAGAACTTGTAATGATATCATCCAATATAAATAATATCCATTGCTATCTTAAATTAACTATATCTTAAAACCTAATCAGCACACTCTCAATGCAATGCATGGTGTACAAGTTGAAATGCACACAAGTTCCGTGCGTTCTTTAAATATGGTAAACTACTTTTGGTTTGAAAAGTTGAATAATTCTTTTACTATTATAATTACTTTGTATCGCATTTTATTTTCTCTATTATGACTTTAAAAATTTAATCATTTTTCAAATTCCGATGATATCGTTACGACGTGCTTATTTTTATTTATATTCAACGCAAGTTTTGTTAATATATTATTAATTTCTTTCACGACAATGTTGTGACATAATTATACGTTTCGATTTAAATTTCGTATAAAACCAAATCTTCTAACGCACGGCCAAAATCCGTGGTTCAAGTATAATATATTTTTAATTCTTTTTAATATACCGTAATTGTTTTCTATATTTTGAATAAACCGTTATGATTTTATTTCCACCTACATTTTGATATAAATTTTATCCGAACGTCGTAACGCGCGGGCAAAATAATATTAAAATATCATGACCAATAGTTGTGTCAGTATAGCATTACTTACTTATGAATATATTACAAGCCTAAGACATATATGCGTAAATGAGACTTAATGGTTATGAAAGGTGTCTAAGGTAGGAAATCAAATTACGATCTCAACCAACATCTATCCACATAAAAGGTAGTTTCTGAAACACAAATCGATCCATGATACTTCCTAAACCACTACCAGGCACAACAAAAAGAAGGAAACATAGTACGTAAACGTAATCAAAACCATGGAACGATAATTACAATAACTGTAACTAAGATATTCTATCTAATACCCACCCTTAGTAAAAGTGTGGGCAAATCAGACGCTCAGACTTCAACAAACACAATGAATATGTTAGTATTAAATATCGTACAATCTCAAAAAAAAAAAAAAGTAAGAAAAAGAGAGGGCGGAGCAAATGAGGGGTCTTAGAATTTTAAGTCTTTGAGTTATTAATGGCATGGTATTCAGAAGACATGGTAGTATTCAAGATTTTATTTAAAAAGAGAGGTCTTGAGTTTTAAGTATTTCATTTGGCAGGAAAAGAGTTTTAAGTTGGATCAGTGGCTTTTTTCACCTATGATGGGTATCATCCTTAGAGCAATCTCATGTTCGTGACTAATAGACAGACCGATGTACGAGCTCCGTTCAGGGACGTGCCCGCCTAGAGCCCCAAGGTTCCATACTCGAGTAATAGATGATCAGGTAGATCAGTCACCCGTTAATAATTTTACGCGATAAAAAAGGACTTGCCGCGATAAAAAAGGACTTGCCGCGATAAAAAAGGACTTGCCTACCAACAAACCACATAGATCCAGAAGTCAAATTTTTCAAAACACCCAAAAGGTAACAAAGATGCAAGTAAGATCTTGAAAAACTAGCCGGTTTAGAAAAAGAAAAAGAAGATATCTAGTTTATGGTGTATAACCGTTAACATTCGGTTTGACTTTATTACTTTCTAAGTTGATATTTCTGTGCTGAAGATTCTGTCTGTTAGTGCTCCAGGTTCCTTAGCACGATTCTTGCAAATATCTTTGCGTCGAATGGACCAGAAACTGCAGCGGCTGTAGCCCTAAGAACACGCTGTGCACCCAAGTCTCGCAACAGATTCACATGGTGGGTTGCATGTCGGCCACCCCGAAAAGTAAACTGTAAAAATTAATAATCAGCGTTAGTTGATCCAGTTTTGTTAACAGCAGAAGGGAGAATGGCGAGTTTGACCTGAAGAAGAGCAAATGCAGCACACGATTTGAGCACCGCATATGGATTACGCAGCATGGATACAAACCGTGCAATATCAGCTCCACTGAGAATAACAAGAAAACATACATTTAGACATTTTAGGTTGTATCGTATTGTCTGTTGTTTTAGGACCAAATGTACTTCATTCACAGTTCACACTACATGTAGTGGGATTCATAACAGGATTCTATCATTCACTTTAGCATGCATCCTATCCTAGATAACTTTTGACTTTCAGGCATAAATGGATCGCATGTGTGCGCATGCAAATGCATATATAAGCGAATATAAGAATTTGAGTGACCATATATACCTGCATCGCAATTGACCTGCTTCAAGAATGTAGGCAGATATGGCTGCTTGTGTTAATGCTGCAGATGATGATGATAAAGAGGCAGCAGAAAACGCTTGTGGGTCATCCAATTTCAACATGTAATTTTCTATGTAGTTCAAGGCCAGCACCCTCATCCACTCTATGCTAGCACTATATGAGCGGTCATTTGCTGCATATTCCTCCATTCTGTGTCCAATATTAACATAACAATATGGAAATTTGCCACACAAGTCAGCAAGAACATGCGATACAGCTTTATTCAAGATAATTCCTTACAGATTTACCTGCCATCAAACATGTATGCCAAAGCTAAACCGCCCATGAAGCGAGTCATTTTGGATGATGAATAGAAATTCATCAAGACCAGAACGCCCCCCTGGTCCACTATTCGCCGAGCATTTTCCGGGTTGAATGCTAAACTCCAAAGGGCCCCAGCAGCAGTCTTGCGGACATCCTGATATTTGTATACCAATATTTTGATAATTAAATAATCGGTAATAAAAATGAGAGAGTGACTAAGGAAGTGTTTAGATGTATTCTTTAGAACCAATTATGTGACATCTAACAATCAGTTGTAACAAAAGGGGCTGCAGAAGATAGTGGTTGGATGTGCTTTATCCGTTTGAAGTTGTAGTAATTAGATAATCACTTGTTGAGTGTTTAAGAGAATCTTGATTATTTAAGGGGTTTTAGAGATAAGATCACTAAATAGGGTTTTCTTATATATCCTTAGAATAATTTATTGTAAACGACAATTTGTTTTTTGTAACAACTGTAATTACAGGCAAACTTACTTTATCCAAACACTAAGGATTGATTAAGATGATCAGTTTAATAAAGCACATCCAAACACACCCTAGTTAACTATTATGTATATGTTGAATAAACTGAAGATTACAGAGTTGATGTCAATATTCTATAATGTCCAAAATGATTTTCAATACAATCTACAAGGTTTAGTTTAAGTCACAAAATTGAGAAACACAAAGTGAAACTTTTAGAAAGTAACAGAATTTCATGTAATAAAAAGTTAAAAACAGAAAACATTAAAAGCGCTAGAAAAACTAAAATGAGAAAGCCACTCACTTCTGTCCGAGAATTTGCAAGCAGTATGAGCGTTTCAATACCCCCCTTCCGTCCAATTGCAATGCTAGTAGAAATGAAACAGAATTTAGAACATGTATGATTCAAATATTCTGTAATTGCAAGATCGTATACAGATCTAAAGATTATATATAAATTACATTGTTTTTTATTCATTTTCTGATACATCTGTGAGAAAAGATAAAGGGTACCTAGAGAGTTAGGGTATAGTTTCGAAGAAAAAAAAAAAAAGGATTACTGAAAATAATAGTTAGGTCAAAATGACTTGCATTTTCTATAAAAGAGTGATGGATTAATATTTGCATGTACCTATAGGCTTCTGAAGCCGACATTCCCCATAAAGCACCAGCCGCTCTCTCCTTAAGACTTGGAGAGGCATATGAACACGTTTTTGCAAGGGCGACCTGTAATGAGAGAATAATAATAATAACAATAATTACTGCTTAATGCAAAATATTTCTCTGTGGGAAAACATTACAAAGCAAATAGATGGTTTTGCTGGTTTAACATTTTTATTTGTGAAGCCAATTTATATGGTGATGTCATCATATATGTTATTCGCTGAAATTGCTACCTAAGACTCTAGTTTGACCTTTAATAAGTCAACATTTATGAGCTAACTCCTAGTTGCCATATTCATCATTCATCAAAACGGACAAAATGAACGAAGTGCAGGAATATGCATATGAACACATGATACAACTTAAGTGTCTGATCAACCAAAGTATCAGACGATAAAGTCGAAGGACAAAAAGCCATACCAAGGCTTCAACACCACCAGCTAATGCAATCCTTTCGCGATTTCCTTCACTAAATGATAAACTCCGCAATGCACCAGCTGCTTCTTGCCTGTTGAAGAACATATTAGAACAGTTTATACAACAAGGCATAACAAATAAACAACTTAAACAGGTCAAAGAGACCATAAAAGTTAACTACATGGTGTTTGGAATATGGATGTATGTTTTCACTTTTCAAAGTTATTAATCGGAATCAGACAATCAACTGTAACAATCAGACGTTTAAGTGTTTGGCAACTCTGATTTTTTAAGGATATGATGGAAAATGACCTGACGGCATCATGTTGAGAGCGAACAAGTTGAATGAGTGTATCAATAGCTCCAGCTTCTTGTCCGACTGCAGAATTGTTAGTGTTGCTATCACCATGCGCCGTTAAATTAGCCAATGCGCGAGCAGCCTATACCATAATAACCACTAAATAAGATATGGCATTTCTTGATATTTCATTGATTTTACACATTAATATCCCCAAATTACTGAACTAAATATCATATTATTACCAGTTTTTGCACACGCGCGTTGTGTGTACGAGCGAGCGTTACTAAAGCATTAATACCACCAACTGATGCAATTTCCATGCTACACTTATCGTCCGCCGCCAAAATGGCAAGTGCACCTGCTGCTCGTTCCTGAAAATCAAGAAATATTTAAGAAATAATTTCCTTGATTTTTGTACAAATTAGTATGCTTGTTGGTGTATCCACCCTGTTTTTCTTAATTATTTTTAATTTTATTTTAAATAACAATTCCAAATATGTGCATTTTGACATAAAATCAAGGAATCTTTAAGAAACAAATTCTAAATTAATTTTAGTTTTATTTAAATAATGATTCTGCAAATGTACAAATTTAACAAAAAAGATCAACAAATCCTTGAGAAACCAATCCCAGCCTTTACGGATGTCATATATAGTACTTACTGTATATAAGTCAAGTACAGTGCTTAGCATTCTCACATTGCATAAAAAGCCTTCATGTTTTAAGTTATATTCTTTAGTTACTTAATTGCTTTTAGATTTGTACTCGAATGTGCTTCCTCATTTTTTAAATGTGACACAAAATCAAGACACGTACCAGAACGCCATTACCACCTCTAGGCCATTTAAAGATTAAGTCAACTAAAGCTTTTATGCCACCAGCTTCAACAATAGCCACCTTAATCAAGGTTATTCATATTAGTAAATATAAAACTGAGAATCAAAGTATTGAAATTGGACCAACAAATAATAGAAGAAACAACCTTATGCTCTTCCCCAACAGAAAGATTCCCTAGCCCTCCAGCAGCCTCTTCAGCTACCAATCTGTTCATAGATTTTGCTAAGCCTGCAAGAATGGCGATGCCGCCATTTTTAGCCATAGATTTTGCAAACTCCGGATTCGTTGAAAAATTCGCGATTGCCTACAAGAAACAATTTTTTTACTAAATTACCTTAAATTCTCTTTCTTGTGATTACTAAATCAAGAAAGCAAAAAAGATTTAACCTTTGTTGCTTGTGACTGAAGCCCTTCTTTCCAAGATCTTGCATGAGCTAAAAGAAGTTGAACGCCACCACCTTTCACGACAGCCTCAGTCCATCTTACATCAACAATTGTATTTATATAATCAACCATCACGAAAGTTGCAAGCCCGGTGGCTGCCCATTCTTGAACGTCGTCTTGAGAACTCTGCAATAAATTGAGCAAAAGTTCTGCACCTTGATTGAGCCAAAATGGATCAAGCCTGTTTGGGTTAGCCTTGGCTGAACGTAAAAGCAAATGTGCAAGAATCCACTCAACCCAAATCATAATCTCATCCACATTTTCGTCTTTCTTCTTTGACCCGTTTCTCCAATCAGAGAAAATGGCATGTTCTTTCTCTGTATCAGGAAACATACAAGATAGTTCTTCAAAAGTGTCGATAAAGGAACCAAGCATCATTTTACCATGACGATTAGCGCTGGTATATACAGTGGTGTCTTTCTCTAAAGACGGGCAATCAAACACGCACAAAAGCTTCAAACTTTTAAATGACGAAAATAACCTCATGACGAAGCTTGGAATCACATTAGTTCTAGAGACATCTAGACCTATTAAATTAGGAAGTTTGCTCCAATTTTCACCTGCCAAATCCCAGTTTACGTTTGTCGTCCCTGCAACAGATAGAAAACGAAGTGACACAACATTTCCTAATGCCACCTCATCAATCCTTAGACAATCGACAAACCCTATTTCGTGAAGATCCAGGCAACTAGTAGCTAAAGCATTAATGGCCTCTTTATTGACATCCCGGATTCCCGAAAGCCGAAGCTTTTTCAGCTTAGGGCAGGAAAAAGCTACTGCAACTATAGCATTGCTTGTAATATATTCACAGAAATCAGGACAGAGTTGGATGCTTTCAAGAAGCTGGTGACGGGATGCAATTGTTGCAAGATTTGAATCATTTAGCATCCTACAGCAATCACCCCATAATTCTTTCAGATTTTTAGCTCGAATATTGATCAGAGAATCAGTACCGTTAGACCCACGAAACCAAAGTTTTTGGAGATTTGAGCATCGAGAAGCTAAAGAACGCATTAAGCGCCAATCACAACTATGAGCACGGAGATCTAATGATTGCCATAGAAAAGATGAAGATCCAAGTGATCTCCAGCTTTTGCAAGTTGATGACAAATTAGCTCGATCACGATAATTCAAATGAGTAAAAATATTAATTATAGTATCATCAGGCAATCTAGTCCAATCAACAATTTCATCTTCGTTCACTTTTAAACGATCTGCATTCTCTGTTTCGGGTTGATTTGATAAATCCAACGTTTCAGTTCCTTCTGCACACTTACTTCTAACCCTACGATTCATCTTACAGATCCTCACAGAACCAACCACAAACCCTCTCTAAGCTCGCAGAATTATTCACAGCAACACTACAGATTTTGACCCAAAAACCTCATCTTCTTAAAACAACAAAAATCCTTCAATCAATCGGCAATGGGTCACAAAAGCACCCGATTATGAACATGACTCAATCTTTATACACAATTTACGTAAGCATAAAAGAATGCATTTCGAGAACCTCAGGAGCCTTACGATCGAACAAACGCAGGTACACAACAACAAAAGCACAAACAGTAGAGCACAAAATTAAGCAGATTTCATCAAAATCGGCCAACACTAAAAATTTGCAATTACATCAAACAAAAGTTGGCGAATTTCGCAAACCTGATGAGGTTTTTCCATAAAAACCTCTGAATGGGATACCAATCAAGAAAGCAAAAGCCTGTGATTTGAAGAATCTGAAAATGGTGTTGTTTGGAGAGAAAGGGTGATGCAGATGGAGATGAAGAAAGGGGTGTGAAGGGAGAAGAAAAGGGGGCAAATGTGAGCAAAGGACGGCGAGAATTCAGGTATTTAATGCATCAAAGGTGACGAGTGATGACTGATGAGTGATGAGAAGCAAAAAGCCCAAACCCCTCACGGCTTTTGTAGTTTCATCATGCAGTTGAGCGGTGCCCAAGCCAAATTTTGAATATTACATTACATACAGCTCATATTCATTGATTTATCACCTTTGTTCAATATAAATTATAATAATAATATTGTACTTTGTTAATGTAAATTTTTGCATATTCTTGGTTTCTTTTGTTAAATTCAGCAAATTTCTTGTTATTCAATTTAATATATCAGTGTAACTAAAATTTTCATGTGATTTGATAAATTTAAACTTAATAATGTGATAGATTTAACAAAAGATAACAATGCTTATAGATTTATAGACTTACATCACGTTTGAGCGCGTATTTTAGTGAAAATGATTGTTCGAATGAACATAGTAGACGTACATGGTTGTTTTCGTCGTTTGATGTTTAAACTCGTATGTCTAGGGATGAACATACACATGGTGGAATCACCCACATGTGATATTTCTACTACTGTCTTATACGTCCGTATGCCATCAAATCAATCACATGTATAGAGTAGGTTGATTAGTAAAGTAGAAGTTCGGCGTATTACGCCCCATATGTTAAAACATTAACCATACTATCACATCTTGCATCCCACAATCGAGATATTACTTTATTTGAAGGTCACATTAATTTTCTTTCATGGAATTATAGGATATGATTCACAATGAGATACATATAACCCTAATAAAAGACTATCATGATTTCCCTAAAATATTAGTACATTTACAAATAATCACTATGGTGTATATATATTATTTTATTTTAAGTTATTCTTTTATATAATAAAACATAACAATGTCTCAGCCTTGAAAAAGAAAGTCAAAACATGTCGGTTTTTAAAACTAAAAGTGTTAACTTGATGGCAATAGGTGGAGGCAACAATATAGGTAATGGTGATGGTGGCAGTGGAGGCAGAGGCATAGGTGGTGGAGACGATGGTAGGCATGAGGGCATGACAACAAGTGCTGGTGGTATTTTGGTGGTGGTGTCTGTGGTGTTTCCAACTTTGTTGGTCGTGCTCGTTAATTGTGGGTACCAGTTGTGGATGCGGTGAAAATGCTATTGGTGTTGGTGGTGACATTGATGGTGATGATTGAGACGACAAGTAGATAGTAGCCATAAACAATAGTTAAGGCAGTGTTAAGTTGTTAAGCATAAATTGATCTTGGATTTAACTAAAAAGAAGAACTTTTCATCTACTCATAATCTAACAAAAATCTAGTGGTATGATGTTTGTTTTTTCTAATAAGTGGGTATAGATTCTTTCTTAAGTTTAAAAGAAGAAAAAAAAAAAGAGATTTTCGTTCAAATTAAACCGTTTCCGATGCCACGTCACATTCCCCTGTTGAGTTGTAATTACGAAACAAACTCCAACTTTCTATTGAGTTGTAATCAAGCACTTAATACTTCCAGTTAATGCAACCAAGACCTTAATGTTTTCATTTGTTGCGATCCATGCTATAACATCGAATAGTGATTCCACAAATGTTTTTGGCATCAATGTACTTTAAGCGTAGCTTCAAAATACTAGAACTTTTATTTAATTTTTCTATCGTCTTAAAATCTCTTGTTGTGTTATTTTATATGTGAGTGTTCATAATTTAATTTAAACACGTAAAACCACATACAAAACCAGTCATCGGCTTGGTTTACGACCAACTTATAGAATTAAATAACTTTATAGCAGGGTAGTCAAGTTTATCTTTATTAGGATCGTCAAAAAAAAAAATTATGGTCTGGGAGGGGTTGGTGTCAATCCTAATTGACGTCTAGTCGACAATGTTTCATGTTTTATAAATATAAAAAAATTTATAATAGTTGAATAGTATTTTTTTAAATTTTATAAATGAACAGGAAAATTTTCTTTTTCCTCTACTCACAATCATTTCATATAATATAAAAATTTTGCCCGCAAGCTTGGTTCGTTAACAGTATTGGTTTATGTATAGATTATTACTATCCCGCCTAAACATTAACACCCTTTTATAATTATATATCGTCCAAACAAATCAATACCAGGGACGAAACTGCAACAATTTGAAAACTGAAAGGTTCTTGCTAATTAATAAGGATGTGATTATTGGGACACCCTCTCCCTTAATTATAAATCAGCACCTGAGATTTTTATACAGGTCGTATAGCACCATACGTGTTATATAGGAGGGTCGTATAGCCCTGTACGTCAATATAACCTCTTTGACAGTCCCTTGAATTTTTTATCATAATCAGTGTTTCCGACCTTTCATGCTGTGTATGATGCTACAAGAGACGTATAAGAAAATTTCAATTCATAACATTGGTGTGTATTAGACCACTTAATAATTAAAGAAACACAACACTTTAATGACTTGATTAATAAAAAAGCCGATCATTGTACGACGTCATTTCTTCTCCGGCGAACTTCTTCCCGATAATATTTGCATGATCACTTCCGATAATTTTCGGTGAACGGAAAACTTCTATAGAAACAAAGAACTAATGATGAGAGATTCCTCTCGTTCGTCATTTTTCTCCAAGTTTTGGTCTTCAGCTCTCAGAGCTAAACCACTTAGCAATTCGTCCGACGTCGTTCGTATAAACTCCAGCGAAGGTCTAGTCCGTCGCCTCGGTCCATTTGATCTGATTCTCCTCGGCATTGGCGCTTCAATTGGAGCAGGTATCTTTGTCGTCACCGGCTAGTGAGTGTTATTTAAAATTCAAATCAAGTGTGTTGTCGATGCATGCATAGTGTTAATTTGTAGACTGTTGCTTAATCGGTGGTTTTTCATTTACGTAATTGCGTTTATGATGATCATACATCAACCGTTGTCGCCGCTTTTGAAGTTAAACCTAGAATTCATACAATTTTAGCCATGGAAGCACCTACTAATTGAGGCAAAACGTTTTAACTTTGTTATGATACTGGAAATTGATGTAGGAGCTATAACTGGAATTCGACTAAACATTCAGCTCTACAGATTATAGATCTAGCAAGGGCTTAGATTGAATCTGTTCATCTCTTCACCCTTTAGTTAGCTTTGTGTTGCACAAATTGATCCAGGAGGACTCGAATGGGTATTACTAACACATTTATTATTACTATTATTAATATTATTATTGAACTGCTGGAGTTACAAACAGTTTTATGCTTGCGGGAGCATCATGTGTCCTGAATGCTCTTTGTTATGTAGAGTTAGCTTCTTGTTTTCCTGTAGTTGTTGGGGGAGCCTACTTGTATACATACACAGCTTTCAATGAGCTCACTGCTTTTCTAGTTTTTACACAAATGATGCTTGATTATCATATTGGTGCAGCTAGCATAGCGCGAAGCTTAGCGAGCTACATAATTAATATATTAGAATTCATTCCCTTCCTCAAGAACAATATTCCAAATTGGGTTGGACATGGCAGTAAAGAGATTTTTGGGTTTATTTCTATCAATCTATTGGCTCCGGTCCTTCTTGTGCTCTTGACGTTAATCCTATGTCGTGGTGTGGGAGAATCTTCACTACTGAATACTATTGTGACTACAACTAAGGTGCGTTTAATGAAAATGGTATTTCACTGTTCCATTTCTATCTTTAATGATCATATTATGTAAATTTGGGTACTTAAGTTCAATATTAACACCTAACGCCCTTTTGTGGCTAATGACAGATAGTTATTGTTCTTGTGGTGATTATTGTTGGTGCTTTTGAGGTTGTTGGTTCAAACTGGTCACCTTTGCTCCAAATGGTTTTAAATCCATGTTAACAGGGAGGGATGGCTTACTGCCCACAATATTTGCTCGTGTTCATCCAACACGCCACACTCCAATTCAATCTCAGATATGGGTTGGATTTATTGCATGTGTCTTGGCTGGGCTGTTAAATGTGGCACTTGCTCTCACATGTTCTCTCAGTTGGTTCACTGGTAAACCTCCAAAGTTACCAACTTAAAAGAGAAATTTTATTTTCTTTAATATATGCAAAAAAGCAGGAACAAAACATTGAAGTTTAACTGCTAAATTGCTTAACATATTTGCCATCTATCTACAATACTTGAAAAATATAGACAGGATACAAAGGTCAAGAGTGATGAGAGTGTTCAAGCTCCGCCACTGATTTTATTGAGGGGGGGGGGTGTTTTCGTCAGTAGTGTTAATTTTTGGTCTGGTAGTGTAAATTTTTCCTAAAAAAAATTAATTTCGCCCACTACCCCCCTCCTATGGGAGTGTTCAAGCTCCGCCACTGATTTTATTGAGCTAAATATCTCACTATCTTCTGTTTGGACATTCACGTATATTTCTAAAACAGTAAAAATATAGACAGGATACAAAGGTCAAGAGCGAAGAAAGTGCATCTTCCGACCCTAGGTATACCTCACACTTGATAACACATAGAAAGTCTAGGAGATCAAGTAGCAGCTAAACATTAGGTGTGATTGTGTGGATATTTGATACTGCGAAAGTTTGATGAAAACAAGCTTAACTACGTAACCCAACTAGATCGTGGGGGTAGTTATAGTAGTTGAATCTCATCACCTGGCTCGACTTAGAGCTGTGAGTCGGTTACCTCCTGTGGCGTTATAGAACTATGGTGTCGTTGGCCATTTAGCAAGTGCGGTAAACTCGTTTTTTATCAAGTCAAAACCTTTTATTTATTATATGATGTAGATTAGGTTAGCACACACATGCCCGTCTATATATTCTAAAATAATAAAATTATAAATAAATTTTATTTTTATCAATCGTGTAACACGCGAGTAATAACTTAGTGAAAATATAATAAAATTAGTTTGAAATTCTTGCAAAGGAAATTCGTAAGCCCAAAAGAAACACGCACCCATAGGACCAGCCCGGGCCCATTATTCAACAAAACTACGCATCGACCCATTCTCAATCAACGAAGAAACCACGGGCTTTCAAACAAGATCTAAACCGGTTTCTTTCCAATCGTATTCAAACCGGTTTGACGGCTCCCAATCGATCTAAAGTCAAAACCAGTTAAAGAAACTTATGAAATTGTTATCTTAATCATTTATCAACTCGATAGACCCTGATTCTTCATCCTTTTAAATGTTATCATTAAAGGCTAAACAATTGATTCAATAATAATAATAATCATATTGATTATTCAAAATGTTAAGCTATTCAAACATTTATTTAAACCTAAAAGAAATGACGGTAATGCGAACATTTTTTTTTAAGACCAACGAATACTTTTAAGCCAGGTCACTCGGGTAAACCAATTGGCGAATGGCCACTCACGTTTCGCGAACAAAAACAGCGCTGATGACCCGGCCCGCCCAACCTCTAGACCACTTAAAGCATATTGTACCAAGTGAGACTTAAACTCATAACCTATACTTTAAAAAATCATAAGATGTTTTTTTTTTAAATTAATTGATCTAGAGCACATTGGTTAATCTGAAGAGCTTGATATACCATGGTCCCTCTTTAACTAATAACCGTTAAAAGTCCACAAGTTCCTTCCGCATTATTCTATTCGACCAAATATGTTTAGAACAAGTCTTGCTTCAATGTTTGACCTTTTGATTGTGACAAATATACTCTTTTAAATTCATACAAGCAAACTGAAGTTAAGATAACATATTTAACTTATATTTATTAATTAATACATATTAGTTTCATCATTGGAAAAACTAATTAAAAATTAAAAAATATATATATATAACATGAAACTTCAATTTTTTAAAACACCCACCAATTTTTCATATACCTAAATTAAATATAAAATTAACGTAATACGAGAATGTTCAAATCCTCTTCGTCTCATATATTATTAAAATCAAATATATTATTAAACAAAACTTTAAGAATAAATTTTAATAAAGATAAATTATTTCCCAAATATGTAAGTGGGTGTAAAATTAAGTAATGTATTTTCGAAGTTACTATCTACACCACCAATTAGGTTAGACGTTCTAATAGTTTATAGTTGAGGGCATACTTTAATTAACGATAAGATTGTTATCATATGACAGTAAAACCACGAGTTCAATAAGTCAATAGAAATATATGATAACGATGTTTACTGAATTCTCATCACAACGCCGGCTCATTTCCAATGTGTAAATCATCTTCCCAGTTTCATCTATACGCGTGCTCATGAACCTTTTATATTTACAAAACAATTAAGTACAAATTTCTTATCATAAAACGATTAAATAAATCTTTGAAATCAACAAACTATAGCATTCCACTTTTTAATTTACATCAGGATTTGGATCGCCCAAAAGTTTGTTGGGAGTGAAAGAAACAGACAGAAATCGTCATTCATCAGTTTGCAAGAAATCTAACAGACAGCTGTTTCCTTTTTTGTAACGCTTACAATTTCATCCTTTCATCTTTGCTTCACCTTCAAATTAACATCTTCAATTCATCACCATCATCGCATTTACTTCAGCAAAATCCTATGATTATTCATTCCAACCTTTTCTTTTTCAAGATCACGTGCATTCTTCGCTCGATCGATACGTGTTCGATTCTCCTTTACTTCTTGAAATTGCGTATGGGTATTCCTTTGATTTTGTGGGTGGGTCTTTCGTTTTGTGAAATCTAGGGCTTGATTTCCATCATTTTTCCCTAAATTAAAGATCTTTTTCTCAAGGGTAGGTGGGGTTTAGGTGAATCGTTGCGTTTGGTTGGTGAGATGTATATTGAGGAACTTAAAGAGGGCGGGTATGGGGATATTGAGTTTTCCGGTGAATCTCCTGGCGGTGGTGCGGTGGAGGTTTCAGATACGAAAAGGATGTTGGTCGGAGCCGGGGCTCGTGCTCTGTTTTATCCAACACTGTTGTATAATGTTGTGAGGAACAAGATTCAGACACAGTTCCGGTGGTGGGATAGGGTCGATCAGGTATAATCCAACTCTAATTTCACCTTGTTTTGTTGTGTAAATCGATACAATTGTTGGAAGTTAATTTGGGGATTAATATGATCACCCATTTGTAACATATGACTCTTGTTCCGATCAATATTGCTCACTTTGCGCCTGACGAGACCAAGGATTTGGGTTTTGGCATCCCTCCTGTAATTTATCCTCATCAAGCACACTTAAGTACATAGTTCTTCTTTCCTCCACACCAATTCGTCTGATACGCGTTGATGGTGTTTGAGGTTGTACATTAATCTCGATATCTCTTTTGTGGGTGGAACAATGTGGATTTGCCTAAGGTGTCACACCTTTACTTCGCACAAGTGCCAAATAATCAGTTTCATATGAAAGCTTAGAATATTTTTGGGTACATTGATGTTTAAAAAAATTAAATAAATGGTAATAAGCTGTAATGCTAACTATAATTTGGTACCAGTTTGTGTTGTTAGGTGCTGTACCGTTTCCTAGTGATGTTTTCCGCTTGAAAGAACTTGGTGTTTGTGGTGTTGTTACACTTAATGAATCATATGAGACTTTGGTTCCAACATCATTATATCATGTGAGCATTCCAGTTTTAATATTTGCTTTAGTTCTTACTTTATATGATTCTATCCTTATCCTGTTGAACCACTCATCGAGTTCTTTTGTTTTGTTTTGAGTTTTTGTTTGACATGTTTTACTTATAGGCTCATGGAATTGATCATTTGGTGATTCCAACAAGAGATTATCTATTTGCTCCATCATATGATGATATTTGCAAAGCTGTCGAGTTCATCCATGGTAACTGCATTTATCTGTGCATATAGGTGGCATATTGGTGGCGGTCTAGCTAATTAGCGTGCTAAATATGATTAGAAAAGCCAAAAGTCTATTATCGATATAGTGAACCAATTCTTTTGAGTAAAGCAATTTAGAAAGTTGTAAGCGGTTGAATTTTGTCATGTAGCATTTTTTAGCCCGTTCAACCACCTATTTTTTTCTAGCCATGTTCCTAATTTGATCCATTTTCAGGTAACTGTTTGAAATCCCTACCTCTATTTGAGCCTATTATGATGTTTGTTTTGTTGTTTTTGATATATGAAGAAAATGCATCCGCGCATAAAGCAACTTATGTTCATTGTAAGGCTGGGCGGGGTCGCAGTACAACCATTGTTCTCTGTTATTTGGTATGCATCCCAACTTTTGAAAATTTTATGCTAATCTTTAAACTTCGATCGTTTGAGATTTTGTGCTATAATTATAAAATTAACAATTTCAATCCATTTACTTTTCACTGTATGCACCAATCTACTTGTTTTGGCTCCATATTAGCACCTCTAATACTGATTACCAAAACAGGTGAAACACAAACAGATGACACCTGATGCTGCTTATGAGTATGTGAAATCAATTCGACCAAGGGTCCGTTTAGCTTCTTCCCAGTGGAAGGCTGTTCAAGACTACTACTATCTTGACAGAGGTAAAAACGAACTAAAATTTGAAGCGTTTGATGATGCAGCCGTTGTGATGGTGGCAGAATCAGATCTGGAGGGCTACAAAGAGAGTTTTGAGTTGGGTTTGAGCCGAAACAGAAATATTTTGGCAGAGCTTAGCATGATTTGTAGGGCACAGTTTGCTAGTCAGGCTACCATTGCAAGGCTTTCTTGCTTGTGGCTTGGGTGCAATGATGCCGGTCGGAAAATGGGGTCAGATGATTTGGTGAGCTCTGAACAGATGGCAGATGTTGGGATCAACATTCGTGTTCATTGACTCTAGTTTCATGTTGCAAAGTGAAGAGCTGTGTGAAGTGTTAAGGTTCTCAAGTGTGTATATGGAGAGTATGAGTGTCTTTGATACTTCTTATAAAGGAATAATGTAAACGATGATGTAAGTTAAATGCTGAAAGAAACGCATTGGCTTCTGTGTGAATATTATGCTTTCAATACAAAATCAATTTTAAATAGAGTTCCGCTAGCATTTGTTAAAGGAAATGAGATTATATTCTGATGGCGTTCTCATTTTACTACACTTTGATTTGTATCACTATGGAATAGTTTAAACCAAACGACTCATGATCGAAAGTTTCAACTCATTCTCACAGAAAACTTAAATTTTTTATTTATCTTTTTAATTACTTTAATTAAATAACATTCAAACTTTTTAACTTTATTTTCTAATTAATGATTTTTTGACTTGGGGAGTAAAATAACTAATGATCTTATGAAGAAAAAATATTAAAAGCTCCTAATTAGTTGGTTTATCATCTTGATTGGGTTTTAGATATCAAAGTTTTAAATCAAACAGGTGATTAATCATTCGTCAAAATTGTTCAAACAATAGTAATTTGACACAACAGATCAGATACATACCGCTAAAGGCTATTAAGCGATCACCATCACACACTAACTCCATGCATACATATATCTCCAGTTGTCATCTGAGTGAGACATAAACGTTTCATTGTGTTTAGAAAAATACATACCGCTCTGAGTAATCAACCAATAACACCTGTTCATCCTAAACAAATTCCTACCACACATCTTCGCTACTTCTTTATCGAAAACGTTGATCGAAATCCTCTTCAAATCGCGTGTATCTTCTCGAAGCCATCCGAACCAGCAATTGTACCTATTACTATCGAACAAATTTCTACGAAATTTCCATGTAAACGTTTGCCCGGGTCGGAGTAAACTTGGTTCGGGGACCGAGACGTTACATTGATACATTATATAGTTAACATCTACATTGGTAATGTAGACTCTATATGGTTCCAAAATTTTGCTTGAAGGTGGAGTTTTGGTTTTTAAAGAAGTATCAAAACTGTTTGCAAAGACAGAAAGATGTAATGTAAAATAAAGAAGAAAAAATAACCTAGTTAAGAATTTCATTGTTTAAAAGGATACTTAAATATTTTCTTTCGGGTCACAATTAGTTATACACACATATATAGAGGACTGTGGCAGTCATTTAACCCCAAATTAATGAGTTTGTGAGAATATTAAAATGACAACTCAGTTTGTAATCTTTTTAATACTAGAAAATGTTTTAATGACTAATATATACGCATGCATTTATTGTTTCATGTATTATAAATTTATTTAACGTAATTATTTAAAAAACAAATCTGATTGTAACAACTCCAATGTCGGCAATAACTCCTACAGATAAATATAGTGTCTAAATATTTTGGACAGTAAATATTAATGTAGTTACATATTTAATTGATACTTGATTGTATTATATTTTCTTAAGAAACCAATTAATTTTCCACAAATTGTATTTTAAAATTTAAATTATAGTCCATTAATTGGTTCTATACTAATAGTTTAACTAATGAAACTATAACTTTTACTTTTGCTACCAACATAATTCCACTCACTAATGATCATAAATTTATACGTAATTGTGATTTTGCTCACAAGGATGATTTTAAGCGAAATGGAAAAAAATTACATTCCTTGTAAACAAAACCGAATGAAAATCAAATGTAAATTTATGATAATTATACAAATATAGGATTATCATTAACAAATATTAAGTTACAAGTGTTATTGATCAAATTGTCTATGTAAATTATTATCGGTCATTACTCATTACACATTACATAATAGTTTAAATTGTTAAAATTTAGTTCATCTTATATTTAATCATCTAACTGCAATCCCTCTCTTGCATACAAAGATACCATGTTTAGAACAATATATAATACTTTAGCTATCATCCTTTTATTTTGTATTAGACAATCGTCCATAACTGATGTTAAAAAAGTTCTAATGATGTTTTTAGTTAACAAATATATGTGACGATTGTGATTTTTTAATTAAAGTTGAAGTTCTAATGATTAAAGTTCTAATGATAGAGATCACGATACAAATTTCCCTCTGTCATAATCAATGAATGGATGGACAAACAAAGATGAATTTCATTTTGTAATTTTTTTTCTATCAATTAAAGATATCTAACCAATTATGATCTTTTGGACTAGTGCTTAAATGTGAGGTGGGAGGCTTTGCCCCTCTTGGAGGTCCATGATTCAAACCTTGGTATTGACGAATATTACTAATTTGATGATATTAACAACTAACCAACCATTCAAAATTTTATTTAGAGTAAATTGTCGTTTTCATCTCTGTGGTTTGGGCATAATTGCTATTTTCATCTAAAAAGGTTTTTTTTTTTGCATTTGGCTCCCCAGGTTTTAAAAAAAGTTGCCATTATCATCCAAAAACATGAATTTCATGAAAGAAATTTTATCAACAACACGTAAACATAGATTAGAATTTCGTTTTTATATGAAAATTAACATAAATACCCATTTAAACGATGAATATTTAGCATTTTAAAATAATAAAACTACTATTTTTGAATGAAAATGACAATTTTTTTGAAACCTTAGGGAGTCAAATGCAAGAAAAAACCTTTTTTGATAGAAACGACAAACATATTGGTAGGAAAACGGCAATTTACTCTTTTATTTAAAGGTATCTAACTTATATCTTTGATTAAAATGAGAATTTGTATTTGTTCATTCGGGAAACGGGGGATCCTAATTCTTTCTTTTTAACTAGCCAAACACCAAATGAAATTAAATGAAATTTTTATTCCAATCCTTCATTCGTCGAACATACATCTCATAAAATGAATTTGAATTTTATTACACTTGTGTTAATTCAAACGAACCAATTGCACGCTAAGATTGTATGCTTGATCACATTATTTGATTCGAATGAGTATATTAGTTCACTAGATTTAATAAAACCGTGTATTACACGGTTTGAATAAATAAAATATTAAATATAATAAAAATTTATCAAGTATAAAATGATATTTTATGATAAAATATAATTGAAATTACGTATAGTAAGAAAAATATGTAATATAACAAATATATCAACTTTTTAAACTTTTGGTTTAAAACTTTTTTTTCAAAAAAAAAATAATAAATATTTTGTTTCAAAACAACCTGTATTAAAAATATTATTTTTTAAAAATTTTCTTATTATAAATTTCAATTTAACTTTTTAAAAAAACTAATTTTAAAAAAGTTTGATGTTTTGTAAAATTTAAAAATTATTTTTAGAAATAACATTAATAAGAAGATCCTTTTTAAATTTATTAAAAAAACTATTTTTGTTCTAAAAAAGTTAAATAATATTAATAATAATTAAAGTAATTATTTAATAGAAGAGAGAAGCGGGAAAATTTTGATGAGAATGAATGTGGTGCCGCTATGTGTCACCCCGAGATACTCTTTTATTAAAATAGAAAGATTATTAATCATCTCCAATAAACATTAAAAACATATGTAAGTTTTAACTCCAAACCATAAAAATAACTGTCACACATATATAATTATAAATAATCATAAATCATAAACTAATTCCAATTGTACATATATCGTCAATTGTCATCTGACTAAAACATGAACGTCTCATTGTGTTTAGAAAAATAAGCACCACTCTTAGTAATCAACCAGTAACATCTATTCATCCTAAACAAATTCCGGCCACACATCTTGGCCACTTTGTTGTCGAAAACATTGAACGACATCTTCTTCATATCATGTGTGTCTTTCTTAAGCCATCCGAACCAACAATCGTACCTGTTTTCCCCAAACAAATATTTACGAAACTTCCAAGTAAACATGTCCCCGGGTCGGAGTAGGGTTGGCCCGGGGGTGTTACATTGATATATGATAGAATCAACATCTACATCGGTGATGTAGATTCTGTATGGTTCAAGCCATTTGCTCGAAGGTGGCGTGTTGGTTTTTGAAGAAGTATTAGAAGTACTGTTTACGAGGATAAAAAAAATGTAACATGATTAGATAAAGAAGAAAACACCATGTTGTTAAGAACTTCATGGTTTTAGAAGGATGCATTTATGTTTGAGGTTAAGCACGAATATATAGAGTATTGCACGTGGGATCAGTGACCTCAAATTAATGAATTTGTTAAGAAAATTACAGAACACAATTTAATCTTTGTAATACAAACAACTAGACAAGTATACATACATGCATTTAATGTTTGTATCATAAATTTAATCTAAACAATATTTACACTATTAATTAGAAAACTGTTATTAATTTGGAACCAAATCTAAACGTGATATTACTAGTGACCAAAACTGAGCCGCGAGATTCAAAACAGTAGCATGTCGGGCGAAACCAGCCACAAAACACACACAAACTGTGCAAGAATTACGATGGCAAAAGCAGTCTCTAAATTCAGTCATAAAAATAATTCTCGGTTGCAAATCAGTCGCAAAATAGAATTACCTAATGATGTATATTTATTATCATTGTTTCGGTAGCTGATCGCGTGCTAATAATTCAGTGTTTTATTGATCTAAATGTGTGATTTTATACCATGATTAGTGTGAAATAGTTTCAAAGTGTTTCTGTTTTGATTTATAGGTGTTTGGAGTTAAAGGAAGCTTATTTTGGAGAATAAGGGGCCAAACACGAAACTACAAGGACTGAACATGTAAATATCAAAAGTTACAAAAAAAGGCTTGAGTAGGAGTACACCGGCGTATGGTATGCCGGGTATGGGCGTATAATACACCGGGCGGTGTATGGGCGGCGTATCAGTGGGCGTATTTGAAAAAAATTTCAGAAAGTTGGGCGTATGGAGGTTGAGGGGAGCGTATGATACACCTAGGGCCGGCGTATCATACGCTGGTTGCTGAACAAACTCCGAATTTGATGGATTTTCAAGTTTATTTAAACCTATCTAACCCTAATGCGATGGAGAACTTTTCCCGTCCAAAAATAGGTGATTTCAATGAGTATTTTGGTGGTTTCCATCATCCCAACACATCCCAAATCACCTCTAATCATCATCCCAACAAGATTGAAGATCTAATGAAGATGATGTGTGGCTAGGCTGTTCGTGATTGCTTCAGGGAAAATCAATTATGTTAAGTAATACTTCTTATATTTTTTTATTAAGGTTTTATTGAACAATAGTCTTTTAATGTAATTCTATTTTTTGTTTAAGTTAAGAGATTCGTTTATAAATAAAATTGCTTATTGAGATTATCAGTTTTTGGTTTCCTTGTATCGTGAGTTCATTCAGATTAAGAAGTATTTTGATATAAATGAATTAATAACATTGTCAACATGATGTTTCATCTCATAAAAATTTTCCCGCCTAAACATCATTTAACAAATTTTCCGTAAAACATGTTATCTTATTTATTTTAAAGATTTTAGTTTCTTAACTAACTCAATCACCACCAAATGTATAAATATTTTAAATTCCTTAGATCAATCATTCCAAAACTTATTTAATCCCTTAAATTCTATATTAATCATCTCACAATTTTTAATTTTTGCATTATCGATAGCTAATTTATTATTTACTAGCTTTAATCGACCCATGTATTACAAGTGTTGAATAAATAAAATATTAAATAGAATTAAAATTTGTTAATAATAAAATAATAATTAATATAAGATATGATTGAAATCTATCTTATTAAAAAAATATTTTAAAAAATATCATTTATAAAAACTTTTTTATTATAACTCTTAATTTTAATTATTTTATAAAAAATTACTTTTTAAAAAACACCAATTTTAAATATTTCGTATTTTTAAAAACGTTTGATGTTTTAATAAATTTTCTTATTTTATAAAAATTTGTTTATTTAGAAATAGCATTAATAAAAATATCTTTTTGTTAATTTATTAAAAATTATTTTAATATAAAAAAGAATTAATTAATATTATTAATTAATATGATTATTTAATAGGAGAGATAAGGGGAAAAAATTTGGTGAGCATAATTGTGGTGATACCATGCGTTCTTTTTATTTACCTTTTTATTAGAGTATAAAAATTATTGGTCAATGATTATCTATTCTTATTCGATTTGTTCAAAAATCAAGTAAGGTATTTTCATCTTTTATAACCGTACATACTATACATTCTATGATTATTTTTTGTTTCCTTTATGCTTTTTGTTATTCGTTACTATTTTGTTTTGAAGGTATTAATTTCATTGTTTACTTTATGATTTATATTTTAATATTTATCTTAGTGACTTATTAAATATCTATCATTAGGTTTTGATTATCTCAATGAAAACATAATCAACATTGGTTTATTGTTACTGATAGTAGATTGATTTCAAATTAAGTCTATATTATATGCAATAATCAAATAATTTCGGCTTATAAATTTATAGTTGTCTTATTTCGTCAATAAACTTTTCTATCTTTTTAAATTTCTTTTCTAGGCATGAAAAACCTTTTAGTTGTTTGATTTCCCCAAAACTGCGTTTTCAAATCTTTTTTAACAAGCTATTACGTCGAATATACATAAATTTCCAAACTCTAAATAAAAACTAATTGTTTTATCGTTTTTCCTCCAATTAAATATCAACATTATTATTTTTTTAAATAAGAGGTTCTCTATACATTAAGTATTACACATTTTAAAAAGATAAATTTCAGCAAAAACTTTATTCAATAATATTAAATTCAAATTAATGGTTTGTCAATAAGCATTTCACTTTAATATGTAATATTTGAAAAGTTTAATATTTTTTTTAAGAGTTTTCTTATTGATAGCTAAAGAAAGAGCCAACCAAATGAATCTTACGTTTATGTATTTAATTTTAGTGTATGTAAAATTGATCAACATTTTCGCTATTCAACAATGTTGTTTCTTTTGTTGTAATAGAGATTGAATACAATCTATTTCATTGTATTATCATTTGAGTTAAATACAAATAATGTTTAAATATTTATTTATATTTTTAAATTATATATTTTTGTATTTTCAACCCGTGTAATATACGGGTTAACCTAGTATTTTTGCAAAGCATGACGTAAGTACCAGGTTTGATGGGCCGTCGTAAGCGACCGCACATGCCAACAACCGCAGAAGCCCTAATTCCACCATCCCCTTCTTTATAAGTCCTCGTATCCATCTAATAGCTTAGGTTTTCCTCCCTTGTGTTTTCTTCCAACTTCAACTTCAAATCACCACCGCTTCCTCTGCAAACGCAAACACACAGATCCCATCCTTCTCTCAGGTACGTACGATGATTCTTGTTTTCTCTCTTTTCACCACTATTTTCATTCCTTTTATTACCTGCTACTTTTTCGGTCTTCGTCAAAATTAGGTTTTCCATCCGTCAGTTTGAACTGCCAATAGTCATTAGATCTATCTCATTACTTCTAGTTTTGGCTCTTTTTCACGATTCCGTTTTTGATCCATCAATTTGGACGTTTATATACTTATATATTCCCATTGCTTGCTTAGCTTGAAGATGCCATAACAAGTTTGCTAAACACCCTTTTCTATATGGGTGATCCTCTTTACAGCATAAAGTGAAATCACAGAAGACACAAGTGTTAGCATATAGGGACTTAGGCTGGCAGTTTGATTGTTGTGCTTTATGGTCTTTTTTTTAAGGTTTGAAATAAACATAACAAGTTATCTGCTACTCTGCTGTAATGAACTGAGCTTAGATTTTTTCATGGTTTATCGAAACCGGTTAATCGAATAAACCAGCCAAACTAAAGCTATTTGGCTAGTTGGCCGAACCAAACTAATCTCTATCAGTCAGTATATATTAATTACTAAATCTAATCCAGTATTGTACAGTGATAGTTTTGTTTGAATTCCTTGCCTATGTTTGTACTGGTTAGGTTTATGTTTATGTGCTATTTTGTTCCTGTAATTTGAAACAAAGAAATTTAAAGATTCACCCAAACTGCTGAACCAGCTGATGTTATAATCTGAATTTAGAACTTAGAAGACGTGGTTCAGTTAAGTGCTTCAATATGTGTATGAGAGGGGTCCCAAGTTCAAATCCTATAATTAGCGAAGTGGCAAGCGTTTGAGTACTTCTAGTAGACGTCTCATGTTTGAATATAGCTTCCACTGGTTTACTGTCTTTTAACCCCTTGAATGTTCAACACAAGCTGTGTTTTACCTAACTCTATAGGTTAGCATGGTATTGGTGGGGTCCCATGAGTTCTACGGTAATGGGTTCTCATGGTTGCCAAAAGAATTATGTAGGAAGATTTTTGATTATTTGAGAAAGAAAACATTTTTTCCAGAATTTCGTTTTAAGACTTGACTGCTATTTGATATGGATTTAAGTTACATGTTTCTTTTACAAGCGTTGTATTAATCTTTTGTTTTGTATCTTGAATGTGGAAATCCTATCAAATGACCCTTTTCTATATATTCTATTAGATCCATATCACGATATCATAGTTACTCAAATCTCTTTTATTGTTATAGTTTTGTATACCTCCAGTCCTCCATCAACATCATGTTTGGACGTGTTCCTAAGAAAAGTGATAATACGAAGTATTATGAAGTTCTTGGTGTTCCTCAAAGTGCATCTCAAGATGAACTAAAGAAGGCTTACCGTAAATCGGCCATAAAGAATCATCCTGACAAAGGTGGAGACCCTGAGAAGGTGAATTTTTATAACTTAAATGCCATATTTCATTAGATTCACGGATATAACAAGTTTAAGGATATGAAAGTTGTCATTTGATTATTGCGTCTTCAAGTCAAATTGCCATAGTTAGTTTCAGATGAAGTGATTCTGATATGATATGACTATCTCATAAATTAGGTTCAAAGTAATTGGTCTTGAATAGGTAGCTTCTTACTCGTTACAAGAAGATTGATTACTTAGAAAGCTATATTTATATAGCTTTTTTTTAATGTATTAAAAATAGTACTCTAGTCTCTAGTTGATAGAAAATAAGTTTGTCGTATAAGGATGTTTTTTGGTCACATTATGTCGGCTTATCCGTCAGTCGTGTTGCGGGCAATTTTCCATCCACTGCACGAGTGGATCTATTCATTACTTATATAGCAGTAAAAACATCAAACACCAGAAGCATATCCAAACTGAATACTGCACCATGTTTTATTATAGTTGATTATCTGATACCATTTAAACGCTCCCTTTATAATGATACTCTCTTGTTTTATTTCTAAACTTGTGTTACTATTCAGTTCAAAGAATTATCTCAAGCATATGAAGTTCTTAGTGATCCAGAAAAAAGAGAAATTTATGATCAATACGGTGAAGATGCTTTGAAAGAGGGCATGGGAGGGGGCGGCGGCTCCTCTGGGAACCCATTTGATATCTTTGAGCAGTTTTTTGGTGGCGGTGGATTTGGTGGTAAGACTTATTTTTGTAACCCTCTTTTTTATAATTTTTTTCAAATTTCTTTACTGATTTAGTCACTAATTTATCATGGAAATGCTTTTTATTATTTAGGTGGTGGAAGTTCAAGGACAAGAAAGAAACAAGGAGAAGATGTAAGACAAGTTCTTAAGGTTTCTTTAGAGGATGTTTATAATGGCACTACCAAGAAACTCTCTCTGTCAAGGAATATATTGTGCAAGAAGTGTAAAGGGTACATCACAAAAACTCCTTTTTTCATCAGTTAAAACATTATTATAATTCAAATGGATAATATAAACAATTATATAAGCATGAAATCAATTAAACGAGCTGAAAGTTGTTGAAGAATATTCAAATGTTTACAAGTAACAACATTATAGATGGTTTATTCAATAAGATTGTATCTTTTAATAATCTGTTTTTACACTTCATTTTTTATTAACTTAGCTATTTATAAAATATAAATTAATGGAGAAAAATCGTTGGCGGGTCAACTTGAACTGTACTAAAAGTACTTGGCTTGATCCGAACCCATATGACCATTTTGTCATTTCTAGCCAAATTCAAGAGAAGCTTTTTTGTGCACTAGATATGATGATTATATTTATAAATACATTTAATATATCAGGAAAGGTTCAAAGAGCGGTGCTTCGTCAAGATGTTATGGATGCCAAGGTTCTGGGATGCGGGTCACAACCCGGCAAATCGCCCCAGGAATGATCCAACAAATGCAGCATGTTTGTCCTGAATGTAGAGGATCTGGTATTTCCCAAACCCTTGCAGCTCTGTTATCTTCTTTGTGTGAAAGTATATATTTTTCTACTTCCATAAATCTTGAAATTATGTTATATTAAACAGGCGAATCCATCAATGAGAGAGATCGTTGCCAACAGTGCAAAGGAAAGAAGGTTACAAAGGAGAAGAAAGTGCTTGAAGTTCATGTAGAAAAGGGAATGCAAAATGGTCAAAAAATTGTGTTTGAAGGTCAAGCTGATGAGGCTGTAAGTAAAATTGGATCATTGTTAAGATATTTGTAATGTTGTTCTGTATGTACAGTCGTGTGGGCCTAATGCGTTTTACATCAATGGTTGGCTTTGACTGATATTTATATATTTTGCAGCCTGATACTGTCACAGGAGATATTGTTTTCATATTGCAATTGAAAGAACACCCCAAATTTCAGAGGAAACAAGACGATCTTTATGTGGAACATAATGTCAGCTTAACAGAAGCGCTCTGTGGGTTTCGTTTTGTTCTTACTCATCTTGATGGTAGACAACTTCTTATTAAAACAAACCCTGGAGAAGTCATCAAACCTGGTACAATAGAATCAGAAACCCTCTTTTAATGAATTTCATTGTTTACTTCTTTTTAACTGATCTTTGACTTTTGTAGTCAAAGAGTACAAAAATCAAAGACCCTTTTCTTAAATTTCTTTATTTATATGTTTCTTGAAAAGATTTGATATCTTAAGTTAAAGAGTTTGTACAGATTTGACTTTTGATATTTGACCGTTGTTTTTTTTTTTCTTTATCAAATACAGATCAATACAAAGGAATCAACGATGAGGGAATGCCACAATGGCAGAGACCGTTCATGAAGGGGAAGCTTGTAATCCATTTCGACGTCGCATTTCCTGAAACAGGTGTCCTGACCCCCGAAAAATGCAAGATTCTCAAGACCATTTTACCCTCTGGTGGGGCCAGCATTAGTTCATCGGACATTACATTGGACGATGCTGAAGAGACCATTTTACATGATGTTAACATGGAAGAAGAAATGAGAAGGAAAGAGTATCAGAGGCAACAGGAAGCTTATGATGAAGACTATGAGGATGATGAACCTGGAATGCCGAGTGTGGGTTGTACCCAGCAGTAAAACCATCTTTCGGTTTTATAGATGGTAGAGATATTATGTTTTTTCTGCTCACCTGCTTCATATACCTGCTTTTAGTAATGCCATATTATTTTTATTAACTTGCCTTGTTTTGTTGATTTTATGGTACATTTGAATTATGCTTATGAAATTGATTCATTATAGTGTGCTTATTTGTTTTGGTTTTTAATTGTGATATATAAGATGGTTATGTAACGCATTACAGAATCATATAGCATGAATCAGGAAGTCAATCTGCACAATCATAATCTTATAACTCTGGTTACTGTCACAATAAACTGCAGTGGCAAATACCCTTAACTTATGTTTGATGAAACTGTTCTAATATATGTGATCATGGGACTTTAAGTTTCTCGACCTAATCAGTCAAAGATGCGGAAAGATGATACAGATCTTGAATGCATGAAGTACTATGTGCAGTGATGGTAGTACTCTACTACCATTTCAGGTATATTTTTGTCTACATTCAAAATGACAAGTGAAAAGATTAAGTGGTAGATGAAACCATTTTTCTGTGTTCAATAAACAACACTTTTTGTATTTTTTTTAATCAAAGCCATCAGTATCTAACTACTCCATTGAATCAAACAAACATGCTACTAAAGGACTCCTTAATTTGTTTATAATACATAAAGAATCCAACTCAAATTATAGTTAAAAGTAAAGCAAAAATTCAGTGATAAAATGAAGTTTTTATTGTTTAAAACATAAAATGGATACATTAAAAATCATACCTGATGTTTGACTTAACACCTGCTTTATGCAGATTCTGGAGAAGAGCAAAATCGCTTCACGTTTTGATTTACGTAGCTTTATCCTATATTTTATGTTGGAGACTGGTTTTGCTATTGCTTTGAAATAAATTAGGAATATATTGTGTTGTATAATTTCAAACAATAACCAACAAATAATGACCTAGAATCAATTAGGCACTCGATTAATTAATCAATTGATCTATGACATCATTTTGTATTCATATTTAATAATAAGATAATTATTATTAAACCATATATTTTGGAAGAAAATACATCACGATGAGCCCACATTATTGCGCAAAAGACCAATAAATGTATGGCCACATAATTGTAAGCTAGTGGCTTGCAAGTAAATATGACAAAATGCCTAACGATAAATATATAAATATATCAACATGTTTCATGCTTAATTGTAAAAGGTGATTCAGAATAACCTTTTCTTCAAATCACAAATTTTTATTTTTAATTTCATAAAGACAAGTGAACTAAAGTATATGCAACTTACGGGTTGTTTGAGAATTTTGCGTTTAACCATTAAAAGATCTAATTAAATAAAAGGTAACATATGAATTATTTAATGTGTTTTTAAAACTTAACTATTAAGATCCCGTTCGATTCACAAAATTCTCTAGAATTGAAATTGGAATTAAAATTTTTTTTATTCAAAATCCTATATGGTTAATCAACAAATAAAATTGGAAAAGAAATTTTTTTTCCTTATTCGTTGAAGTTCACTTTCCTTCCACTATACTTAACAATCCAATGAAATGTTCCAATTCAAATTTCAATTTCTTTACAAAATATTCTACGAATCAAACTAGGGGTGAGCAGATAGATTTAACCGAATCATAACCGAATTAACCGCATTAACCGAACCAAATTAACTGAACCGAACAATTAACCGACGGTTCGGTTAAGCATAATCGATTAACCGCACATTGCGGTTCGGTTTAGGTTTTGATGTGCAAATTAACCGCATTAACCGCACCGAACCGAATGTCATTAATGTATAATAAATTTACAATATTTCTCATGATTTTAATAGAATTTCATATATTCATCATTTTAATTCTTATTTATAAATATATATTTACATAGTGGATTCTGTAATGTATTAAAAAAACAACATAAACAAACAGAAGCAATGCAAAACGCGCGGACATATTGTTTTATGCGCACCCTAACTTCGATTTCGGTTTTGACAACACCTTAAAAACGAACCATATCGTGCACACCCTTATAAAATTGGTCTAAACTTAACCTACCAATAATTTATTAGTTAATATTTTGGTTTAAAAGCATATGTTAAATATATTGGTCAATTAACCGAAATTAACCGCAAATTAACCATAACCGGTGGTTAACCGAAGTTTCGGTTGCGGTTACGGTTAAAAAAATGCTATTAACCGAACCCGCGGTTTCGGTTTTGAAAATTGTATTAACTGCACCGAACCGCACCGCGCACACCCCTAAATCAAACGGGCTCATAAACCATTAAGAGGTGTCTTTTAGGTGAATTAAACACATTGTACCTTTGCCGATTCAGATGTAAACTCTTAATAAAATCATTAAAAGTTTACCAAACACCCTCTTAACTATTACCATCTATTACAAGATACAACCATCCGTGGTAATTAATTACTGATTAACAATATCCCTATAAACACACCACCTCGTCATAAGTTAGTACACACTCATAAATTATTTTATCATGCTATATATAACGAGTTACGAATAAATTAACATAAAAATAATTTTGAGAGTAATAAGTGTATGAATACACTTATGGAGACTGAAGGTTAGTCTCATGATTAAACTTATACGGAGAAATTAATAATGTCCTTTGTACATAGCGATAGTGTCGGTTCCAAGGATACACATCATTTTTATTTCACCATCATACAAGACAATCATGATAGTTATTGATTAGAAATTTTATGGGAGACATTTCTTCTCTTTTTGAGCTTTATCTTTGATATTGACATTTATCTTAATCTTTTTTAACACACTTCCATCACATGTTAAACAAATATTAGTTAATTTCTTTCAATAATATAGTTTTTATAATACAATTTATTTCAATTTGTGTACATATTAATGAATAAACCTACTAAAAAATCAACTCAATCCTACCAACACCTTTTTGAAATTTGTCCATTCAATTTTACTACTTTAGATAATACAACTTTAGATAATGCTAGAAGAATAAGATGCTATACATGTAGGCCTATAACTTTTCCTTATTTAAACCAATTTCATCATTTTATGCTTGAATCAATTTCAAATCCACTCATTTACCTCTTAATTTTTGTCCCACCCATTCAACAATAACATTCTTTTCTAGCTGGCAACCACAAGTATACTATCATGGAACAACAACACACTAACATGGACAATGAAGGTCAAGTTAACATGTTATCACCTTCCGCCACCACCGCCACTCGTAAAGGTTCAAAGAGACCCCAAGAGCAAAACATTGGCAATGAGAAGCAAATCCGGCATGAAAGTAGAGGCAGCGGCTATGGTGGCGGCGAACATCATCCAACTTATCGCGGTGTAAGAATGAGAAGCTGGGGCAAATGGGTGTCGGAAATTCGCGAGCCTAGGAAGAAATCAAGAATATGGCTAGGAACATTCTCAACTGCTGAGATGGCGGCTCGAGCCCATGATGTAGCTGCAATAGCAATAAAAGGTCATTCTGCTTTCCTAAACTTCCCGGACATGGTGCATCTACTTCCACAGCCAGCCACCACTTCACCCAAAGACATTCAAGAAGCCGCGGCCAAGGCTGCCGCCTCTTGTGGTGGTGATGAAGCCGAGCCGCCTAGCCAGGAAACGCTATCTGGCTCAAATTCATCAAACGTTTTATCATCATCAGATAACACTCAAGATTCAGTGGCATCACAGCCCACAGAAGAAGATGGTGATGATACATTCTTTCACTTGCCAGATCTTTCTTTCGATAACGATGGCTCGCCGTATTATTCTTCTTCATGGCAGTTGGTGGATGAGCTTAATTCTGCAGGCTTTCTGCTTGAAGCTGATCAAGAGTCATTTGTTTGGTAAATATGTCACCACCATGGTAAAAATGAATTCTGTAAAAACTGCAACCAGTTTATACAACTTAATTGGTACACCATTTAGTTAACTGCTTGTAAAATATCAACAATAATTGTCCCAAAGGGACATTAATTTGTTTTGCTTCTATACTGGAGACTAATTGTTCCGGCCATACTAGAGATTAATTGTTTAAATCTTCACAAAATAGATCAGGAGCTCTTGTAAATAAAAATAAAAAATCATATCAAAGCTACAACGTAACTTTGAGTGATTCTCAAGAATCGTTTCATTTTGTTTTGAAATAATTCTGAATTTATTTTACGTGTGGAACTGTTTTTGTTGACGATTAAATACGCGTATATCCAAAAGCAAATACAAATTTTTTTATCTTTTAAAAATTTATAAGCAATCTAGCTTTATATTGCAAAATGCATATACAAATCACATAGACACTAAATGAGAAGTTAATCTATTACAGTCAGATTCACTTTTCTTAAAGAAGAAAGTTATCAGTTTTTTAAATTGGATGTTTGATTTATAATTTCTTAGTCTTTTTAATTTTAATATTTTAACCAAGTTATTGAATTATCATATCTAAAAATAAATTCTAATTATTTTATCCCAATAACGTTTAAGAAAAAGTCACCTCATACTAAAACCCAGTACTAACAAATAGGTAAAAGCGGTTGAAATTTACATCCCACGAAAACGATCGTAAATTAGCGACCGGAATTAACTTGTTATGAAGTTAACCACGAACCAAAACGGACACAAATTTATTGACCAAAACAAACTAGGCATAAAATTAAGTATTCAAACTAAGGCGGCTTAACACATTTTGGAGCCTGAAACGACCTTGAGTCCTTTTTATGAAAGAAATAAAAATTCTTTTTTACTTATATCAAAAAAATTATAAAAGCATTTATCCTAAACAAAAACCAATGTGTGACACTACACTACCTTCCCCACCCACATATTTTTCTTCATTAACCACACTTTCTTTCATGCAAAAGAATTACAAGAATCACATAAATAAACTTATAATTGTCTTGTTAATTATCTACTTTTATTTCTCTTTAAAAACATAAAGATTAATGAATTGTCACATAAACTCTTAAGGGTTTTTAGATTTTGAGAGCCTAAAACGGTTGATTTAGTTGTTGTTACTGTACAAACTCTTCCGAACTAAAATAAAAATGAATGCAAAATTAGCTAGTCGCAGATATAGTTACTAATTTTAGAAATGAACAACATTAATCATTACTGCATGATCATGAGCTTCCTTTAGATGGAGAGTTCCATTTATGGATGATTAATTATTTCTTTGTAATTGTGATACTTAGAAGATCTAGCAGTGAAATGATTAATAAGGTGAACGAAGATGATGGAATCACATGTACTTGTGATTATTATGAAGAATAATGATTTATTATTGTACGAGTAAAAAAGAAAGAAAATGGATATGAAAATATCATCATGCAATTATGACTTATTGGATATATATATTTAGTTTTAAATATTTTAATGTAATTATATTGACTAGTCGATCAATGTGATTACGATATTCATCAAACAAGTCAGGAGGTGTGGAGTGCACGCTTGTTTGAATTTATTGTGATTTTCGATATTAGAACCTCCTTTGGGGTAAACCGTTAGCTACGATGGTTCCAAGGGGGTAGCCCCCTTGGCGGGATCCGTAGGCAACGTCTCTGGAAACAAGGTTCAAAGGACAGAGCCCCTAGCTGAGGATGAGCTAGTTACTAATTTAAAAAATGAAGAACATTAATCATTACTACATGATCATGAACGTCCTTTAGATGGAGAGTTCCTTTATGAATGATCAATATTTCTTTGTAATTGTGATACTTAGAAGATTTAGTCGTGAAATGATTAATATGGTGGTAAAAAGTGAGTGTTTTGAACATAAAAATTGTCGAAAGATCACATCCCTGTAAAAATATGAATAACTCCCTCAATAGATTCATATATCGTTTCTAAATTTCTGAATTTTATCCGATTGAAAGTTTAGATTGGGGTTTCAATCTAAAAGTGTTCTTCACGACTTTCATATCATCCGATTTATTTGAATCAATTTGTTAACATTTAGCTTAGTTATATATTATATATTTTAAATTTTCATTATTAAAGATAAATCATAATTAGTTTTCAGAGTAATTATTTTCTATGTAATTTCAGATACAAAAGATCTTCATCAATCATCATTCATTAAATATACAGAAAATAATATTTAACTATTATTTTCTTGTTTCCCTTCTCTTCATTCTTTTATAGTTTTATAACCTTTTATCATCACTACTATTTTTGTCTAATTTGCCTTTTAAGTATATATATAAAAAAGGTTACCAACTACTCGCAAGAGGCCCCTCATGAAAGTGGCAAAAAGAACATGACAAGATCTTAATGCTAATTAAAACTAAATTACCAACCCTTCTTTATTCTGTTCTAGTAAATCAAAAAACAATAAGCACAATTATTGTACGGGTTTTCATCAATAATAATTTTATATACAAATTATAATTATGCATTTGCATGACGTACATTATTGATATACAAATTATTAAATCACATAATGGGCCACGAATAATAAAGCTGAGCTAAGTGAAGGTTAAAGGATTGTGAGAAAGACGAATGGAACTGTTGAGCATATGTTTTTTCTTAATTTCTTGCATACCTTTGTTTCCTTTTTACATTTTCATATCCATCTAATATAAAAGAAGGGTAACATATTTGCAGAATAAATTCGACAATAAAAAGAGTTATGAGTTTCTTTTAATGATAGCGACTATCAAATATATTTACCTACTAATGTTCGAACCCGAGTCTTTTAGGATAATTTTTTGATGCCTTATCGGTATATCACTATGTCATCTTGTGATTGTCAATGAATGCTAAAACTCTTAGTTGGGTTTCTCATGATTAACAGCTTTTAAGTAATCAAGTGCTAACTTAATTTTCAATATTTTCATAACCAGAGAAACACTAATACCTTGAGTCAGTTATTCCAAATTTCAATTTCTTAGTTAAAGAAAATTGTATTTTATATTTTTAGATGCCTTCGGGTCGGTCCATTAAAACACATAATAATTAAGCAATTAGAACACCAATAGATCGAGTAGACTATGAAATGTACTATCAAGTGGGTCAAGCTCGTAACAAGGTTAGTATTCAATCCAATAAGCAAACATCTGTGAATTTGGAATCTCTCATGATTTAATACTTTAATGAGTCCTTATTAATAATATTATTTAAAAAGATTAAATCTTCATGGGCCAACGTCGGCAAATCTCACATCAATATCAATCGTATTCTTCATGTTTGCAAAATTCGTATTTTATAACTCGGTAACTTTTAATTAGATTCTTCGTGTTTTCTTCAAATAATTTATTTCAAAATATATGATATTTCATTTTTTCTTTTTCTTTTTTTTTTAACGCAAATGTATGACCGTGTTTCGGATGATAGATTTTATTTTAATCTTGCTCACCTATCTGTTTTTCAGCCGGAACCACACCCCCAACACTCTTAGAAAGAAACCCACAGCTAAGAAAACTTCATGGCTCAACTCAAAATATTTTTGCTCTGAACAAGACTCGAACCCAAAATCTCTACATTAAAAATAGTCTTGGGTGTCTTACCTCAAAATAAAAAATTGACTTAAAATATGACAACTGGTTTTTTATTTTATACGTGTCAATTGAATGTTATTTTATCCAAAGTTATATTCTAATATATATAACTTAAAAATGTAACTTTTTTATTTTTTATTGTTTTATGTAATACGTAACTCAATCATTCGAATTATTTATACATTTATGAATTATATAGTTTTCATATTTTCAACCCGTGTATTACACAGGTATCTAACCTAGTCTATACATATGTGCGTAAATTCACGTGTTTTAAAAAACTAACACATTTGTAAAATGTAACTTACGCAAATTAAATTTACACATGTAAATTGTAACTTATATAGTATAAACATGTGTATGCGAGTTACATTTTACACATGTGTTATATTTTTAATGCACATAAATTTACGTATATACATAAAAAAACATAATATATGTTGTAAATGTGTAATGATACTATTTCTACAATAAAAACAATAAATTGTATTGATCTTGACTGTTTTTTTATAAGTTTGCATAAAATTTTCATAATTTCTATTAGTTTACAATTGATGTCTACCCGTAGTGGTGGTATCGTTTCTAACATACCCAGACACCCTCTTTCTTTCGCTATATGATTACATCACATTTCCCTCAACCATCCCTCACCATTGCACCCTAGCCCATTGAAATGGCCATTTCACATCCCAATACTATTTTTTAATAAAAAGTAAATGCGAACTAATAAAAACGAACTAAAATAAATTTCAATAAGAAAGTATAAACCAAAAATTGGAAAAATGCATTTCAGTAATCAAAACATTACACAATAAAAGAAAATTATATAATAAATAATACAACATATGTAAAAAATTAATAACTATAACCAATGGCCCTTCAATTGAAGGTATGTGTACTTTAATGCTCCATTTCTTGATGTAGTGTGCGTGCTTTGCTTCCATGAGAGTTGAGACATGGGTTCGAGTCCCTCATTCCTCTCCCCCTCCTAGTGTTTTTTTTAATTTGCTTCCATGAGACGTTGTGTTATGTGTATTAGTATAACCTGAGTTCTATTTGATAATTTTAAACATATTAGAGTAAATTATATGGATGGTCATTGTGGTTATTTTGAAATTTTGGATTTGATACTTAAAGTTTAAAATCTTTTAATATAGTCCTTAACATTTATTTCTCTTTCATATATGGTCTCTAGGTTTGTTAGTTAACAGTTTGTAATGCTAAATGTCGTAAAAATTAGAATTTTACTCGCATTAGCCATCTATTTAATTTACCTTTTAAACTATAGCATTATTTTTATTAAAGAAACTTTTATATTTTTGTTTTTCAAAATTTTTTATTTTTTATATTATTTTTATATTTTCTTTATTAATAAGATTATTATTTAATAAAATACGTTTTGAATACACAAATAAAAACTTTTTAAAACATGTTTTCTAAATGTTCGGTTTTTAAACCGTTCGTTTTCTATATGTCATTCTTAAACTATCTGATTATTAAACTTATTTTAACTGATTGGTTTTCTAAAGGTCTTTTTTTAAAACCATTCATATTTTAAAACATCTTTTCTTAAACTAATTATTAGTTTTTTTAAAAACAATTCAGTTTTAAACGTTTTATAATGAAGACATTTTTATAAAGGTTTAAAAAACCCCGCATATTGGTTTAAAAAAATTTATAAACCAAACATTTAAAAGAAGATATTTTTTAAAATATTTTTTATTTGTGTATTAAATAATAAACATATTTATAATAAAATAAAATGTAAATTACATTGATGATCCCTACAAGTAAAATAGTTATTTTGACAAATTTAATATCACTAACTAAACTAAAAGAGTAGGGATCACATATTTAAAAGAAGATATTTTTTGAAATATTTTTTATTTGTGTATTAAATAATAAACATATTTATAATAAAATAAAATGTAAATTACATTGATGATCCCTACAAGTAAAATAGTTATTTTGACAAATTTAATATCACTAACTAAACTAATAGAGTAGAGATCACTGATGAAAAATAACTATAATATTAAGGACTATATTCACAATTTTTAAACTTTAAGTACTAAATTTAAAATTTTTACCAAACCACAGGGAGTATCCGTGAATTTACTCAACATATTATTTCAATATCTTTTAATTTCTTGAGAAATAATTTTCTCATTATCTCATATAACAAGTTTTTGTGTTATTCTAAAGTTTAATTTTTTATTAAAAGTAACATGCATTTCTTTTTTACTTAACGGAATTCGTTTACATCTTAGCCTTGGCAAGTTAGAAAAAAGTGTATATATACTCAGGGCCGGCTCAATCATTTTAGTGGCCTAAGGCGAAGTTAATTTTGGAGGTATTTTTCTTAAGTATTTAATAAAAACTCTCCTTCTTTATCCCGGCTTGGTACCGGCAAAAATAAACTAAATAGCTTATATTTGGCGGAGTTAAATTTTTTTTAATCTACTTTTTATATATTTAAAAAATATGCGAAACATTTATATAAAGCTTATTTTTCTAGCTTTTTTTGAAGCAAACTCTTTAATAAAATCTTTATACTCAATCTCATAAGATAAATCTTTTTCAATTGACAAAATAGGCTAAATAGCTAACCCATTTAATCTTTTTCTAGCAGGCTCAAGTTTTAAAAACTAAAATTAATACCAAGCCTAGTCTGATCCAAAACAGAACAGTTAGCCCAAAACGTAGTAGCTACCCAAAACTGTAATTACCTTAGCTCAAACACTGAAAAAACTTGAGGCCCTCAACATGTGGAGGCCTTAGGCCACCGCCTGGCCCAATAACCTTATTGGGCCGGCCCGGTATATACTTCATCAAGATTTGTAAGATATGAATCTCAAAGTTTTAATATGTAATGACAAAGAATTACATTCCCTACACGACTTAAATCCGTCTAAGGCGCATTTAATATTTTTAGTGCTTCTATTTCGTAATATGAACAAAAGAGAATCAGTGCCCAAACCCATCCCTTAAATAAACTTCTTAACGTTGCGTTTATATGTGTCGTAAAAATTAAATTAAAGCTCTTGAAAATAATACTTGAATAACATCGATCTTCTTGCAATAATCATAAAGGACTCTTGACATACAATATATCGATCTGAATCCTAATTAACTCATCATGATAACATTGTAATAACATTTTCTTTTAACTTGTTACTAAGTTTTGCATATATATAGTTAGATGTAGTAATAATAATAATAATCATCAAACTCTTGTAGTAGTAGTAGTAGAAAGCTAGCTAGGGGAGGTTGTTAATTGAGGCTACGTAAAAGAATGCCTTCGAAAGTGATCCCAGGGCCAAAAGCCAAAGCAAGCCCCCACTCTTCAGCATTCTGTTTGTTCATCAACTCATCCCTCATGTACTCCATCACATAAAATATAGTGTTACTACTCACATTCCCAAAGTCCATCAGAGCCCTCCTGCTACAATCCAGCTTCTCCCCTCTCAGCTTCAACCTACTCTCCAGCCGGTTCAGTATCGCCGGACCCCCCGGGTGCACCGCCCAGAACAGCTCGTTAAACTCCTCCAACCTACCTCCCCCTTTCTCCATCAGCTTCTTGCAAAACCCCTCAATGTTATCATCAATCTTCTGAGGCAAGTCCCGCCCCAGTTTGAAGTTTATTCCCTCTTCGGTGAGCCGCCCGTCGATCACACTATGAGTCCCCGGGAGGAACTGCTGCACTGCGTAGCTCAGTTCCATGAACGGGGACTCCACGTCTGTTATTGGGTCTGCCCCAATAACAGCTGCTGCAGCTCCGTCTCCGAACAGAGCTGCACCCACCAGATCGTAGGGGCGGGACTTGTTCGGCGGGCGGAACCCTAAAATGGTGGTTTCGGAAGTGGTTAGTAGCACACGGCTTCCAGGGTTGTTTTCTGCGATATCTTTAGCAATTCTGAGGCCTGTGACGCCTCCATAGCATCCCAAGAAGTATAGCATTACGCGGTTAACGTCGTTTCTTAGGCCGAGCTCGCTAGCGAGGTAGAGATCGCCTCCTGGAAGCCGGATTTCGCTTGAGGAGACGTAGACTATGTGGGTGATGTCCTCTGCGGGTCTTCCCCATTGTTTGAAGCATGCTAGACTGGCTTCTTTCGCCATCTCGGTGACCGCTTGGTTCGCGATGCTGAGCCTTTGGGAGATGGTTGCTGAGCCTTCTGTTGCTAGTTCTGGATACTTGTCAAGGATCTCCTTTGACATCACTGTGTATCTGGTTTTCACAGTAGTTGTTTTACCTAGCATTGCATAATCAATTAATTATTCCATTGAAGATGAATAAGATTCAACTACATTTGTTGTATAGAATATATGAAAACTAGCTAGCACAATTATATCATCAAATTAGACATCTTTTAATACTTTTAAGCCAGAAATAAACATATCCAATTAAAAATAAAGGAGCTTACACAAGCGTTCCAACTTCTCTTTCATGGCGAAATCTACACAGTTTGTGTCGCGAAAATAGCCTTCAACCAAGCAATCTTGCGGAACGAGTTGGCTTGGGAAGGCCTTGCCAATTGCTAGCACGGTGGCTTTGCCAGGAGTAGGAAGACGCCTGGATGCCGGTGAGTCGCCATTGATCTCTGACATGGTTACTTTTGGGATAGAGGAACACCTTGATCAAGGAGTTGAAAGTTTGGTGGAGATAAGTTGATGAAGTTGGATGTATATATAAGGAGTGGTTTTGATGGTTCTTGGAGAAAGTTTGGTTTGGAGAAGAACCAAAACAGCATGAAATGCTTATAAAATTGCTTAAGAAATACTTCTTGGATTTCTATTGGGTTCATTGTTGGAAGTGTGATGGCATAAGTAAATCAAGAATCGTTTTTTTTTCTTATATTAAACGACATATCTTCTTTTGGTGGGAGACCTGATTTTAACTAACATTTCGATCTCACAAATACTAATTAGAAGTCGAATGATGATCGAGGTTGAGTTTAATGACAAAGTCATTTGTAGTTAAAGGGTAAAGCTTCCTTGAGGTCAATTGTTCGAGTCTTGCCTGTGACAAGTTGGTGTAAAATTAATTGTGCTATATAATTAGCTAGCTAGACGTAAAAATAAGATGGTTGTGAAATTTCATTCTTAAAATAGAAAATAAAAATTAAAAACCATTGGAACGGGTTTGATGGTGAAACCATTTGAGACATCCAAGAATTGAAGAAATTAAGCCCAACCATGAAGCATCTTCTATTTTAAAACACAAATTGCAAAGTAGCCCATTGACTCTTCTTGTAAGCCCGTTTTTAGTTGGGCCTTTAAAATTCCAACTCTATAATGGCGACTGGCGACTGGCGAGAGTTATTTGTTGCGATTGAAAGTTTCAACTGCAAAGTCATCGCAAACTAAACGATGGAATCTGCAATGCCTTTATTCTGTAGTAAGGATAAATATGATGTGATATTAAAAGTAGTGTGTGAGTCAATTGTCGTTTTCCTCTCTATGATTTGGTTATTTTTGTCGTTTCCATCCAAAAAAGTTTTTTATTGCATTTGACTCCTTAAGGTTTTAAAAAAATTATCATTTTCATCTAAAAATGGTAGTTTATTATTTAAAATGTTAAATATTCATCATTAAATGAGTATTTATGTTAATTTTCATCATATTAAAAGGTTTAATATCACATCATATTGAAAGTTTCAACTGCAAAGCGCATGTTTGGGATTGCTTATTTATCCCAACTTGAGTAAAGCGAATCATAAATATGCTAGACGGTTCGTTAACATAATGACTGATAAGATAACAATCCAAGATGTAATTGTTTTCATGTCATGTTTGTTATACTTTTATAATTTATATTAAGTTTTTACACATTAGTTAATAAGTAAAAAAAAGTTAACAGTAACCTTTTGTCACAGGTATTCATAACTAATATGATTCACGCACTCCTTTTAATATCACATCATATTTATCCTTACTTTTTTTTTTGAACGGCAAACATGCAACCCTGTTTCGGAGAATATGTGCTATCTTAATCGGGCACACCTATTCGTTTTCCAGCCGAAACCGCACCCCCAACCCCCTCAGGAGAAAACCCATTGCTGAGAAAACCCCCTGGCTCAACCTTGAACATTTTTTCTCAGAGTGAGACTTGAACCCATGACCTCCAAATATTTACATGTCATGAGCATCTCACCTTAATCAGTTGGGCTAAGGATCATTGGTATATTTATCCTTACTTAGATTAGCTTCTTAAACTAGATTATTTATAAAAACCAAACCAAATTTTATTATGCAAACATTAAATGCATCTCTGTTTTTGTCCAACGAGTATACATTTGTTTCAAATTCCACAATACAATTTGATTGCACGCTCATCAAAGTAAATTGGATTTTTAATATAAAATTCAAGAAACTTAAAAGGATCAAATGCCTTGAACTTGCGAGGGTGTTCATCATCTACAAATTCTTTTGGGATTTCCACAGACCCATTCTTGAATGTGAATAAAGCTACGGAGTATCTATCTTCTTGTCCATTTATGACAACTCGATGACGAGGAGATCTCAGTCTACCGTTACTCCATGCCTAATTACACAAACAAATTAACAAAATAAATCATTATCATGCATGAAATAGCAAATGATGATCAAGATTGATCAATGAATAATATTGTAAATTTACCATGAGTGTATCGGTTGCCATGACGAAAAAGGAGGATGGATGGTACTCAACCCTCACCCATTCATCATCATCATCCTTGATTTGAACCTCCAATCCATCCACCTGATTCTGATTAAGGATAGTCATTAAGTGTTTGTCTGTATGAATTGCGGCACCCATGTTACTCTCATCCGCTTTCGCTGGTCTGTATTTCATTACTCTAAGAAGAAAAGTCTTTGATTCATTGAAGGATTCATAGTATTTCTCAACTCCATAGCTCTCAAATACCATCTTCATAACCATGTTTTCTAGCTGCGAAACTAATTTTGCATAAAATTGCATGGTTTTACTGAAAAAAAATCCATAATTAACATACAATTATTAGTTATATATAAGAGGCTATTCATGATATACATATATACACACAGGAAGGGTTCATGAGAAAAACATAACTTATAAGAAAACCACGAAAACCATAACTAACATATATAGTTACAGATAAAACTATAGGTTACGTATATATAACTTGTATGTGTGTTACGTATATGTAACTATTTATTCTTTCTGTCATGAATGAAGAGATTTAAGTTTAAAAAAATATATTAATATGTAAAATAACAGGATTATTATTTACTCAAATACCCTTTAGAGATTCAAAACAATAAATTCTTTATAAATTATTCTTGTGATTGACTAGAGGTATGCATATGTTATCACCTGAAACTTTTATTTCCTGAAGGCCACATGAGGTTTGTAAAGCTTTGAACACCATCATAACTTGCAGCACACTCAATTCCCAAGCTTTCAAGGAGAGGACGGGTACGAAAAGGACCGAGATATCCATGGAAAGGCTTATCAGAAGTGTTCTTGATCTTGGTTTGAATGGGAAGATCAAATAGGGGTTTTAAGGCATCAAAAACATCCTTTTTGATTTCTTGAGAAAACCCACCATAAACAGCCATGAAACAGCCATATTCTTCAAGTGCACATCTCACCTTATGGCCAATCATGTCCCAAGGTTCTGTTCCTGGCTTCAAGTCTTCCATGTTAATTACAGGAAGTTTGGAATGTGATACGGAATCCATGATTATTTTTATTTGTGAGTGTGTAAAAGAGAGAGATGTTTTGTTCGATTACTTGAGAATGTAGAAATATTGTGTTCTTATAAGCATTTATAATGAGAACTAGGGATGGATTTTGGTATATTAAATGTTGCTAAAACTTTATTTAGTTCATGGCTGCTTCTTTTTGCTGTTTAATATAATATACTTGTTGCCATGTTGATTGTGAAAACTTTGAAGATATTTCTGTTAATTATTCAACGTAAATAAACTACACATAGGAAATAGTTATGCACCACCTATTATTATACGCTATGATGTAGAATAAAACGAGATATTAAATTGATCATGTTGATTGACAACGAATACCAGGAACAATTCTTAGAATTATCGTTGATTCGCGAGAATACCGATAATCAGAAAATTTTCACACACAAGCACACTTGTGTAGAGAGAAAATGATTTTTCATAAACTTTAAAAACTAATCATTATTTCAAGTATCCAGAAATATAAAATGAAAGACAAAATTCGAATGGGCCTCAAAACATAAAAGGGCGAAAACGAGTCCATGAAAAAGCCTAGTGCGAAACAATGGTCCAAACTGCCTACAGTAGTTTGTAGAAACGTGCCCCTCTGTCCAATGATCTTTTTAACTGGTCGCACGCCTGAAACTGAGCTTACTAGCCCACGTTACGTCCATTTCAGTGAAGCATCTTTGAACACACGATCTTGGGCCTTCAAATATAGAATTGCCCGCTATTCAACACTTGGACCCGTATCACTTTATATATCCTGTTTTCGGGTAGGTATAAAACTACTACAAAAACAGAGGCTTCACCGATAAGTGTTCATTCGGAAGCCCGCCGATGATTCATGTTGTAGTTAGAACTAGACCATCATTGTTACCCGTTTTCGGTCCGGCATAAGTGATTAGGAAGGTTGAACACAAAAATTCGACAATACTAATAAAGTTTCTAAGTGATAATGGATTAATGATAGAGATGAAGTTCCAACCATTTTGAACAGAGAAGGAAATAAGGATTAAAAGTTTAATTTTCAATACAAAATGTACAAATTTATCTCACAAAAAAATATGTAGAATAATCTTAAAGATGGTAAAATAGTAATACTTTTTGTTTAAATAGTATTCATGAGAACCTAGCAAAAGGGTATGCATATGGCTTGGTGTAAAATAGCAAAGAGATAGAGGTGAGATGAGTGAAAATAAGAAGCGTAGAGAGATTTGACTTTTATTAAATTATCTAAAAATTTAAGTATCCTAAATAACTAAGGTAGGTAATGTATCGTATTCATAAAGGGGATTTTTTTTAAAGATAGAAAATTTCATTCAGCAGCCCCACTAGCAAGCGGTTTAGACAAGGAAAGAAGCAATACATCATCAAAGGAAAAAAATATAAACAACATAAACAATTAAAAAACAATTAATTAAAAGAAAAACTACAACCAAAGACGGTTGGCAGAGAAAGACCAAAAGAAGACTTCTTTCAATACGCTTCAATGCAAAGGTCATGCCATTCGACTACTATTATGAAGGCAAGCAACCACAATGGAGTAGGGCTTCTAAGTGCGTAGTTTGTTTCCAAGCTCTGATAAGCGAGTCAAGTAGAACTTGAATTCCGCCCAACTAGCCCAATCTAAAGATGAGATCGTAGCTTGATTTTTCACCCAAATATAAACAACATGAATTTCAAAAAGGGGACTTGATAAGCATGATTAGTCATGTTTTTTTAAGGTGAGTAATGGGCTTAGAAAGTAATGTCATGAAATTTCTCAAATTCAAATGTGACAAATGCTAATTATATATGTCGATTAAAATTGTGTTTGTATCAAAAATCTTATAATTAAGATTTAAATTTTATGAATTAACCAACTCTTGACATAGTGTATGACTCTCTACGAGTCTATATATCGTAGTGTCGTATCCTAACTAATTTGACTAATAACATAATTAATACACTTTCTTTGAGCCAAAATATATCCATTCCAAAGTTATATACTTGTTTTTTTGAAAGATATTGCAAGAATATAGAATATTAAAATTAAAATTAAAATATTAATAGTGTTTAATATCTTTGTAGAAATCATTTGGCGTCACTTTATTTAGTGTTAGCTTTGAACGTTTTTGAGAACAAACAGAAAATAATTTAATATTTTAAACCGCATATAAAATGATGTCTAGCGTAGCATTTGAGCCTTCAACTTGTATGGAAAAAAACAGATATTACAGCCGGATAATGTTAACTTTAGTTCACGACAAAAGTTGAAGAACGCACTACATTATATGACAGAAAGTTAAAGGCTACCAGCATACTCATTGGGTCACGACCTGCCCCGTATCCAACTCATGATGTAAGGTCTACAATGCAATGCTAATTACAAAATTCATTGCGTATGATTTAATTGATGATGTTTGATCTTGTGTGACATATTATGATTATATTTGATTAAGATTGACTATATTTAACATTGATTGATGCAAAGTAGTTCTTGAGATTTTAAGCGTCACGTGTAAGTAGTAAAAATAGATAATTCGAAAATAAATTTTTATATATATAACAACACAAATTACATACTAAAATGACTTAGTTTACATATTTAAACGAGTCGCTTGGTTTTAAAAGTGTGAGACACACCGAGGTGATAATGTCTAGAGCCGAGGCACAAACAAGTTAAACTCTTAAGTAAAAACTACTCAAAATATTAATAAGTTATTTATTATTAATATTAATAAATTCTTTATAGATGGTATTTTAATTTATAGAAAATATTTTAATATTTAAACACTAAAAAGTAAGATATAAAATACACACAAATCACAACTATTCTTGTTGGGCCGATAATCATAGAAGAAATAATTGCATGGTTGTATTGTTTTGAAAAATAAGCCCTTATTTTCAAAGCGGGTTTTGAAAAAGCTTTTGAGTTAATAAATTGAGAATATCTTGATTGCATACTGGATTACATGAAGTTTTCTTTGTTACAGCACAGGTGGATTAGGGGCTGCTTAAACTTGGACAGTTCCAACAAGTGAATTTAATATTTGTTTTGGCTAATGGCTAAGGCAAGGGGACCCTTTGTCTTCTTTTCTATTCATCGTAGTCGTGGGATCTCTTATAGTCGTAATGGAATTGGCAAAAAGATTAGGATCTTTTCATGGATTGCAACTACCTAAATAACGAGCCTAATATGTCTCATCTTCTTTATTGTATTCAAGAAAATACAACTACAAAGACTTTATTACAATAATACCCAAACATGGATATCTATATTCTAGCCTAACTTCTTTGATAAGTCTCATAACTAATGTGATTCATACTCTACTTTTAATATCATATCATATTTATCATTACTTAGATAAACCTCTTAAACTAGATTTACTTATCTAAACCAATATCACCGTCTATTGAGGGTGTTCAAAAAACAAGTTTTCAGAAACAAACCAAATTTTATAATGCAAGCATTAATCGCATCTCTGTTTTTTGTCCAAAGAGTGTACGTTTGTTTCAAATTCCACAATACAATTAGGTTGCACGCTCATCAAAAGTAAATTGGGTTTTTAAGATAAAATTCAAGAAACTCGAAAGGATCAAATTCCTTGAACTTGCGAGGGTGTTCATCATCTACAAATTCTTCTAGGATTTCCACAGCCCCATTCTTGAATGTGAATAAAGCTATGGAGTATCTATCTTCATGCCCATTCATGACAACTCGATGTCGAGGAGATCTCAGTCTGCCGTTACTCCATTCCTAATTTTTCACAAACAAATTAACAAACCAAATCATCATCATGCATGAAATAGCAATCAATAATCACTGTTGATCAATGAATAATATTGTAAATCTACCTTGAATGTATCGGTTGCCATGACAAAAAAGGATGATGGAAGGTACTCGACCCTCACCCATTCATCATCATCTTTGATTTGAACCTCCAATCCATCCACCTGACTCTGATTAAGTATAGACATAAAGTGTTTGTCTGTATGAATCGCGGCACCTATGTTACTCTCGTCCCCTTTCATCTGTTTGTATTTCACAAATCTAAGAAGAGAAGTCTTTGATTCATTAAAGGATTCGTAGTATTTCTCAACTCCATAGCTCTCAAATACCATCCTCATAATCATGTTTTCTAGCCTTGAAACTAATTTTGCATAAGAATGCATAGTTTTACTGAAAAAAGTCCATAATTAACATACAATTATTAGTTATATATAATCGGTTATTTATGATATACATATATACACATGGAGGGTTTATGAGAAAAACTCAACTTATGAGAAAATTATAAAAACCATGTGTAACGTATATGTAACTGTGAGTTAGATATATAAAATTATAGTTTACGTATATGTAACTCATATGTGTGTTGTGTAACTCATCATTCATTTTGTCATGAATGAAGGGATTTAAATTAAAAATATATAATAACGTATAATAATAGGATCATTATTTACTCAAATACTCTTTAGACATTTAAAATAAATAAATTCCTTATAAATTATTTTCGTGATTGACTAGAGGTAGTTTGTACGATTTTCTCATTCGTTGATGGTTTTCTTGATCCCTCCACTATATAATTGTATATATTTGCATATGTTATCACCTGAAACTTTCATTTCCGGAAGGCCACATGAGAGTTGTAAAGCTTTGAACATTATCATAACTTGCAGCAGACTCAATTCCCAAGCTTTCAACTAGAGGACGAGTACGAAGAGGACAAAGATATCCATGGAAAGGCTTATCAGAAGTGTTCTTGATCTTGGTTTCGATGGGAAGATCAAATAGGGGTTTTAAGGCATCAAAAACTTCCTTTTTGATTTCTTTAGTAAACCCTCCATAAACAGCCATAAAACAACCATATTCTTCAAGCGCACATCTCACCTTATGACCAATCATGTCCCAAGATTCCGTTCCTGGCTTCAAGTCTTCCATGTTAATCACAGGAAGTTTGGAGTGTGATACAGAATCCATGATTAATCTTATTTGTGAGTGTGTGAAAGAAATAGATGTTTTATTCAATTACTTGAGTATGTAGAAATATTGTGTTCTTATCAAACATTTATAATGGGAACTAAGGATGGTTTTGGGTATATTAAATGTTGCTAAGACTTAAACCGGTCGATGTCTCCTTTTATTTTGTTGTTTAATATAGCATAGTTATTGGCAAACCATAGGATATTCTCTTTTAAAAAGGTTTGTTAATTGGGAAACCTTTGAACATATTTTTCTTATTCAGCGTGAAAAAACTAAACAATAGAAATAATTAATGCACCACCTACTATAATACTCTATATATCCTGTTGTTGGGTTGGTATAAAACAACTAAAAACCTAAGGCTTCACCGACAAAGGTTCGTGCGGTACCCGTCTCTGATTCATTCCGTAGTTACAACCGGACTGTCATCGTTACCCGTTTCCGGTCCTATCGACCTATCTCTAAATCATTTGTAGTAAACAATGAAACAACAAAATCAACTAAACACATAGATTCATTGAAAAATTGTTTATAATTATAATGTTGTAGATTTTATAGTCAGATTTAACTTATTAGATGTTTGTAAATTTAAAATAAAGCCGGCAAGAAAATAGGACCCACCTGACCCACCATTTTTGTTACCTACAATCTTTTTTTTTTTGTATTTTGCAATCAATCACACACACACACACACACATATATATATATATAGGAGGGATCTTAAGAAAAACATAAAGTTATGAGAAAACTAGAGAAAACCAATGAAACCGATCATATAATTTATAAATTCTTTATCACTACCCTCTATATATGTGTGAGTATATATAAATAAGGGTATTGGTTAAATGAAAACCGTAGCATGGTTTTACGTATACGTCACATATAGGTTACGTATACGTAACCATTTTTCATTCGACATAGTGGTACGTATATGTAAAACTCTTCATTCTCGTATGTATGTTCAACATATATGTACCAAATACTTAAATAATATTTTAACAATTAAAATAACAAAAAGTAATAAATTATGTTATTGGTTTTCGTGGTTTTCTTTGGTTTTCACATAACTATTGGTTTTTTCAGAAACCCTCCCCTATATATATATAGGGGCTGGTTACTATACAAAGTGTAATTTTCGTGTGAAGTGTACGAAATAATCAGGGCATGACACGTATATTTTGGATGAGGAGTAGTTTCATCCGCGACACAATTACACACATAAGGTGGATAATTGCGTAAGATATATTTATAATTGCGTAAGTTATATCTATAATTGCGTAAGTTATATTTATAATTACGCAAAGTAAAATAACTCATGTTATAAAATAATGACGCAAGTTTTATTAATAATTACGCAAGTTGTATCATAATTACTCAATTTATGTATATAATTACGCAAGTTATAAGTATAGCACATAGACGTTTTTAAGAAAAAACTTATTTAAAAAAAATATTACAATACTATACTTATATTAAATAAGATAAAATAAGGATTGTGGAGAGATTTGATAGTTATTAAATCATTGTCTTTCTTAGACGTCCAAGGTTCGAACATTAACGTTGACGAATATTTAGTAACTTGGTGTTACTAACAACTAGCTATCAACCTGTCGTAAAAAAAAAGTGAGTAATGGGTTTAAATAATGATTTTATGAAAATTCTCATTGTTTGAGTTTGACAAATGCATTTGTATTGAAGAACTTTATAACTAAGATTTAAATATTATTAATTAAGCAACCGTTGTTGATAGAGTGTATTCATCTTAAGTTCTTAACTTAGTCGGTCCTGTTATTAAATAGCATGTCAAATAAAAATTTTAAAAGTTCATATTAGAAGGGAAAATATCGTTTTTCTTATGTCTTGGACCGTCCATGGCACAAAGGATCCAAATTTTTCAAAAGGAACTTTATAATATATACATATATGTATCTATGTACATATTTTTAAAAAATACTCTCTAGAACTAACTCATTACACGCTTTTATTATTCAATTTTATCAAAATACGAGTTAAATTAACTATAACCCATGTAACCATGTGGTGCTAGCCCGCATGATAGATTGAGATTTGATATCTAAAAAGAGATTCTGGATTTAAATTTAATCATGATGTAATTTAAATTATTAAAAAGTAAAAAATTAATTTCAGTTTTACTTCCTAAGGTTTAACTAAAATAATCATTTTCCTTTAAAAGATTAAAAACATCAATTTACCTTAAAAAATTTCATATGTTGTTTCAATTTCACTCTAGAAGTTTTATTATTTTGGATAAAATTAAAACAACTACTAAAACTTTTAAATTAAAATTGAAACAATTTATAAAACTTTTGAAGGTAAATTGATATTTTCAAGCTTTTAGAAGAAAATAATTATTTTTAACAAACCTCAAAAAGTAAAATTAAAATTAACTCAAAAATATATAGATTTATCACTAAACATAGATTTAGCTCAATCACACCAACAATTCTATAAATTTTTTTTTTCCATTTGAGACATTTTTTTAAATCGCTCTGCGTTTGTAGATTCTACGTTCATGATAAAAAAGTTGAAGACTACCCTCATTGGGTCACTACCCGCCCGACCCATATGCGACTAGTGTAAGCTCTACAACGCAACGTCTCGTTTATTTGACAAAACCCCAAACTCCAAATTAGGGTTTATCAATATCAATCCAGTGAGCAATCAGCATCATGATTCGATCTTCTTCACGTTCTTTGTACAAATTACGTTCTTTGTGCGGATCTTTCTCGTCTCTTTCAACATTCCGATCACCGCTCTCCTCACAGATAACTGCTATTCGGCGGTTAACAACCGATGTCTCGATAGGAAATAGAAGAGAAACTGGTATGTATGTATGTATGTGAGCAGGAAAGTGATTTGTGTTTCTGCATTTATTAAATTAATCCGTATTGCTATTGATTTGCATCTTTTTGTAGGGAATTTCAGCTCTTTAGTTTTTCTACGCTCAAGATTTCACGTTTCTAGGATTAATGGAGCTGCTAACGTGAGTGCTTCTGAAGCGAGATCGTTTGCATCAAAAGCTTCCCGATCAACAAGTGAGAATGCGTCACAGGTTGTATTTTCTATTCTTTTGCTAAGTTAGATATTTTTAGAGAAGTTTTATTTGCATTTCTCTGCAAATGTTATCGTGTGTTTAGGTTGGAGAAAACAATATTGGCTGACAAAAGTTGTGCTAGATGCATTACAATATTAATAGTAAACTTCTATGAGAAAGGGAATAAATTAGTTTTTCTAGAAGTGAACCAATTTGGCTTTTGGAACTCTGTACGAATCTGTGTCAGTAAGAAGTTAGCTTTGATCTATTTCAACTTTTAATGTTGTGAATGGTATGTTTTCATTTACTAGAACCTAATAAGTTTTAACTGGAAAGTTGCTAGGTCTGTTGATCTTCTTTAATGAATATATTTGAGGCTGATATGTGTGTGTATGTATCTCTGTGTGTGTATATACCTCTTTCTATCCGTAGTTATAAAGATAGTAGATCATTGAACACATGACAAGGTTCTATGGGAGAAGTTTTCTGTAATAACACTTCTTAATAAAGGACACGTTTATTACAACTGTTCATTGTCACATTGTTTCAAGCCAGGGTTTTGAAACTTATTTTATTTTCCACCTTAATTTGTAGAGCAAGAAAGATGTTACAACTGTTGAAGATCCATTTGATGCACCCACTTACAATATACCAGATAAGCCATTGACATTTACTGAAGGAGCTTCCTATAGTGTTGTTATCCTGGTAGGACTTGGAATTGCTGCTGCTGCAGGATATGGTGTCTTTAAAGAACTTATATTTGAACCAAAAGAGTAAGACTTGGTAGCATATATTTTGTGTTTTTTTTAATGTTTACTTCTGTTATTTGCTGATATTTCTTTTTTTTTAAAGGTACAAGGTTTTTAACAAGGCTCTGCGCAGGATTCAAGATGATAGTCAGGTTTCTTCATTGTTTGAACTCACTTTTTTATGGATTTGCGTTTTATATACAGCTCTTAGTCAATATAGCTTTTTTTTAATTAAGAAATGAATAAACATATTATTATTTTTTGTATTATTCTTCATGGGTATCAGGTAAGGGTCAGGATTGGCTCACCTATCACTGGATACGGTCAAGAAAGCAGAAACCGAGCCGCTCGCCAACGAATCCCTAATAGAGTTTGGAAGGACGATGAAGGTGTTGAGCATGTTGAGGTTACTCCTCTTAATTCCTTTTAAACCCATATAATTATGCTTAGGAAAATACATCTGTTTTAAAAAGGGAAAACTTCGTAAAATATAAGCAAGTTTTCACAGTGTTTTAATTAGGTCACTCGTATTTTTATTTGTTCCAATCAGGTCACTAAATTTTTAAAAGTGTTCCAATTAAGTCACTAATATTTGTATTTGTTTCAATCAGGTCACTACGGTTTTAGAAGTGTTCCAATTAAGCCACTCATATTTTTAAAATTTTTTTAAATAATTCACAATTTTTTTCAAATAATTTAGTTTTTTTATAAATATTGTTAATATTTTTAAACATTTCAAATTTTTTAGAACTTTTTACAACTTATAAATGACCCAATTAGAATAATTTTGAAACTTTAGTTATCTGATTGGGGCAAATAATTTTACAAGTGACTTGATTGGGACGCAAGACTTTATGAGTGATCTAATTAGAACAATCTTGAAACTATATTATTATTTTACAAATTTACCCCTTTTAAAAACTAATTGGAGGATAATTTAGAATGTACTTTTGGAAATATTAAAGTAAAAGTCGTGTGCATTGATCTCCAATACCGGATGTACATGATTTTTTTTTTAATTTATTTAATGATTGGTTATTTGTAGGTTAATTTTTATATCAGGGGGCCACATGGAGCTGGCAAGGTTTTTACTGAGATGTTTAAAGACAAAGAGGACAAGCAATGGAAGTTTATGTATCTTCAAGTTGAGATCCACTCACCATCTCCATCAAGAATGCTGCTTGAATCATATCTTCCAGCCTGATTAAAACAAGCACACCGTGTAATTCAACATCAAAAACACATAAAGGTCATCATCATTTCATTTTGACTTTGCAATTGAACGACTGATCTGGTTTAAAGTATAATGGTTTATTTTATTTAAAAGTGTTTAAAAAATATTGTTATATAAAATGGGTCAAAGTCATCCAAAGTGTTCCGAATGCATAAACCTTCTAAGTGACTAAGTTCGTTTTATTAAAGAAAGATTACTATTTAGACAATATTATATAATTATGTAATCATGTTGAATATGTCAATTATTTTTCAAGTTAGAAAAATGGATTTAATAATTGTGCATGTCCAAGTCCAATCCGACCTCATTTGTATTGACCCAAATTATAAATTACCAATTTCTAACTAAACGATTTTAATGGTTATCTTTTTATTACCTGTGCTAGAAATGATGGCTTTCTTGCAACAGTGGACCTAATCTCTTTGACTCTTGAGGGCTATTATAGCATAACGGTTGTTTGTGTTTTATGCAGGCAAATGATCACAAGCATCCTCTGTTTTTGCTGATATATAAAGCCCAAGACACTAGCCTGAATGGGTTTGATTAAGGCTGCCTTTTGTCTGTTTTCTATATGACTATTTGTACCATTTTCATCCCTTCCTTTTTGTGCCGATTGGTGGTGGTTCTGTCACTAATTTCATAGCCTGAATAAACTGTGTTTGATAGGCAGTAAATGAGAAAAACCTTGTTTGATTACTTTTGAAAGGAAGCAATTGAAATTTTTCATGGTGTATCCCCCAAGTTCATACTAACATAGATCTACCAGCTTTCAAGAACAAAAATATACTATAATTGTGTTTTATGATGCATGTTGTTTGTCAAGATAAGTATGATATGGTCGCTGTAGTGCATTGGTTTTGTTTGGTGGATAGTAAGTTTTTAGGTGCTGAACCTGATGATTTGTAGAGGGTTCTGATTTCGATCATCACTTGTATAATAATGGTTCTGCAATAACCATTTTTTATGTTTAAATCACGACCTCCATGAGTCAAATTATTCTATCCAAAGGTTTCAGTTCACATATTTGACATTTTGGTGTTTTCACATACTGTATTGTGACAACGAATCATTCATATTTTGGAGTTTATGTAATCGTGTCTCTAAGCTAATACAATTAATGTGTTAAATATATTAATGAAAATGATATCATCAAATCAATTATGGACAAAGATTTGTAAGGTGACCAAAAGAACATTCATGTGTGACTTTCAAAGATGTTTTCACTTATTTCTCCTTTGACCTATATGAACCTTTAAAAAACAAGTGCACAATGAAACGGTTCATTTATAAGTCTTGAAATCAGCATCGTTCAAGAGTTTGGAACTGAATTTCTTCTAGTATCTTACTATAAAACTAACAAAAACTCAATTTGTGAACTTGAGATTGACATCTATCAACAGCAGAGGTGTTTTGATTTCTTCAGAGTTGATCACCAAAAACCAGATATGTTCATGATCAACTCGTTTTAAGTTTCTGTTTATTTACATAAACGCCTCTCGTTGCTTTGTAGGCAAATCCAGATCAGGCTCGAGTGCACTGAGGGGGGAGAAGTACTGATCCACCATGTCTTGCGTCACATGTTCTAAGCTCGGTGGGTCCCACTGTAGATTTTGAAAGGTAAATACTAAGTTCATATTAATAAAGATCTACCGGCATTCAAGAACAAAAGGATCATATAATTGTGTTTGGTTACAGATTTTATATCCCAGGACCACCAAGTATAGCAACGTAAAGGTTTTTAATAACTGTAATGTGGTATCAATGATTTATGTAAACGTTAAACAAGTCATGGTGGTAGAAAGTTGTGAAAAGTTGATACCTTTGGCGCAAAATCCTCATCCACCAATCTTGCCCGAACACCCTGATGAAGATAAATTAATGATAAGGCGATACTCTTGAATTAAGCAAGATTTCACTAGCGTTGGCAATTTTAACCTAGGTGATCTGGTTATATTTTATCTCAAACAGGTCAAACAAAGAAATTCAACTGAAAAACAAAACAAGTCGAACAAGTAAAATGGGTCACAAATCAACAAAGTGAGTTTTTAGTGCATGCTACCTCGTAAATCATCATCATAAAAAGGTTACATCCTTTTAACGAAATAACGTATAGATATAGTTTTTGCAATCATATGCCACGTGCTATATATATTTTTATATAGACAAAAAAATGTTTCTTGGTCAGACTACCTGTGTTAAAAAGTGTATGTTTCAACCCAAACCCATTATGACTGGTTACTTAATCTCATAACCGTCCATTTCGACCCAGTTAATTTGGGTTATACTTTACCTCAAACAGCTAAAAAAAAAAATATATTCAACTAACAAACACCAGTCAGACTATTTAAATGGGTAAGTCAATAGAAGTGTCTTTTTACTTTTTGGTGCATAGTACCTTCTAAATCATAATAATAAAAGATATATTGTTAATGTAATAATATAATTTTCGTAATCATATTTCATTTATTAATTATTTTTAAATTTTGTCAAAAAAATGTTTGTGGGTCAGACTGGCCCATTAGAAAGTGCATGTTTCGACTCAAAAACAAATTTTGATCGGTTACCCAATCCCAACCCACCCATCTCTCCACCTATAATCTTCAAGACTAGATGAAGAAGTGATGGCAATACCTCATACAAATCACCTGATATCTGTCCAACAACTCCCTGCAGTGACATCCGATATTCACGAATTAAGCATTGATCAAAAGTTTGAAATCGGCCTTCTCGTATCTGAACATGGAGTTCAAAAGTTAAATTTATAGAATTGAAATCAAGCTGAGGAAACTAAATCTTAGAGAGACTTACTGATCTTAAGGCAACCTTCAAGCTCAATGGTGATGCGTATCTTAGCTTCTTCAAGGTAAAATTGCACCACCCGTCGTTAGTTTTTCTAGCTTCACTTTCCTGTTGTTTTTTCATTTTCTATTAGAAGTTTATTGACAGATCCAGATATTGAAAACTTAAGGTGTAAAAGGTTTCGACGTAACCAAGGCGTCAATGATTTCCTCAACCGTATCATGGCTGAAACATTTGTTAAGTGTCTCGGTCCTGGAAAGATGAAAGTAAATTATCAGCTTAAGTTCTGACTTGCTGATTGCCAGCCTAAGTGCCTAACTAATTGTTCTTTTTTTACTATTCTTGTAGCTTCCAATCAAGAAGAAATGCAATTCTGCTATGATTTGGAGTTAATTGTAGAATAAAAGGGTGGTTACCGGAAAAACCAAGAGTCAAGTAATATGTAACTTGAAGATGGTAACAGTTTTTGTTTTAGTTAAAGAGTATAAAAAAAGGTGGCAATCCCGACCCATTTGGGTATTGTTTTATTGTAATTAATTTGGTTTTTTTAATAAGAAAAACATATTAACTAATAATTAATTAATATGGACAAAAAGTTTTGTGAGCCTAGTGTCTACCCAACCTGAATTAAAATTGGCCCGTTGTAAACCCCCCCCCCCCCCCCCCCCAAACAGCCACACACACACACAAATAAAAAATAAAAAATATGGTAGTATAAACCATTTACCAATTTAAGCGAAACCATGAATGCATACCTCCGGATAACACTTGCATTATTGGGATATTCAAGATCACTGTACTTTTGAAGACACGCTTCAACAACAGAAGGATCATCGGTTATCAGATTCTTAAGACAATCTTCAATTGCTGGAACATTCTGTAAGGGAAGTTATCATTATAGGTACTCATGAAATTTTATAAAATTAATATTTTAGATCGTCCCAGGTAGAAGAAGGCCCAAAAGAACTTACTGCACTGACTGAATAGTGTGTAGCAAGTCCACATGCAACCATTTCTACTCCATTTAGCATGTCTCCTGTTAGAGCCAAATACTCCCCTGCATAAAAAATAATTTTTGGCTTCAGCACCTCTTACCTAACCAGACGTTTTATTCTTATATGATTTTGAGAAGTGATAAAAATTTGGATTTTATTCTATTTTGAAAATCATGAGCAACTCCAGTACAATGAAAACACGTTGTTTGTTGCTACATACCTAAATAACCGGGAAGATGTGAAAGATGAAAGGAAGCTCCAGCATCAGGATGAAAACCAATTAATGTTTCAGGCGTAGCAAAAGTCTGCAGTGCAGTATGAGAATAAAAAGAACTACTTGTTACAAGCGTTCATATTAGAACCAAAAACATAAAAATAAAAAGAAAGCTGGGTATGAAAATGCTTACAGTTTTATCTGTTGCAACCCTGAATGTTCCTGGAAGGGAAACTCCAGCCCCTCCACCCATGGTAATCCCATTCAAGATAGCCACCTACACAGGCACCAGTAGTCCAATCTGGTTTCATTAATTCTACATTCCCAACTAACCATGGCATCTTAAAATAGATGTGTGCTGAGATTTAGAAGATTAGACGTCCACTTGACAATCTATATACAGTGATAGATATTTAAGAAAACTCATTAGTCATTACATGTCTAGTTGATGATCTAAACTATAAATGATAGACGTAATACTTACATGTGGCTTTAAATATGTGCCTACAAGATACATAAAATTATACAATGTCCAAAAGAATTCCTTGCACCCTTCAATATTACCTGTGCATTCATTTTATCAGAGTTAGAAGTAATATCAAATGTACCAACTTTAAACCAACATAAGCGGTTTCATATTGAACCTTTTCTAATCATATCATGAATTGAAACAATATCCCCACCAGCACAAAAAGCCCTGCCACTGCCCTACAAAGATACGCAGAACTGTCAGTGACTTCTTTATAGAACAAATCAAGAAAATTAGTAATAAAACCAAATGTTTATGTACTAGTTTATAGAATTACCTTCATTACCACAAAACCTATATTAGGGTTTTCTTCCCAACTTTTATATAGTTTCTGCAACCTCTTTCCCTGAAATCACCAGCAGTTCTCAATACCATCATTATAGCAATAATAAGGAGAATGAAACCAACTGAAAACTCAACCAACATGCCTTGATCAAGTATGAATAAATCTTGAAGTTTAGGGTACAAGAACAAAATGATCCTACTTGAAAGCTGGTCAAATAACAAGACTAAGATCAATGTGGTTAATTACATAATATATGCCTGAATTCTTATAAATACTTCAAATTAAATGAGCAAACAGATACCAGTAGAAAGAAACTAGACTATAAATAAGAGAAGGTTGAAGTAAAATATAGTAGTATAGAAAACCAGAGTAATCTTTCCAAATTCAAAATTTATACTAAACTTAAATATCAAACCTTAACTTAATCAAATTCAAAAATGATGGTGCTGACTTTGTTACAAAATATCATATCAATTAATTTCTGTATCCTAGTGAGGTTGCCCTAAGAAAAACAGAACTTTACAAAGAAAAAGCAGAAGCAGTTAGCACATGGGTCAAAGATTTTGACTTTAAAACTATAAACAAATAACCACATGAGAAGAACCGGAAGAAATCAGCAGACACATGGAGATATAAACCATCAAGTTGACCCAAATACTTATAGAAATTAGTAAATTTCCGTCTCTTGTCCCGATTAAAACAATTAAACCTAATCAAACAACACCAGTAAATAATAATCGAACCATGGAAGTGCTGAGCGCATTTAGGAAGGAGGGTCTGTTGAGAACCACAGTTCTGGAACACGCATTGCCTTCCACCAACACCTGTAAATTCATCAAATTTCACAAAGATTTCATTCAAGTGGGTGTGGGTGTGGGTGTGGGTGTGGGTGTGTGTGCGATAAGTCGATTGAAGTTGGACTGACGGTGGAATCAGCGTCACCGATGAGCGAATGATCGGAGAGGGAGTTGCTGCCGAGGGTGGTTGTTCTTCGTTTAAGGAAGTTTCCAGATAAACGATGAAGATCACGTCTTCTTCTCGCTAACCTCTGCATCTCTGAGGGTGCGTAAAAATTAACGAATTTGGATGATTAATCCTTGTCGTTTACATCCTACGAAAGGCTTGATTATATAGTATAATTTTATTTTATTGTGTATCGCCAAACACAAAATTAATTTATACCAATAAATCATAGTCGCAACTTGAATGCTTAACATAAATGATAACTTTACTACTGTAGAACTATTTGTATGGAGGAATGTGTTAAAAGGAATTCGAATTGAAAGTTGAAACTCAAATTGAAATTGAAATAAAATATTGTTAAAACTAATAGGATGTTTAAATTTTTTAATAAAATTAAGATGTTAATTTTAAACATCTCATTTAATTATTAAACGTTTATGAAGTAAGTAGAAAAAGATTATAAACGCGATACCTTAAATTAATTTTAACATTATAAGCACTATAAATTATTTAAGAAATAACTAGATTGTAAATTGGACGAAAAATAAATAAAATTTTCACAGTCAAAATAAATGGCAACATTCTTCTGAAATGTAATTTTCATTTTCTTTCATCTCATAAATAGTCAGTATTGCGCTCGGATTCGGCCAAGTAGGGTGTAAACGACTTGAGCTCGAACTCGAGTTGTTTTGTTTCTAGAAAAATTAAGTTCGAGCTTTGTTCGTTTTGATTTTAAAAAGTTTGAGTTAGAGCTCGGTTCGTTTATAGTTTTATTTCTAAAGCTCTAGCTCATCAGAAATTTCTCAAACTCAAGCTCGACTAGGGCTCTGCTCGTTAATTGTTAAATTGTTAAATTTTTATTTTTTATAATTACGTTTTATTTATAATCATACTTTTTATAAATAACATGATATATATTTTTTTATTACTTGTATCATAATAATATATACAATAAGAATATCTATGTAAATATATATTTTTATATATTTAATATGTAAATAAAAATGTATATAAACAAAAAACTCATTTAGGCTCGCGAGCCGGTTTGAGCGATATCACGGGTTCGAGCTCGTTTAGTAAACGAGTCATAATCTGAGTTCGAGCTCGTTTAAGCTCAACTCAATTCGAGATTTTCTCAAGCCGATCACAAGTAACTTGTGAATCTACCTGACTCGTTTACACTCCCATAGCTAAGGTAGGCAAAAGCCATTTTCCCCCTTTTCATATTAACATTTACTATATTGAATATACTATATTTTAAACAATATTAACTTTGTGATAAACAATGCGAAAGTCACATATAAAGATAACTAGCTACTTATCCTATATCTTAGAAATTTTCTGTCTTATCAATATATATATATATATATATATATATATATATATATATATATATATATATATGAAAATTCACTAACTATAGATGTAATAACATTTCGATAATAAAGCATGTAAAAGTATCGAAAATGTAAAAGTATCGAAAGAGAAAATGAAACTCACCTAATATAATTGTTCAATTTAACTCCGGATCAAGTGGATCTCGAATATATATGTCCCGACAATCTAACATGCATGCATTCATGCATAAACCAAATCAACCAATTATCGCTTGATCTAAATCACTTTTGTTACTTATATATGCGCTCTCTCACGAGTGAGCCCCTCATACACATACTCGCAACGTTGCTTTATAGCTTTGCTTTCCCTTATATTTATACCACTTGATAGGAATTAATTAAGTCTATCACGACACACCATCATATCTTTGATGTTTATCATATCCTCCAAAGTCCACATGTAAAGGCTTATCCACTTGCCTACATGCTATGGTCTATTGTATTGTATGATCAAATAAAAGAAAGATACTATTATATAGTGCATCTTCTCTCTCATAAAATATTATGAAGTTTTCTAATCAAACGCACATTTACATGTTAAGTAACTAACAATTTTCAATTTGCAATTTTAATGTTCGTAATAAATCCAAATAACTTAATTAAGAGATTTACATGTAACCATTCTGGGGCGGACTTATAACTTAGAGCCCTAGGCTACCCCTAAACTCTCGTTTCGAAGTGTAATTTTTTTTTACGATTGTATGTATCGAGATATACCTGAGTAAAAATTAAGATACCTCTCAAATTTAAAAAGTCTAAATTGATATAAAATTATAATTCCAACTTTGAAAAGAAGTTTATACAACCCTTAAGAAATTTTGAGACCAACCCAATATTATGGAATGAATCCAAAAAATAAGTAACAAATATAAAACAATTAGTTTGAATAACTAAATCATTTATCTTATTAACTGATTATATGATAGATTAATTATTAGATTATTTATTAGTAGATTGCTAGATTAGATTATTTGGTTTATTTAGTTGATTATTTGTTTGAATACTTATTATTTGAATGTTTCCATGATTGTTAATAGAGGTGTAAACAGGTCGTGCGAAGCCTGAGATTAGTGTTAGGGTAGCTTTGGGCTTTGGTGCGGTAATTCTTTAGGTAATTTAATGTTCAAATAGTGTAACATCATACTATTGTTTAGTGGCTAGGGTAGTAAAGAGTAAGAAAGATGACCTTCTTTCACTGTAAATTAAGGTGTAAACAAACGTAACTCATCTACGTACAATCAATTAACAAAGTGAAAGCTTGAGCTCATTTCTAGAGTTACGCATGTGACAAAAGCTTGAGTTCATTTTGTTACATATGTGTTCCTTTACAATTTAGTTAATTGTGTGAAATAGGATGACATTTTGATTACTGTGTGAAATACGTCAGGTTTTTATGTCTAATACGTTAGAAAATTGTTTCAAATATCAAATCACCATGTAAAATAATTTTTCATTATTCATTATATGTATTTATCCTTATGTTTTACATTTTAAATCATTTTGTGTTATTTTTATCATCGTTTTTATATAAGTTTATATTATTATTGTGCATTACAATTACAGGTATACAATAATATTATTTCACTAATATGTTTTACAAAACTCATTGTGTCCTAAATAACATATTAATGAACAAAAAAAAACAATGAGATATTTTATAATTGTGTTAAATGTTTTATATCATTCTGTAATAGATTAATTAGTTATAAATTTATAATTGTGCCTTACATACTATCATTGTTATTACATCACTACTAGAAAATTGGATAATTGCTACTGAAAAAACTGTCATAAATTTAATACTCTTTTGCAACCGAAATTAAAACCTTATCAAAATTAATGACCAAACAAGATCTGATGGCAAAACAATCGTATTTTATAAAATATTTATTTTTCGACCACTTTCCACAAGATTTTAATTTTAGTTTTTTTTAATAATTTTATTTCAATATTTATTTCAATTTTGTTTTCAAGAATATTTGCGACAAAATATAATATTTTATGTTAAATCTAATTTTTATTTTCCTAGACCTTGCGACCAATAATTAAAATTAAATCTTAAATTTCTATTTTTCTTTTCAATTTTTGCGGTCGTTTTGCGACCATAGATAACTGATCTGATAAACTGAAGCTGTTTACATCGGCATTTGAATTTTTTTTATATTTTCATTCGTTATGATTTATTTGCGACTGTTTTGTGACCACACTTGGACAGTTGCAAATGTTGCGACTGTTTTGCCACCGAATTTTAATTGATTGCTAATTTTGCAACCTTTTTGACACCGCATCTTATCTTGTCACTAACTTTGTGACTGTTTTGATTCCGATTGCTAATTTTGCGAACATTTTGATTTAGGTCGCAAATAAATAGTAGCAAATTTTAGGATCGTTTTTTTGGTTCGCAAATTTTGATATATAGTAGTTGTGTAGTTCTCTAGTAATGTAAAATCTCATTTATCTCATTGGATCTTTGGTCACAAATGATATATTATTTGTAATTATATAACTTATAAATTACATGACTTCTCACACATCCATGAACTTATCTAATAACTATGCAAGCATACATATAGGTTGTGTGATTCTACAAGCTCGTGCAAGGTTTTCAAACCGGTTAGGTGTGATCATTTTCATATAGTCACAAAGGCATTCTTTGTGTACATGAAGACTTCCGCAACACTTTGAATCGGGAGATGGTAGTTTGTCGCCAATTATAAACGGATAGCATGAAGAAGTTTCACCGTGAATGCAACGAATTGTCATATCGGCGTGCACTCGCATCATAAGATTTGTCATGACTACCATCACCATGACACAAAGAAAAGCAGAAATCTTCTTCCTCAAAAAAACAGAAAAATACTTGACAAGGGAAAATACTTTGGAAAGGTTTGCTATACTATCACATTGTGAAATATAAGTTTTGCAATCCTATTTATAATGAAGTTGTGAAAAATCTTGGCCGTTTATTTTTAGATCAATGGTAATAAAACAAAACTAATAATATAAATAGTCATGATAGACTAGCCTACAAAATAGTTTAAACTTATGTAAATAAATGTAAACCGTTATTTTTTCAAAGGGCAATATCATATATCTCCATCTAAACTTGTAAAATACCATATTTTCTTATTATTATATCTATACTATTATATAAAACATAAACTCTTGGTAAATTTACAACTAACACTCATGACTAATTTTCTTACGTACGACACAAGTGTTATATGTATACACTAGATTTAGTAAACCATTTTATTACACAGGTTGAATAAATAAAATATTAAATATAATAAAAACTTAATAGTTATAAAACGATATTTTAAGATAAATTATGATAAAAGTTATGTATAAATAAGGACTATAAAAAATATAATAATGATATCAACTATTTATAATCTTTTGTTTTTAAACTTTTTTTATTTTTCCCAAAAAAAAATTAAAATTTGTTTCAAAACAAACATTTTAAAAAATTAATTTTTTAAAATATTTTTATTATAACTCCTAATTTTAATTAGTTTTTGTTTATAAAATTTTTACTTAAATCAACAATTTTAGAATATTTAAATTTTTAAAAAAAGTTGATGTTTTAGAAAAATTTCTTCTTTTATAAATATTTATTTATTTAAAAATAATATTAATAAAAAGATATATTTCATAATTTTAATGTAATATTAATAGTAGAGAGAAGCGAAAAAATTTTGATGAAGTTAAATATGGTGATGTCATATGTCCAGCATAGTTACTTTTTTATTAGTATAGAAAGATTTCTAATTTGATTGTATTTAATTAAAAGATTATTTAACTTCGTCTAATCAATTAAATGTAAGACTCTATTAGGGCAATTTTAATATTTAATAACATAAATTTAGTAATTAATGTAATTTTCATATTTAACCACCAACTATTTGGTTGAGTGATATTCTCATGACTTCCTCTAGAGAAGGTTTTGAGTTCGAGTCCTACTAGCAGCAAAATGATGTTAGTGGGCAGGTTTTACCGTATTGGTCCTTTGGGTGGCAGGTTTTTCCCGGGAATTGGTGGTTGGTGGAATGGTGGGCTTGGGCTATCCTGCGTTGTCTGTCATCGCGGGCGTATGGGATGCTTTTTCGCCATTGGGGTACCCCGGGTAGCCGGGTTTTAATTAGTTGGCCGTTCAAAATTTTTTTTTTCATATTTAAATAAAATTTTTAAAATAATAAGCATATTTATAGGCATATTTAATACAATTTTGTTATTCAAACAAAAAAATAATTGTATATATCGTCAACAGTATGTGTTTAAATATATATGATTAAAGGAATCAATACTTATTACATCCTACCTGATTGTTACATTATTTTGTGATCATAAAAACATACATTCAAAACAAACATTCTGATGTTTTTGCAATTTTGGCATTTAAACAAAATTTATCAGCTATATACAATTAACGAGAAAAATAAGCGTATAAGACTAACGCTATGTTCCCGAGTTTAATAAACGAAAGAAAAGAAAAGAAAAGAACGGAAAGGAAATTAGCGAGAGAAAAAAAATAAAGAGAAAGGAAATTAAGTACAGAAAAGAAATGAAGAGAAAGGGAAAGACATATTAAATTTTCGTGTTTCAGAGTTCGAAGAAAATGAAAAGAAAGTTAGAATTTTATGTGTTATATTTCTTTTCTTTCCATTTCCTTCCATTTTAGATGGAAAGTTAGAAAGGAAAATCCTTAAATATTTTCCTTTCATTTATTTCCATTTTCTTCCTTTAAAAAACTCGAGAACATAAAGTTTTTTTGTTTCCTTTCATTTCCCTCCATAAAAAAAACTCAGGAACACAATTATTTTTCACTTTCCACTCATTTTCTTTTATTTCTCTCGTTAAATGAGACTCGGGAACACAGTGTTAAACAAAACTTATTACATTCTACGTAAACGAATCAAATGTTACATTTTACGTAAATTGTTATAATATTCGGGATTAATAATTCAAAACATACATTCTATTGTGTTTGCAATTTTGTTAATACATTTAAACAAAATTTATCAGCTATATACGATTAATGAGAAAAATAAGCATATGTATCATCAATAGTATGTGATTAATTACATACGATTAAATGAATCAAAACATATTACATTCTACGTAAACGAATCAAATTTTACATTCTACGTAAATTGTTATAATATTTGAGATTAACAATTCATCAACTAACGAAACATGTTCACTGCTGCAAGTTCAAGTCGTAGGTTCAGCAGCAACACAACGCTACCACCGGTTATAATTAATACACAAACTTATGATTGTGGTTGGATGCAAATCCACCAATATTAGACACCCTTCCAGCTACTCAAAAAGATACTCTCAATTATTGTCTCCCGATAACAATCCGTATATATTTATCCTGGTGGTCCATTGAATTATGGCCAAAATATCGGCATCTTGAAAATGTTTTTTAATTTGTTTTTGTATAATACACAAAAACACACACACACACACACGTGTGTGTGTAAACTCAGTAGATTGCAAATATACGTACTATGTTAACCATAAACATAAAAGGATGCAATGATAGAATGTTAAATGATCAGTATTTGGCTTGTTTTACTTACTGGCGACTAAATGCACAACCCTATACTCTATAATTATTTAACTTTTAAAATAATTACACACATTTACACTCTGTATAATTTAAACCCATAAATTTTATTACATCGCTTGATCATATACTTGGCTTGTAACGATCTGTAAACTACAAATCCAAATACTAGCTTCCCAAATGTACCTAAAACTTGACTAGTTCAATCTTTTTTGGATTATTAAAAGGGTCAAATGCACATATATATGAGCAACCAACTAATTACCATGCACGTATACATCAACACCGATACATATATTATATGTTGGAATAACTAATTGGATCAACCAGAAAACATATGTAAACACATATATTTGAAGTAACATACTTCGACTTTTTTTTTATTATTGAACTCGATAAATAAAATTAAATACATAACCCATATTTATACTAGACATAAACATATATTAACTCAACTCAAATACTATTTAAATAATCATATAGATAAACTAATAATTATCTATTCATAACAAACCGACAATTACTAATTAATTAAACCATACTTTTTGTTACACTCCATGATGTTTTTACTTTGTCTAAATTTACCACTTTAATTAATTGTGAACATATCAAGATTGAATTCTTCTTTATACAGGTTGTATAACATGTCTTACAAGGTCGTATGAGTATTATATTTATTAATATTATATATGTGTCCAACTAACAGAAAACGACTAGTCATGCATGCAGCAACTGGTAACACACAACACGGGCTTACGAGCTGCGTGGCCTATTTTCACCTCACCATCTACACGGCTTGTATAGAGATTGACGGTAGGATACATATATATAATAGCATCCTATATATTAAAGAAAATAATAAATAATAGTGGTCCTTTATTTATTTATTTGTGTTTATAACATTGTTCTTATCTTATACAAGAATATACAATAAATGCACTTGTAATATATATGACCGGTGACCCCAATTAAGCATCCCTGGTCCATATACGTAAGCATCTAGAGCCAAAAGGCCAGCTGTTGTTCTCTCTTTGGTAGCTTATGTTTCACCACATATTTTGATTTCTGATCAACCACACACTCAGTTTTTGATTCTGACCAGCTCTTAAACTTTGAAGAATCATGAGTCAGTGTGTACCAACTTGGGACGTTCAAGATGAAGATGAAGATGATCATCATGTCACTATTACTGACCTTCTGAAACCCTCCCACTTACCTGCAGCTCCTTCTAACTCCATGTCTTCCAATCTTCATGTTCCCATGTAAGCAACCACTACCTACCTACTATACCTCTCTCGATCTCCCTATATATATAAAATATATATGTATGTGTTCTATGAATATTATGCTATGATAACGATAATTTGCATGGTACCTTTCTGATTATGAATTTGATTTTCTACATATCCTGATTTGATTTTCTACATTATTATCATTCTCATCACTATTTTACATCAAATAATCTTCAATTATCGTCTAATTTCAAGTACTTTGCCCTTAATTAATAACATCTTGTTTTTTATGAAACGATAACTCACACCCTCATCTACTTTTAAATTTAAAAGTTTTAATTTATTTTAAATTTAAAAGTTTTAATCTATCACATCTCAGAATTTGAACTATATATTTTTTCCTAAAAACGTTTGACTATTACCACTAAACTTTCGATTCAAGCAGCAACAACACTATCCCACCTTTTTAATAACAATCATCTATTTTGACTAAATTTGTACATTAAAAGCAAATATTTTTTGTGACGATGTATAAAATAATTATTTATGTGTTCTTTAATTTTTATTTATGTTGAAGTATATTAGTTATTTATTATTATATTTGTATTTGTATTTGTATTTTCTTGCAGAGTAGATTACGAAGTGGCTGAACTAACATGGAAAAATGGACAAGTAGCCATGCACGGGTTAGGTTCACCGCGCGTGGCGTACAAACCCCATGCCGACACCGCTAATGTGACCAAATACGCCTGGGATAAGCCACGTGCCGCCGAAACCCTAGAGACCATAGTCAACCAAGCCACCCACTACAAACCGCATAAAGAGCCCCATGCTGTAGATCTGGTTCCATGGCTGGACCACCACACCTCCGCCGTCGCAGCCGGTAGCGTTAGTGCGTCGGCCACCATGACCATGGACGCCTTGGTGCCTCACGCGCTGCCGTCTGCCACCAACGGCGACCGGACGGTTTGCTCCACGCGCGTGGGATCATGCAGCAGTGACCACTCGGGTAGTGGTGGTGGTAGGGTGGCGCGTGAGTTTGGGGAACAGAGTGTGAGTGGAAGTGAGACGTTTAGTAGCCGACAGCTGACGGTTGAAAGGGAATTGGGTGTGAGAGGGTTCACGTCAACTTCCATGGGGTCGCCGGAGAAATTGACATCGCCCGATGAGCATGACTCCGTTTCTCACAGTAGGCCTCAGGTATACAGTTTTACAAGTGATTAATCTGCTTTTTCATTTTTCTAAACTATCATATTTACGTGGATCATTTAATTTAATAATTCCAATTTTTATTTATTAATCAAGATTAATTTCAACTTAATAAATGTTTACATACACTTCTATATTTAAACGTATTTTCCTCTAATTCGAGTTAACATCGTTAGTTTTTTTATGACTTGTATTACTTATATGGTCAGAAGGTTAATTTTCACATCATAATCTAAATCATTTGACTCGTTGAAAATAGATTTCAAGTGACGAAGAACACTAGACATCGAAAACAAACCTGATAGAAGTTGGGTGACGACTGAGTTAAATAATGGCTCAAAATTTGTCTCATTTTATCAAAAAAACTAACGTTGATTAAATATAAGTTAAAAAGAGATCACTAGAGAAAAGTAAGCTCAAAGATGAAGCGTCTATAAATATTTTGTTCATAATAAAACGTACCTTCATATTTAAACCGTTATGATTAACATTTAACTATTTGATTGTATAAAGGGTTTGTAGAATAATCATTATATTTGATTCTTTTTAACGATTGATCCCACGCTTGTGAACGTAAACAGCGCTGGTGGCCCGCCCTACCAATCATTACAGGAAAAACCCAACACCAAAAGTCGCATTATGATAAAACCCTGACACATCTTAGGTAATTGTATCAAATGAGAATCAAACTCATGACCTCTATTTTAAAAAATCATGAGATGTCATCTCCCAAATCATTTTATTTAAAAGACTTAGTGACATATTCATTATATTTATATATAAGTATAACCAAAATTAGTGTGCTAATACATTGATTATTTAAAAGATCGAACAGGAAGAAAAGAGGAAAGGAAAAGGAAAATCTTCAATTTTGACTAAAAGAAGTAGAGCGGCTGCCATTCATAATCAATCTGAACGGGTAATAATCACGGTTTTCTTTTATTTGTAATGACAAATTTTTTTTTATTATAAGTTGGAGTGTGAGGGAATTGATATATTAATCATTTAGAGACGAAGAGACAAGATCAATCAGAAAATGAAGACACTACAAATGCTTGTACCAAATGCTAACAAGGTATTGATCACTATCAATTTTTTCATCATCTTTCATGGTGTTTTTATACTAAACAAACAAATAAACTCACCGTACAGTAGGGCCTAAGGATTATGCTCTCATTGTGACAGATGTTTAGTTTTTATTATTTTAGACAGATAAAGCATCAATACTCGATGAAGTGATAGAATATCTAAAACAATTACAAGCTCAAATCCATATGATGGGTAGGATGAGCATGTCGCCTATGATGATGCCATTAGTCATGCAGCAGCAACAACAACAACTTCAAATGGCCATGATGAACCCCATGGGAATGGGAATGGGAATGGGAATCGGAATGGGAATGGGAATGGGAATGGGAATGGGAATGGGTATGGGTATGCCCGGAGTGATGGACTTAAATGCCATCGGTAGTAGTCGCCCCAACATCCCTGGAATGTCACCGGTCTTCCATCCTTCCACTTTCATGCAACCGATGATGGCCTCGTGGGATATGCACGCTACTGGAGATCGAGTTCCAAACCATAGTGATCCAATGGCTGCCTTCCTTGCATGCCAATCACAGGTAGTTACTATAGATATTACTTCCATGCCAAGTTTTTTTTCCTTTAAATCTTTGTCCTATTAAATAATATTTAACTGAATTGAACAATATGGTTGCAGCCAATGACTACGGAAGGTTACAATAGAATGGTTGCTTTGTATCAGCAAATGCATAATCAATCTTGCTACTCTGGTCTCAAGAATTGAAATTGTTAATGTTTTATTTTAGTTTATTATTTTTAGTTAATATGATATTTAGATTAAATATAAAGTTAATTTTATGTTAATATAACGTGTATCTATAACATATAATAAAATAAGATTTTTGAAGGACATGTATCATCTTTTTATGTTAAAAAGTTGTTCAAGATGTTTGATTTGATTATTTTCCTTTCACGTATCATTGTATCTTACATTCCTTGAAATATATAGTGTATCACTGGAAGGCAACAAGCACATAACCAGATTGTTCTTACTCTTTAATTACTAGCAAAGAAATTAAAGCGCATCCTTTTCCATCTCGGATTCCTTGACAGCCCAGCTTGGTTAAATAAATAAAACTTCACATGTTAACTGATGGCATTTGATGCGAGATTGATAAATCTACTTACACCTTATGTCAAATAATACATTAACAATCTTTTTCAATCTTAGAAAGAAGAATAAACTAGAACTTATTATAAAAGTAGAAAAATGTGCAAGATTGTTTACTATTTTATTTTTGCCTATAACCAAACCACATATTTAATTATTGGTTTCTCAGCTGACTTGCTAATGGTTATTTGAGACAACAGTCTATCAAACAAGAAATGCGGAGTGATCTAAAAGAAAAATGAAGGTGCATTAACCTAATTGAAAAAAAAAATCAAAAAGTTTTGGTTTAAAATATCAACCAAAAACTATCTATATAAAAGATCAAACCATTGCAAAATCAAGCATGTAGGTACCCAAGACATTTAGAATTTGAAACTTGCAATCTCTTCATCATCATCATCTATTGCACCTTCATCATCATCATCATCGTCATACATTTCAATCTCTTCCTCGTCATCTTCTTCTTCGTCGTCGTCTTCCATCCTGCCTGTATTACCTTTGTCATTGTCTTTTAAACCAGTACTCAATACAACAATTCCACCTCCTGATTTCTCCATATCCTTTCTCAATTTCTTCATGTTTTCTTTCCTGCGTTCTTCCCCAATCGTTCCTTCTCTTCCAGCCTTTTGTCTAGCTCGACTCTACATAATAACCATCTTGTAACTAAAAGCCAAATCAAATTGTATATAAAACAAAAAATGAACAAGCATTCCGGGTTGCCAATTTAAGGATTTAAACTACTAAATTAAGACGCATAGAATATAGACTTCCTTTCATGAGTCCCGTTTATTCGAAAACAAGATCAGTTCATCATACTATTAGCATATATTATATCAGTTCAGCTTTTATTGTATTTGTATCATTCAAATTAATGTTATATCATAATAAAACAATTAGCAAATATTCATATACAATGTAGATAAAACTAAGTGGTGTGTGTGTGTGTGTAAAATTGACAACAAAGAGAGTCTGGAAATACTTGTATGTTTCCATGTACTCATCTGCACTTGCTTGAATAGCTTTAAAGAAGGCATCCATCCTAGCACCAGTTACTGCTGAAACTCCAACAGCCCTTAATTTCTTATAAAATTCTTCCAGAGCAAGAGAAAGACTATGGGTCAAAGTTGATGGGTATGAGTTGTCAGATTCTAGTGCATCATGGAACACCTTAAAATCTTCCATCCACTGATCATATACCACAACAAAAAGTAAGTGTTTATAATCTCCAATCAGAAAGATATGAGTGCACCATAGGAAATTCTGATGACATATCATACCACTACTGGAAAACTAGAGGAGCAAGTTCAACCCATTTACCTATAAATAAGTCTATTTGAGTAATGTTTTATGTCTAGTTTTACAAGTCAAAATGAGGGTTATACTAAAGAATTATACTAAAAAAAAAAAAAAAGAAAACAGGCCGATGGGTAGAAAACACAAATAGTCTCTAATCACATTCAGCTCACAGATTATTTATTAGACAAAAGGATGAAAAAGTATTCATGGATCAGATAGACCAGCACACAAAGTTACTTGTTTTGACCCATCCAATTTGCCTAACTGCTATAAGAAAGCATGCGGTAGAAGGATCATTGTAGAAGTATTTTTCATCTCCAATGTAAATTGGTGTTGAATGACATCTGTCTTGTTGAAAACCACAACCAAGGGCACACGGGTCTTATAAAGGATGCTACAAGCATAAAGCATGTTGCTCATAAAAGTATTTGGACTCTCTGCACGAGGTGTATCAACGACATACGCAATCACAGTTGGAAAAGTCAAAGCAAAAGCCTCAGTAATAATTGCTCCAGATGCGGACCAGGTGAATATCTCAATCTGACCAGGGGTATCCAAAAGAACATAATCAAGATCATCTGCTCACCTCTCAATTGCTTGTATCACCTAACATCACAACATTACTATTAAAAATCATCCAAAAAGTGTTACAAAAGAAAATTGCATACACGATTACCTCATCTAATTTTGCGGCGAACAAGTTGAGGGAAGTCAATATCCCCCCATTAGGTCCAAGATTGAATTGTTTCATGACCTCTTGTAGCGAGCGGTGTCTCTTATGTCAATATTGGCCCCAAATGGGAGAGTCATGACAGCTGGATCAAGATTCATCACATAACCCCTTGCGTTGGAAGCTTGTGTATGACAAATGGTTCGGTGAAGGAATGTTGTTTTCCCACTTCCTACATATTAAAAAAAACATCTGTTAAACAAGAAAATATAATAAAAAAAACTCACAGTTGGTGTTAAATATGGTTCAAGTAACATGATACCTGCCATCCCAACAACAATGATTATAACCCGTTTCTTCTTAAAACCTGTTGCACCGAGGAAGATTTGTCTATCTGCATCTTCTCCATCGACATGGTAATATCATCTTTCACTTCACCATTTGACTAGCAAGTGGCAACATGTTCAAAAAGAATAAACCATACAAAGTTAAATACATATATAAAATACAGACGCGCGCACACACATACATATATACATTAAAATGAAAGAAAATAAGGGGCTGATTCTTTTACATTAATTCCAGATGAATATTTAGAGTCGGATGACATTTTTGATGCAGCTTCATCTGATGTTTTGAAGTTGACTCTGAATCAATCTCCATCTAAAATAATTCTTTCAAATTACTACAAAAGAGTTAATAGAAAAGGGTGTGAGAGCTAAGCATTAAGTTGAAGGTCCTAATGGTTGTCTGAAGTCCGAACTAGTTTTATAGCTTTTCAACAAAATAAATACATAAAGGGGCATGCAGTTTCTGCAACCTTTCTTAGTTTGCCCATAAGCATAAGAATTGAAGTAATGAAGATCCATCGAAAATCCATTTGCTTGATTGGCGTTAGAGATGAAGAGAATCTAAGAGACGAAGAAAATGTGAACCCTTTTACTCTGTTTTTGGTGACTAAAAATAAACACTAGTTATTTAGCACATTATTTATTTTTCAACATATGAAAATTTACAACTTTGTCCTCTCATATGTCTAAAATCCCAATGTTGCCCTGACTGGTGGAAGGATACAAGTGTAAATTGCTAAAGAAAATACCAAATGAAAAGCATACTGCTCCTTTTTTGTCAGGTGGTTCCTCCCCCTCACCAAACCATTTGAAAATTTTCTTCTCCTAAAAGAAAGGAACCCCTAATTTCGTATCAAATTCACAAAATCCCTAATTTTCTTGATCCAGTTCTTACAACACACTCACAAAAATGGAATCAAAGCGTCAATTGATCGATTCTCTCACATCTCACATCTCTCTCTACAATTCCCACTTACCATCTTCATCATCATCATCTAACCCTAACCCTAACCCTAGATCTTCAATTCTCAAATGGTTCTCATCACTCACTCCTCGCCAACGACAGTCTCACCTCACCATCGTCGATAAACCATTCACTCAACTGCTAATCCAATTGCAATTCAAAGTAAACAACAGCGGGCATGGTACCTTCATCATCCTCCCTGACATCCCTTCTTCTTCTTCATCAAACCCTGATACCCCCAGCTTTTGTTTCCGGAAATCTTATGGATTGTTACTGAGAAGTAGCCAATTTTCGAAGCCTGAGAAGCGGATTCGTGAAACTGTACAGCTGTTTGATTCTAAAGAAGGTGAGAATTCGGGTTCTTGTTGCTGCAGTTGTTTAGATTCTGTTACTGTTAGTAGCGATTTTGTTGAAAATGTGGGTGCTTTTGTTGAAGTTATGGATGGGGTTTCAAATGGGGAGTTTTTGAGAGGTGAAGAGAGTGTGTTGTTGGGGTCAATGGATTGGGTGGAGTTGAATTGGTTAAAGGCGAAAGGTTATTATAGTGTGGAGGCCTTTGTGGCTAATAGATTGGAGTTGGCTTTGAGGTTGTCTTGGTTGCATTTGAATATTGGCAAGAAGAGAGGGGCGAAGCTGAAAGAGAAGTCAGTTTGTGCAGCTGCAGGTGTGGCGGCAAATGTGTATTGGAGAAAGATGGGGTGTGTGGATTGGTGGATGAAGTTGGATGATCAAACAAAGAAGAAAATTTTCAGAATAGTATTGGGAAAAGCTGCTAGATTGTTGGTACTTTTCTGTCAACTCCTTTGTTGTTATCATCTACTGTGCATGTTTATCTAGCAACTTTATTGAAACAATGGTCTGTTTGTGGCTGGGAAAAATTAGTTTCTAATGCTAAATGTTGTGTTACATTTGACTAGGCTGGAACTTAGGGTGGTACAAGTAAATTGCGGATTTGATTTACTTGTTATGCTTCTTTTATGTTTCTCTTATTTTTTTGCAGAAGAATGATATATGATTTTGCAATTTTCAGACTCATGATATTTCATATGGAAGAAGCAGTAGCATGGAAGATGAGTTGCAGACCACTTGTGGGAGAGAGAAAAAAATCTTGAGATATGACCAACCTAGCTGGAACCTAGAATCCATTGATACTCTTAAAGGAAAAGATTTTGAATCTGGGGTGACTCTGTTTACTCCATCTAATAAATCATCTTCAGTAGCCCACAAGTTTAATCACCTGTTAGTTGTTTGTGAGATTTCAGCATTGTTACCAGCATTTGACCATGGTCAATTTAATGAGGATGCACTGTTCTTTAGCTCGTTAGAGGCTATTAGTACAATTTCTGATCATGTATTAAGGAGATTGCGAGGTTTGCTCATGGTTGTTTCACTTGATTTCACAAAACTTGAGCTCCTTGAAGATCTAAACTCAACCAAATCTGTGAAGAAATCAAAATCAAAGGCGAAACCTATTTCTGGCAAGAAAGGGAAATCACGTGATGTCAAAAAACCGATTCCATTTCAAATAACTGAAAAGAGTAGTTCCATTTCTGACAAGCCTACCAAGGTGAACTTTCTTTAGCTATATGCTATGCGCTTTACTGTTTTGTAGTTAGTGGTGGTAATGTCAACTAATTTGGATTACGTCGTCTCACTAATGGGTCAAATTGGTCAATTTAGGCGAACATGTCATGTGGCCACGTGGGTTGAAGTTGACCAAAGTGTTTTTACTTGCATACAACCTCCTAAACCTCTCTATTTAAAGGAATTAGACTTCTTGTAATAATATCTTATTCATATTTAACACATTAATTATCTGTTTCTTTTTGAATAATCAAAAGTGTTTTCGCTTAACCCAACCCATTATATTTTTCTTTTGCTTATTTGGACCCAACCCCCCCCCCCCCCCCCCCCCCTGTTTCTTCTTAACCTTGAATGGGTTGTTGGCTTCTATCTTTTCAGGGGATATCTCAGGACGAGGGGAATAAATCGGATATTCAAGAAATGGATAATAAAAGTGAGAGCGTGTCCACTTTAGTAGAAATGGTTGTGCTTTTTGTATGTGAGTTATGGTTCCTATGTTTTATGATGGTGAATGGTTTGTAACTCATCAATCGTTATCAGGAACATGGTGATGGAGTAAATATCGCAACTGTCCAAAGCACCTCAAAGAAGCATAAGAGAGCAAGAAAGAAACATAAGAAGGATGTCATGAATAACCAACTGAAAAGTACCATTTCTCAGACCGCCCCTGTGAAAGTATCTGGAAATCCGGACCCCAAAATTTTTCCCGATGCCACAAATATTGTTGACAGCGATCCAGTAGAAGCTAATATATCACCTGCTATCATGGCTACTATAATTAACACTAATGTTATTGAAAGTCATCATGTTGATGTGATTGTCCATGAGCACGTAAAGGAAATGGAAACACAATCTTTAGTTACTAGCAAGGAAAAGATAGAATCAAAGCCGGTAGTTGTTCATGATGGTGCACCTGTGAGCTATTCTGGAAATCCGCCCAACGAGTGGCCCACTACATCACCTCAATTGTCATTTGTCCACCAATCTGGCTTCGTACACACAGTCGGGCTTTGTACCCACGATTGGGTCAGAGAAGATGATTTTGCTGTTTCTGGATTGGATTATAGTCAATATTTTGGTGGTGGTGTGATGTATTGGGATTCGTATGATCACCCAGTGGCTGGTTTTTCAAGACCACCTTCTCTGAGTTCAGATGACAGCTCATGGGCTTGGCAGGAAGCTGATATGAAACGAACTGTTGATGATATGGTTGCCTTTTCATCTTCTTATAGCACAAACGGGCTGACGTCACCATCTGCTACGTCATTCTGCTCGCCTTTTGATCCGCTTGGCTATGTTTTACCCAGTGAGGTATCTGGGAAAGTGCTTCATTCATCTTCCACAATAAAAGATTTATCTGAAGAAAACGTTACAGGTTCTTTAGCCAATTTCCCAGGTGATATCGAAGCAAAAACCGGTGATTTATTCCCGTATCCTATTTTAAGACCTATTATAATTCCAAACATCGACAGATCACGGGAGTTCAAACGTAATTTTGAACACAAAAGCCCATGTGTTCCTCCTAGCAGACGGGAAGAACCTCGAATTAAAAGACCTCCATCACCAGTTGTGCTTTGTGTGCCTCCTGTTTCTGATTCCCGAAAACAACGTGGGTTTCCCACTGTCCGATCGGGTAGCTCGAGCCCACGGCATTGGGGGGTGAAAGGGTGGTTTCATGGAGAGAAAAAGAGTCTTTCAGCCCGTCAGTTAAGTCAAACTTTACCTGGAGCTTTGTTGCAGGACCGGTTAATTGCTATCTCACAATTAACCCGTGATCAGGAGTCGCATCCTGATCTGTCAATCCCACTTCAGCCACGTGAATCACTTGATTGTTCAACGAGGAAATCATCACTTCCGGTGATGCATGGTTTACTAAATGATGAAATCGATTCTTTTTGTAAACAGGTGGCAGGAGTCAACATGGCTAGAAAACCGTATGTTAACTGGGCGGTTAAACGGGTTACTCGCTCACTTCAAGTCTTGTGGCCTCGGTCCCGAACAAACATTTTTGGTTCCAATGCTACAGGTTTATCACTTCCAACGAGTGATGTTGATCTTGTTGTTTGCCTTCCACCCGTTCGAAACTTAGAACCCATAAAAGAAGCAGGAATCTTGGAGGGTAGAAATGGAATTAAAGAAACGTGCCTTCAGCATGCTGCTCGGTATCTTGCTAATCAAGAATGGGTAAAAAACGATTCTTTAAAAATCGTTGAAAATACTGCTATACCCATCATCATGCTTGTTGTTGAAGTTCCTTATGATGTCATCGTTTCTGGTGACCAAGAAATTTCTACACACAGTGATGGTAGCAAACACACAGACGTGCAGTCGATTCGAATTGATATTAGTTTCAAATCCCCATCACACACCGGATTACAAACTACTGAACTCGTGAAAGAGCTAACCGAACAATTTCCTGCAGCTACACCACTCGCGTTGGTTTTAAAACAGTTTTTAGCCGATCGAAGTCTCGACCAATCTTATTCTGGTGGTTTGAGTTCTTATTGTTTGATTTTATTAATCACCCGTTTCCTCCAACATGAGCATCATTATGGAAGGTCGATTAGTCAGAACTTTGGAGGTTTATTGATGGATTTCTTCTATTTCTTTGGGAATGTTTTTGATCCACGTCAGATGCGGATATCAGTACAGGGAAGTGGGGTGTATATAGATCGGGAACGGGGGTATAGTATTGATCCAATTTATATTGATGATCCTTTATTTCCTGCAAATAATGTTGGGAGGAATTGTTTTAGGATACATCAATGTATAAAGGCCTTTGCAGATGCTTATTCTACTTTGGAAGATCAACTTGATAACTGTGATTCAAGTAATGGATCGTTGTCAGTAAAATTGCTTCCTTTAATCATCCCTAGTATCGCTCCTTTGTAGATATAATCATCATTGTACATGAATATGATGATAATTTCTGAGGAAAACTGGGCAGCTAGAAGATCTTGGTCAATGGGGAAGCCATCATGTATTCTGGTTTCTATGGAAGGAGGTGGACTACAGCCACAAGTTTTCTGATGAAAAAACACAGACAACGGGTGGGGTTGGGCTGGACTCGTTTACTGGTTTCTTGTTATCAGGAGCAGGAAATATATGCCCTGTAAGTTATTTTGTTTTCTGGTGATTGAAAAACTGTGTTGATACTGATGTTCCCTTATCGTTTAATCTAATCGTTTGGCAGGTGTCATTCCTTTGGTCCAATATGGTGATATACATGATTGATATATTACAGCTCACACAAGGTGTGCTGCTTGGTTTATAAAAGCGCTCTGAGGCGCTGCTTAAAGCGCGAGGCGCTAGAGGCGTTTGGCTTAGCGCTTCGTTTCACCGAGGCGCCGGGTGTACAAGAAGCACTCTGAAGCGGCGCTTCAGTAGGAAGGCGTGAGGCGATCTGAAGCAGCGCTTCATGTGTTTGGTCAAAATCAAGCCTGGTCAACTTGGTTAAATGTTGGCCCTTTTTATTAAGATCAACTTCTGGCCCATCCTTCTACTTTAAATCTATTGCAGCCCAACCCATTTAAACAAAATCGGACTTTAGATTTAACCCTAAATTATCAACTCCAGCCCCATCGCCATTCACAGCAGGTTCGTAATCCAGTCTTCGGTTCTTCTCCAGCACTTCGATTCTTACTCCAGCCCTTCGATCTTCAGCTCCAGTTGACCGACTCCTGTTACCTTGTTCGTTGCTGACTTGTCTTGTGAGTGAAAACTTTCTGTTGACTTTTGCTGACCTTTGGTTGATTATATATGGATTAAAGTCATTAAACCTTCTTTTTTGACTGATTATAGTAGATGATTACTTGATTATATATGGATTAAAGTCATTAAACCTTCTGTTAGATTGATTTGAGACACTTATTTATGTTTTTAAGATGTTTAATTATGTTCTAAACTATAAATTCTATGTATGTTTTGTGTTTATGTTTTGTGTTTATAATTATGAAGTGAAATGTGTCGTGCATAATAATTTTTTACTATTATCTTTAGTTTTATCGCCAATACGTTAAGTGATCGCCTCGCGCTTGAGGCGTGACGCCTCGAATTTTGGTACCTAAACGCTTCGGAGCGCCTCGCGCTTTTTTAAACCAAGGTGCGCTGTTTTATTTTAATAGACAAGTTTGGGTAACGGGTCAAAATTGGTTTGGGACAAGATGTGTGATTTCTTAAAGTGGTCAATAGCGTCGGGTTGACCCGCTCACCACCCTAACATATTGCGGCCATTTCTTTGGATTTTGTAAATGCTTAAACAATGTTATTAAGCTAATATATAATATATTTGAATAAAACATGTTTAAACTATTTGAATAGCAGTTTTAGGTGACTTTTCAATATGTTTGAGTCATTACATAAGTTTTTAATCTTGACCCGTTCCACTCAAAGCAACCTGCTTCAAGTAAAATGAGTTGAAATTGCGACATATCTTAACTAAAATCACATCATGCCATCGGTATTAGGTTTTCCTATCTGAAGGCTGCAGGCATCATAAGAAGTAAGAAAATGATAGATTCTTGATGTGATTGGACTTCTTGTAACATGCTCTAAAGCTTATTGTGGATTCAAGCTCTTTTCTCGAGTCGTTATTGGTAAAAATTTGTTGTAGCTGTAAAGCGTAGCTATCTAATCTAAAAGAATATAAAATGACACACATCTTTATTTTACAGTTTTGTGCATAGTTTCTTTATATCTGGTTATAAATTTATATTTAAACGTTTTGTCCACTTCTGTATTTTTTTTTAAACTTTTCCCATACAATGAACTTCAAATTTTTTGTCCTTTTTATCATTTTTTATGTAAACGACATTCATTTTTTATATATGGTAATTGAAAACTGAAATAGTTATATTCGTTTGTTTGTTTTTTCTTTAAACTATTTCCCACGTCCCAGTTTCTTGTATTTTTCTATTTTCTATTTTCCATCGGAGATCCTTTCGTAGATTCCTAGGAATTATTCCTTTTCATCATCCCAATTTTCCAAGAGTAAAGCTACGGAGACAGCCTAAATTACTCACAGCCATGCCACGTGTGCAAAACCAACCTTCACGTTCTGCTTGTGGTCTAAACAACGCGTTACTCTTACTTCAAAGCAATAATCATAAGGTCAAACCATTTCTTATGTTAGTTGTGTCTACGCTTGTTTTATGAACCTTCGAAGAAATAATTTTTGTACCAAATCATAACTTTGATAAAATCAAAAAGAGCTTTTTCCCGTCAAAATGATTACTTATTTAACAAGCTTTTTTTTTATTTTTTTTTATTTTTTTATTTTTTTATTTTTTTATTTTAACGGCAAATATGCTCTACTCCTACACTACATTAAATTACATAATTGCTTGGGTTTGAACCCAAAACCTTCCATCTAAGAGGTAAAGCCTCTACCAAATGGGATAGCCCCACATTGACTACTTATTTAAGAAGTATTGGTAAATATGATGCTAGTTTATTTGGTAGAGGTTTTGTTTCAAACCAAGGCATTAAGTAATTTAATTTGACGTATTTTAGGAATAGTAGTAGAGTGGATTTTTTGTTCAAAAAAAAATTAACTAGTATTGATATGACTTATGATTAGCAATAAATTTACAAAAAAAAATGGTAAGATGTGTAAATAATGGTCTTTTTTTTTTTTTTTTTTTTACCAAAATAACCTGTATAATCATAAAATTTCTGGTTTCATTTTCTTAACTTTGTCATATGCTGGTAACAAAGTACTTAACCTGATATAATTTTTAGTAGTTTATGCAAAACGGAGCAACAAACTAATACGGCTTCTTTAAGTTTTAAAATCATACCATAGATAAGCTCAAACGTACATGATATAACTTTAATTGTTGTATCTGCTGCCTAACTTAGCTTTTCCTTTGTGTAGAGTTTAAAGAGTGGTTGGATTGTTTTACGATTTGATGTATTACCTTATACTTTAGTACTAAAAATTGTTTTTCATAGCTAGAATCTCTTATAAGATTACAAAACAGTAAACTTAGCAGTTGTTTAAAAGCTCACCCTCAATACACGATATAATCTTGAGTCCTTGAAGAATGAATATAAATGGAAGCATCAAAATATTTGTTTGATAAAAAATACGTGTTTAATGAATTATTTACTGTAGAAAATCATGAAATAAAACTAAGTTTTTAATATTATTTTAATAAAATTACTTGTAAATTTTTTAATATAACAACACTTAGCTTCAATATTATAGATTGTTGTCATATTCATAATTATTTCAAACTGAATGATTCAAATAATGTAACTATGAAATTTGATTATTACTATCATTAGAGATTTTTTCCTCACCGTTATCCCATATTTCAAATTAAACTTGAATATATTTTTTTCTTAACCAAGTTTTGTCTATAATCTCATTAAGGACACCGACTTTTATAGAAAAAAATATTCATTACAATGGAACAATATTAAAACAAAGTGTATTTTATAGCTTAAAGAAACTTTAGATGATTTTACTAAACGGTAAAGAATACTTTATTACTATTAAGTTATATATTTCTTTTTAATTCATTTCATTTTACCAAAGTTAGTACCGAGAAGAATTATTATTATTTACCTTAACAGTTATTATTAGGAGTATGAATTAATAGAAACAACAAGTAATAGTGTTTTAATAATAATAGTAATAACATATTAATAGAAACGGCACATATGGTTTTAATATAAAAAAGAAAAATAAAGTGGAACATCGGTCTTTATGAATGTATTATTATATTACCAAAACGATGATATTACTTGGTGTTGGTCTAAAGCATGAGTATTATTAATGGAATATGCCAAAAAATCCCGTTCATCAAAGGCTCAATTCCTACCTTTTTTCTCTAAATGCGACTTCATTCACGCCAAGCATATGCTCCCTAAATATTCTAACCCTTTCTTGCTAATAAATTTCCACAAGTTTCATCCTTTTCATCATAAATTTCGACATTTGTTTTGTGGGTATTATAGATTTGGTGTCCCCTAACAATACGTTGATTTCAACCTCAAGGTTTTGTTTGATCAAGAACCGGAAAATGAAATTCGGTAAGAGACTGAAGCAACATGTTCAAGAAACTTTACCTGGGTGGCGAGATATGTACTTAAATTACAAGGGTTTAAAGAAACTCGTGAGGTTAATATCTTCGTCGTTGGAGAATGGCATATCTGAAGCTGAGTTTGTATATCTTTTGGACAATGAGATCGAAAAGTTAAATGTATTTGTCATGGAACAGGAAGAGGATTTTATTATACATCATACGGTAAAAGCTTCTTTCTACTTTTTGTCTCGTATAACAATTAACGTTAAATCTAATTTCATAGAATATTTTTCCATATTTTGAGTAATAAGAACTTCAGAAAATATTCATTTGTTTTGTCTTACATCAGTCCAGTACAGTAAGATCAATTTGCTAATTACAATACCATGCCATATCGTATATATAAACAATACGACAAAAAAAATCAACTTTCTTGGTAACTAATTTGTCTTGTATTGTTGTTTCAAATAATACCGTCACTTACAAACCATTGTCGTGTATTGAGTTTGTATAATTTGAACAATAAAATCAAGAGGTTAATTTGATACCTTTTTCATGAAACAAGAAGAGGGTTTTATTATGCGCTATAAAGTAAAAGTTCCAGTTTTCTTCTTCTTATGTTCGATTAGCATAAAATCTAAGTTGATATAGAATGTTCTTCTTCAGGTTTAGAGTGGTAAGAACTTAAAAAAGTTATTCTATGTGTTTTGTCTTATGTCTAGGCAACAAACATAATTCATTGTGCTAACTGTAATATCCTGTTATGATATGTATACAAGAAATCTGACAAAAAATCTAACTCTAGATAACAAATTTGTCTTTGCCTTGTTATATCAAATCTTACTATCACTTACAATCCAATGTTATTTATGAAACCATTTATATAAGATTTTATCTTTTGGTAGATGTTTAAAAATAAGATGACTTTGATATTGTGTTAACTTTGTCAATGACACATGACTTTAACCGTTTAAGTATAGATTTTTTTGGTTTACTTGTATAGTTTTTCTTGAAATATGTAGGAGTTGCAACAAAGAATAAAAAGGGTGAATGAGAATGAAACGTTATCCCAAGAAGAGTATGAAGAAGAGATGGCAAGAATTAGAAAAGACATTGTTGACTTCCATGGTGAAATGGTTCTTTTAGTCAACTACAGCAACATCAATTACACTGGTAAATCATGACATAATTAAAGTCTATCTTTTTTGACCATTTTATTGTCCAATGAATTTCTTGAACTCGTAGATCCAATCTTTCTGGATCTTTTTTCCGGCCAACGTACACTTTTTATTTTAAACCTTAACTAGTATTAAAATCATTTGCACTATGTAGGATTTAAAAACACACACGTACCTTTACCTTCAAATGTTCCTTTAGTTTTGCACCAATCTTTCTAAGTATTTCACATTTCCCAATTCTACTTAGTGTTTTTATAACCCGACCCATAACAATATAATTGTTTGATTTTTAGTTAATCAAGTACTAAAACTATATGTAAAATCTAAATATTTTTTAAAATTAATTGTGATGTTAACGCTTTTGAGTTCGATCCAGCGTTAAGAGCAAGGAACCAGTAATGCAAAGTTTTTAAGGATCATATTTATATCATATCATGGGCCCAAAATGAAAAGAATAAAATGATATAAGCATATTAACCATGTCTAATAATCTATAAATCTTGAATTTTTTGGTGTAGGAATGACGAAAATTCTAAAGAAATATGACAAACGAACCGGGGGATTTTTGCGATTGTCATTCATCCAAAAGGTCTTGGAGCAACCCTTTTTCACCACCGATCTCATTTCAAAACTTGTGAAAGAATGTGAAACCACAATAGACGAGCTTTTCCCGGCCACGATGGAGGCAAAGGAGATGACGGAGGCATCAGGAGAAATAACCGGAGAAGGGATTCTTAGAAACACTATTGTAGCTTTATTGACCATGAAAGAGATTAGAAAAGGGAGCTCGACTCGTAGTCATTTCTCTCTCCCCACTCTAAATTTGCGTGATATTGAGCTCATACGATTCTTTCAACTCAATTCGCCCATACCTATCATTTAACTTTAAGTTTTAGTTCGGTTTTTGCATATCAATCCTTTCAACTCAGTTTAATTTTTACGTTTTAAACAGTCTTTCCTATCATATTACATGTATTAATGAGCAATTTTGTTCTCAGATCATCAAAGCCATACTATATGCTTATATGCATTCTTATTAGTCAATAAATTCACACACATACACACACACACACATATATATATATATATACTAGGTTATATCCCCGTTTATTACACGGGTTGAAACAAAAATATTAAATATTTATTGATGATGAGTAGGAAGTAAAACGTTATTTTAATATAACATATGATTAAATTTACGTATGGTTAAGTATTTTAATTTTTTTATTATTTTTAAAACATTCGTTTTAAAAAATTGCTTTGAAAATTTTTTATTATTTTATGAGTATTTTGTTGTTTAAAAACTCCGGGTTTGTTTTAAATAAATGTTCTTTTATAAAACTTTTATTTTATAAAAAAATTGAATTTAAATATTTCATAATTTAAAAAAGCTTCATTGTTTTAGAAAAACATAGTTTTTATAAAATTTTATTTTTGAAAAAATATATTTTTTAATCAAAATACTTAGTTTTTATTTAACGAAAAAATCTTTTAAAAATTATTAATTCAAGAACTTGAATTTATAATGGAGAGAGAGAAAGAAAAATATTTAGAAACTAGTTATTTGACTTTTAAAAAATAAAATATATAGTTTAGGCGGAAAAATAAATAAAAGATTGATTGTGAGAATGGCATGTGTCAAAAAATGTAAAGGATTATTAGAATATATATATATATATATATATATATATATATATATATATATATATATATATATATATATATATATATACTATTATATAAAGTAGACCTTGGGACACAAATGTAATTTTACAAAAAAAATTAAGACACCTAATACAGCTTTTTAAGCATTAGGTACAAGTGTTTTATGCAATAATTCTTATTTTGACCCCCATTTAATAAACTTCTTTTAATTAATACTTTATTTCATAATGTAAGATTATTAATTCATTACATTAAATATTATATAATTTGTTATATTTTAAATTAATATTTAAATTAATAAATAAGTATTATCTTATTTAAATATTTAACTAAATTCTTTTATAATAATAATAATAATAATAATAATAATAATAATAATAATAATAATAATAATAATAATAATAATAATAATAATTGCAATTTACATGTATTGTGCAACTGGTTTGCTATGAAGAATTATAAAAATAACACAGGATTACCTCCTTATCAAGGTAAACGTCATTAGAAAATAGGTCTTTGGATACACAAACGAGAATTATCTTTTTATATATAGGCATGTACACATCGTTTTTTCTCACACATTGCTACCTTACATTCTCTTTGCTATATACTCGATAAGTATTCGCTCAACAAGGTGACACACTTTAATCATTTGCAAGCTCTTATGACACATTAAATTAAATATGAGGATAATATCTTGTGGCTTTATAAGACTAGCCAAAGATTACCAAGTATGTTGGATTGGTATGTACACAAACCTGAGGTCAAGAACTTATTCAAGAACTCGTTAAGACCTATTCAAGGAATGACATGTTTCAAATAAAGGCAAAGTGTCTGATGGCATGATCATATGTTCTGTTTATGACATATGTTGTAATGTTGATATGTTTTTGTATATTTACTAGATTACAGTTTAAAATGTTTATAAGAAACAATTTGCTTATACATGAAAAAATAAGGAGCTTCTGATACCATTTAGTTAGCAACTGGGCAAAAACCATAACGTATTTACAAGTATTCAATCATCTTAATTGCTTGTTCATTATTATTTTATTTTTCATGTATTATAATTTTTTGTTGTGGTATTGTATCATACAGTGACATAAACTATTGCATGTTATATAAATACTTTACCTCGGTAATTTGTTGTTTAAAGTAATAAATATGCGACGTTGCGTTTTTATACATATATTAATATGCGACCTTTGTTTGGAAGATGGTGGAATAAGGTTATCAATAGGCCATGTCTAAAAGTCTAAAAAACCTTTAGCATATTACATTTTTCTCCCCACAAATAAACTAGCAAACCTTTAATACTTTTGTATTTTTAAAAGCATAATAAACTAATAAGCTATTTGTGTGTGTATATATATATATATATACATATATATACGGAACCCGGTTTAAGTCAAGTCGGGAACAAATTTACATCAAAAGAAGAGGGTGTTAAACTAATGAGGCCACCCACAATTAACTTTACCGTTTCCATTAACAAAACAAAGATACTAATAATTAACAATCAAATCAAAAAGTCTTTTCTCCTCGAGGCAACTGGATCGAAGATCGTTTTATTATGAGATCTTCAAATGACCCACGAGGATGTGTAAGAAATTGCTTCTACCAAAACTAATTTCTTTCTTGGCAACAATGAAGAATCAAGACAGTCCATAAATTCCATCAGGTGGAAGATCCAAATCAAGCAGCTTGCAAACCGAATTCCAAACATTTCACTCAAATTTAACTTAATTAGTAGAAAGACAGTCTAATAAAACCCTCGTAATATTGACTTTTTAAGCACAAATTTATTCTTCTAGACAGACCTGACATAGAAAGATTACAATCAATAAACATACATAACTTTATATCTCTTTAGTGAACTCAAAATTCAAGTCCGAATTATATTTAGGTTTACGCTTTATGTAACTTTTAAGTTTGATACAAATGCCCTATTATACCTTTTAGGTTTTACTACCTAATCTTATATCATATACCACATGAGTTCAATTTTCACTCGTTATATAATTTGTTAATTTTATCTTATCTAAAAGTCAAATTTAATTAAATCAAACTTATTTTTTTTCTTAATTGGCCGTGTTTTTGAAAATCATACATAGTCAACTTGTTGAATCAAAGAGCAGCGACGACATCCCAAACCTCGTTGTCTTTAATTTCATCTTTTTAAAAAGTGTTATGTTACTCATGGTTGTCTTTTTAACGGATGAAAAAATATAGACGTGAAAGAGACACATTATATTATATTAAAGTACAGAAATCTCCAATCAACCGTAGATAACCCATATGACATATGTGATGGCATGAACAATTGAACATGCATCCCTCACTCATGCCCTTACCATGTATGAATAATAATGAACCAACAAAGCAAGTCTATATGTGGCAACAGTTCCCATGAAACTTGTTTTCCGTACAAAATTTAATAAAAGCAAATGTGAAGGGACGAAACTTGTATAATGCATTTTTACTCTCTTCTTGATTGTTGTCGTCGTCTTCTCTGTATCAAACTGAAATTAAAAGAGGGGAGCTGGTGTTGAGGTTGCACTTGTCTTTTTCTTCACAATCCGTTTGAACTTTGAAGGGCACACCCAAATTCGTTATAGATTCACCAGCCACCAGGTGATTTCATCTATTCAATAGGACACGCCCTAATTTGCTATTTTCTTTTTCATTTCTACTTTCTCTTTTGAACTTTGTGGAATCTGTTTGTTCTTTTGATTTGATTTTACTCATGTTAAATTCACTAGCAGGTTGGACTAGCCCTAATTTGACCTTTCTTTTTCCTTATTGTTTAGATTGAAATTCAATCCAACTTTGAAACTCGTTGTTCTTTTGATTTGATATTCTTCGCGTTTGCCTATGATTCAAGTAGCTGTTTGGACTAGCCTTTATTCAGAAATCTGCAAAAAAAGGGTTATGATTTCTGTTTTAGGGTTTATTGGACCACTTTTAACTTGAAAATTATTATCATTTCTGAAAGTTTTCGAGGTATATAGACTGGTAAATACGAAAAATATTATAGCATGTGAAGATGATGGTGTTGAATTTTATCATTTCAGTTTCAATATTCTAAGCGATAACTCAGTTGTGACATGTTTAACCTCATGAATCTAAGTTTTTCAAAGTGATTATTCTGATTTTAAAGCAAATTAGATCAGGTAAATCTCTGCAGCTTCTGCTTGATTATAATATTATCATTTTTGCCCTAAATAATCACAAAGTCATGATCACAACTGGTTTACACAAACATTTAAAACTAAGTGTTGGAACTTTGAATTGCAAATGCTTTAGTAGATTATTTAAAGCAACCAAATTTGTAATGCTCAACTGTAGTAGGTTATTAAAAACAACCAAATTTGTAGTCTTGAGAAATACATGTTCATATGGATCTGGAACGGTTTTGTCAGGCCATGTTGCTTTGCTTCCATTGTTATGGTGTTCTTGATAAACAATATGTTGTATATTCTTGATGTTGATACTATAATTTTTAATTAGTAAGATGTTTTGAAATCTTCTGTTAATGAAGAACAAATCTTTATCAAAAAATTTCAAGATAAATAATAAAATGTAATCTCATGAAGTTTTATAGTCCTTTTGTATTTTGGTATGTTGACATATTGTTTTAATGTTATCTTATATACTTCTCAGATAAGCTGTTTACATACAACCATAAAATGGCTTCTGTTTTACGACCTCCATCTACAATGGCATCAATGGTTCTTTCAGCAATCCAGCCTACAAACCACAAAATTTGGAAACCTGCAAAGTACAAGCTCACCTTTCCTCGGTTGCCCACAAAACATCACGCCATTTGTTGCACCAATGTGACTCCATGGGACCCACCTCCTGTGACTTATGCCCTTAAAGATGATACCACCAAAGGTGAGTTTTTGACAAGTTCCACCACTTTATTTGAAACCCTCGACTCAGATCAAACTAAATCAGCTGAATCTTTAGCTACAAATATGAAACAGGTCACGAAACTTGGGTACCTTAGATGGCCTATGTGGCTCATGGGCCCATTGATTCTTTTAGCCACAGGAATGGTTCCAACTCTTTGGTTACCAATTTCTTCAATCTTTTTAGGACCAAATATAGCGAGTCTTCTGTCATTGACTGGACTTGACTGCATATTCAACCTGGGTGCATCGTTGTTCCTGCTCATGGCAGATGCGTGTTCACGTCCAAATACCGCGGATCAAGACCCGTGTCTTAGCCAACCCCCATTCAGTTATAGGTTCTGGAACATGGTTGCAAATCTATCCGGTTTCATCCTTCCTTTAATCATGTTGTTTGGTTCTGAAAAGGGTCTTTTTCAACCTCAACTCCCTCCAATTTCTTTTGCAATTCTTTTGGGTCCCTATCTTTTGTTTCTTGCGGTACAGATGCTGACAGAGATGCTGACATGGCACTGGGAGTCGCCTGTTTGGCTTGTGACCCCTGTTGTGTATGAAACATACCGTGTGTTACAGTTAATGAGGGGCTTGAAGCTAGGGGCTGAGCTTAGTGCACCATCTTGGACGGTTCATGTGATTAGGGGCCTGGTGTGTTGGTGGGTTCTGGTTCTTGGGGTGCAGGTCATGGGGGTTGCTTGGTATGTTGGTTTTACAGCTCAAATTGATCAAAAGGGTTCATCGAATGCCAGTGAAGTTGAAATATCTTCTGGTTGATGCTGAGGTATAGTGCAAATTTCCTATTACCAATTTGGTATTGTTTATAAAGTGAAACAATAAGCTATAAATGTACAAAGTTTTAGCAACATCTTGTAGCTACTTGGAAAAAAAGATGTCTATAACAGTATATACATTACACAGAAGATGTATTTTCACATGTAGGTTTTTCGTGTAATATTATGAAGATGAAATCACCATATTTTTTTCTCTGTTTCATATACATATATGCATATACTCTTGGGGTGAGCTCAAAGGAGTACCATCAAATATTTAATTACTATTAGAAATCATGTTATTCACTTTTAACGCGGTTTGTTGAATAACTAATACTTATGGTCTATTTACTACTGAGTACTCTTATGAAACTTTAAAGATTGAATTGATTCATAAATAAAGGGGTCATGATTCATGAGAAACCTCGTTCTCATTGGGTGTTTGTCACATGCAAGGCATATGTACATCACCAACCACTTATTTATTTACATGATAATGGCCTTTTAATCCAATAAAAAAAAGTTAAAGCAGATTTAAAACCCATTATGTTACTAAATGCTTTGCCTTGAACGCGAATAGTTGCTTCAAATCAACTCATGAAAAGGGTAAAACAAATTCAAATCCCATTATGTTACTACTTACTAGTCAAGAATGAAGTCAATATACAAATAAAGAATATTTTTGCTTATAAAATTCGATTGAATTTACCTGGAAGATAGAAAATCCAAGCACACATTTATTAGAATGTGTGAACTATATCATAGTTTAAGTATATTATGATTTTAAAACCGTCAAACCTTAGAATAGTTGATTTTATATGAAACTTTAAGAACTGTTTGTTTTTAACATTTGATATAACTAATAATTAAAATGACTATATTTGTTGATTAAATGATGAAAATGAATTTCAATACACATAAAAAACCACTATTAATCTTTCTTTTTAAAAGAAAATTATACATTTTAAATCGCTCAGTCATCATTAAATCATATAAAGAGGACTGAGGAAATCAGAGATGGCTAACTCTAAAACATCATTTGCTTTTATTCATCTTTTTAAATGCCAAATGAGATGATCAATTTTTCTTAATGTTAGAAGAAGAGAATTATGCTAATGTGACAAGCGAAGAGGTGGTGCTACAAATACAATTTAAGAATGAGAGAATTTTATTGGTATCACAACCAAATCTCATATGGATATTACTTGAATACTAAAAGGTCAAGATCATGATTCTTCCTTTAAAAAAAAAAAAATAAAAGGTGGAAATTTTTGTTGACTAAAACGTTCCACAGCCCACCCCAATGGAAAAAGAAGGCCCTAAATTATATAAATATTTTAAACATATGGATAACATATAAAACTTTGTATGATTAGAATTAAGTATGCATAACTTCTCTTTTTGCGATAAATTATTCTAAATACTCACATTTTCTTAAAACGTATGGTAATATTTGTACATTTTGTATTTTAATTATAAAATCAGTTGCTTGTTCTTTGTATACATTAAGGCTAAGTTTAGCAAAAATAATGCTACAATAGTTAGGAAAATACCTGTTAACAAATAAGAGTATGTTCAATACACAACTAATTCCAAGTAAAAAAAACACAAAAATGATAAAATAACTTTATATGTAATGCTTGACAAATTAAATAAAGGTTAGAGAAAAAACAAGCTAAATAGTTAATTTAATAATCGTATATATCTAGTTAAACAAACATACAATTATTATACACTTAAATTCTTTTGATTAAACCCCAAAGGACTAATGACTAAATTAATATAACAATAAACTTTGAGCCGGAGGATATGTGAGCAAAACCAATAAACCGGCAGCGTGGATGATAAAATGAGAATCAAGTGAACAAAAAACACCTCTCTCACACACACAACAGTTGGAAAACGGAAAACGAGATCTGTCTCACTCTGGCTGGATTATCGGACGGAATATACCACCTTGTTTTCTTGAGCGCCGGCGTAACATCATCGTCCCTAATTCACCGGCGACGGTTAAAAAAGTTGGACAGAAATGAGTACCGGAGAGCTTCTCAGCATTGAGCCTCAGGAGCTTGAGTTTCCATGTAAACTATACGATAATCCTTTACTTCTCTATCTGTTTGTTTATTGCTTCTCCTTTCAGATCTGCTGCTATTTCCTTCAACTGAATTTCGGATACGGTTTTCCTTTTCCTAGTTGAATTGAAGAAGCAGATCTCCTGTTCCATGCAATTGACTAACAAGACCAACAATCATGTCGCCTTCAAGGTGCTCTTACTGTAACTAGTGTTAATCTGTTCTGATTTTCATGTGAACCGTTTATTTGACGACCTTCTGTTTTTAATTAAACACTGTATGTGGATATATAAACCTTTTTAGTTTATAAATTTAGCATTCGAGTTAACTTGTTTTTGTGATACACTTTTCAATTTTTGGATCCTTCTATGGAATTTTGCAGGGTTTTGTTTAAAATATCAATATATGGTTTTATAGAACTAGAATTCAGTAAAGCTTCTGACTAATTAGAGGATTCCAATATCTCACAACTAATCAATCTTAAAGGATTGTAGTTCTTGATGTACTAGTCTGGCAGTGATATATTCGGAGTAATTAGGGGCACCATTTTCTTTTTGAGTGAGATAATTCCAACTATATTGTGAAATCAATTTCATACTAGTAGGCATCTGTAGGTGTGAGAAGATTAATAACAGGATCACTAAACTAATTTTGGAAGTCGTAAGCTACCATTGTTTTATTCTTAATTTTTTCTATTTTGCTGCATAATTTTAGGTGAAAACTACGAATCCAAAGAAGTACTGTGTGCGGCCTAACACTGGGGTCGTCTTGCCTCATTCTACTTGTGAAGTCATAGGTTCTCCCTTTTTTGGTCCTTGGTATTTGCATTAAGTTTGCTGCAATGCAAATAATAAACTGACATTGCTTTTATATATGTATAGTTACAATGCAATCTCAAAGGGAGGCTCCTCCTGACATGCAGTGTAAGGACAAGTTTTTGCTTCAGAGTGCAGTTGCAAGTCCTGGAGCCACCCCTAAACATATTACCCCAGAATTGGTATTACTTTAAGTTATATAATTATGTTATAAATGGAATTTTTGAGGTTTAAACATCTCTTTTTGAAACAGTTCAACAAGGAATCTGGAAATCAAGTTGAAGAATGCAAGTTAAAGGTTAATTATGTTGCGCCCCGACAACCACCTTCACCAGTAAGAGAAGGATCAGAAGAAGGTTCCTCTCCAAGGGCATCAATTTCAGAAAATGGGACTATAAACACAACCGACTCTACCGCTGTGAGATTCTTTATTCATTCTTTCTTCTGTGTGTGGATGTGTGTGAGTATCTGCACTAAAAACACAATTGATTACTAAGGCATCAAATTTATTGATGCAGGTTCCAAGAGCATATGCTGAATCTCACGAGGAACCGTCAGAGGTTATTTTCTTAGCTACTGTATTCAATGTTCATATATTTTAAATCTGCTACACATGTTTGCTTGTTTACTCCTATATGCATTCACATGTTTCTGTGTTTTCAGACTAAGGCTCTTATTGCTAAGCTAACCGAGGAGAAGAATTCTGCCATTCAACAATCTAACAAGCTTCACCAAGAACTGGTACTTACACCTTTATTTAAGCTTAGTTTGTGTTACCAGTAGTTCATTATCCTGTAACTGGCTTCTTTCCAATGACATTTAATTAAACCATAACATTGATTTGACCTAAACCTGACCACCTTCAGAATATATAATCGGCTACCGCGCATAGGTTAGTAACCATACTCTCGAGCCTAGTTAGTGACCCCTTTACTTTCTTTTACCCCAAGACCAAGACTTGAACCGTTTGACATCAGTTAAGTAGAGTTCATGTTAATTGATAATGTTGCTATGCAAATATACCTCAGTTTATGTTGTTCAATTACATTAGAGGTGGTAAAATGGGTGGGTTGTGCGGTATGGAATATGGATTATAGGTACCCTTTTAGTACCCTGACCTGTCCCGATCCCATCTCAGCTACGTTACCAAACTGAATCTTAAAACTAAACAAAGCGTTTCTTTCAACTCTGGCCTGAAGCAATCACGCAAAAAATTAAATAATCCAGTTAACTTAAAGTGCAGCTGGGTGTGAACCACCAGACAGGCAGAATATGAAAGCCAAATCAGACTAGCTGCTGCTCCCAACCCCATAGCTCTGATTTTAAACAAACTTAAGAGTATAAGACACTTCTAACTCTTCTATTGGCTATCTGGACAGTTGAACTCATCTTTTATAGCCAACCGCACCCCAATATTATGAAATCTTTAGCACGTTATGAAATCCATTATGGACATCCTTAGTTGGCTTTGAGAGAATAAAAAGTCAAAAACTGATCTTTCTTTAGCTCCTGGAGCAAAAATAAGCTTCTTTCCCTGCCTCCATATATGATATGCTACCTATCACACCACTGCTTGGCACTTTTTTTATTCAACCCAAAGCCCCCCTCATGAAAAATGGCATCCATGGTTGTCAAAACCATTTAAATTGTCCCAACCCTCACCATTTGAATATTTTTATTACCAAATACCCATATCTCTTAACATATCACAATACCATGTTCCATCATATCGATAGCTTACTTAATGAGGTCCAACAAATTGCCTAAGTTATTAATAATCGAGTAACACGTTGAGTTTGTGAAGGGCTGAAGGCTTTGGGCTTAGGCCCATGTTTAGTTTTCTTCTTCACTAAGTTGAAAATCGTAATTAGTCTGCATATATATATATATCCATGTCATGTATCTGAGCATAATAAAGAGAATCCCTAGTTGCATCCCGTGCACGTAGGTCACACTGACTGAACTACGTTAATCCTTTATCCTTGTGTTGTTTATTTTCTGTCAGCATGATATTAGTTTGTGTTCGTGTGTTGGTTCGCTACGCCACTTGAATCCTAACACAACATACTAGAATTCTTCCATGTCACACCTTGCACACAAAGAGACATTTTATTTGGCACGTGCTTGTTCCACTTGAACATGTGCCTAACGACCTTTCCAACATTCCTTCGAGATTCTTGACTGTGAACATAAGATCGTCCTCTAGCAACCACTTACACCCATCCTTACCTGGCTTTGAAGAAACTAAACGAATCAACTCATTTATCTTCTTTAACTAACCTAACTCCTTGCCTTTCTTGGATCTTTTCTCCATCCCCAAACCTAAAACTAACTCCTCTTCTCTTTTTCTCTACACTTAGGAGCCGTTTGGTTCCTAGAATGTTTTGCGAAGAAATTAGAATTGGAATGGAATCTTGTTAATATTGATAACGTGTTTGGTTGGTCAATTTTGAGTGGAATTGATATGATAATTTTGAACATTCCATTGGATTATTAGAACATTCCATAGGTAAGTGGAAGGAATGCGAATTCCAATGAATGAGGGAAAATTTTCCAATTCCATCTGTTGACCAACCAAACGGGATTTTGGATGTAAAATTTTCCAATTTCAATTCCAGTTCTTGAGAATTCTGGAACCAAACGGGGCCTTAAAGTTGAAAAGGCCTTGGAAATTTAACACATAATCTAATATCACACACCTATCTATTTTTTGAATGCCAATTACCTACCTTTCCTAAAAGACATGTTAGGTTTATCATAATCCTAGATACCACACCACTCTAATATTATTACCCATATTGTGTTGCGCCCCACATTCCTAAGACCCCTCCCCAAACCCGCCCTAACTTTCACTTCAATTTAAACTCCTAATAGTTCTAACCTATCCTCCAAACTATCCCCTTTTGGAATGAAATCCAATCACCCTATTTCCAAGTAATCCTTAACACACCCCTCTTAAAGCTTGATAACTAAAATTCCACTGACCAAAGAAATATCCCCCCCCCCCCCCCCCCCCCCCAACCTTCTCCCCCATAAGATACCATGTTCCCTTTCCAATTCACCATGGTACTAATGTCAATCGCCCACTTCCAACACTCCAATTCTTGTTTGCTTGGTTTTAGAAAGTGTGAGGCGCTCCAAGATGTTTAGGTCTGATAACCCAAGGCGTGAGGCATGAAGCGAGAGCCTCACGTATGCGATGCGTTGTTCTATGTACAACTAAATAAGCCATATGTACAACCAAAAGTTGTATTTGTCTCAACTTTTATACATATTGGCCTTTTTGATCATGTAAATCATTCATAATCTTATCATCCCTTCGGTTGTTTTTACATATCATCCTTTTACAGACTCCAATGTTGACGAATTTTGACCAAATTTTACTTAAATGTGTATGAGGCGCCGCCTCAATGCCCTGAGGCGTTTTGCTGATCGCCTCTAGAGCCTCACGCCTCAAGCGCTATTTTTAAAACCAAGCTTGTTTGTTCCCATATTTACTCCCACCAGAAACCCTTAATAAGTTATAGGGAGCTCCTATTTAAGTATTGTAAGTATGACATCCAAACCTCCTTTGATCATGCATAAATCCTTTTAATTGTGCTTATTTGGGCCTTTGTTGTGTGCATCTTTCATAAGAATGTTTAAACCCTATGCAACAACATGTCTTATTACCCTTCTCATTTTAAACTTCCTAGTTGATCCATTTACCAATGTCAAAACTCATGAAGATTCCAAACATACTCGAACCCACCGCATCACTTTTCATCGAAGCCCATTTAACCCATAGTGACATACACAAAATTCCAGTATACACAATCATATTGCTTCTTCAAAATCCATTTGAAAATTACGCATTACTTATTTGTTTTCTCAAAATTGTCCACTTCATTTGGCTCTAGTAACCCATCTAAATATAATAAACATATATCTTCACCTCGTAAAAGCCTTTTGTTCTTCTCCAATTGAGTTTTTTATTGCTTTTTTCAGCCTCTGTTAATTTCTTTGTTATAGTTTTGTAATAACATCAGACCATACTATTGGGTTTGAAATCCCTTAAACCGAACACTACAACACATTAAATTCTATGCATTGATTTTCCTTTGACTAAAAGTGTGTACATTTTGTGATAATTTTGGCGATACCCCCTTCTACTCGTTGCTCCGTGTCCCATCCATGCCTGTACCACCTGCAAAGTTCCTTTCAATCCATCCTCTCTCTTCTTCCTTCTTTCTCCTCCTCCACAGAAACTTAGTGTTAAATAATTGAAGATCCAAAGGTTAAAACAAAAAAAGAACAACTGGAATTCCATAAGTTTGCCAACAAACCAGAGGCACGCACCTTCGTCCCTCTTTAAGAAGATTCGTGTCTTGTGGATGTCTGAGGTTCCTAGGCCTCACCTCGCTTGAGTGCCTAGAAAAGATGTGTAAAAGTTGTTCACACATTACACATATAGTGTGAACAAAAATAACAAGCCAAAAGAATAACTCCATGCATATAGATGTAAGGAAATTGATTGTTAAATCATACATGTGGAGAAACTTAATATTACTAAACATTTTTATTTACCTTGCCAAAACCATTGATCTAAAAGACTAAAACGCATATCAATGATGCATACGATCCTCTTAAAATTCCATAACTTTTGATAAGATGCCTTAGTTTATTTGATTATAAGCAAATAATTTCTCTTCATCTTCATTGCGGTTTATTATTATTGTAGGAACTGCTGAGGCGTCAAGGCAACAAAAGCCACGGTGGTATCCCAATCATATATGTTATATTCATCGGTTTGCTCGGGATCCTCTTGGGTTATTTGGTGAAATAAAGAGTTGAGTTTCAAATCCTTGGCAGAGCCTGTGTTAATTATTATATGAGAGAGAAGCACTCTGGTCAAAGTCAAAAAAGGGTTTTTTTTTTTTTTTTTTTAATTTTATTTCGACTTTTTTTATGTTGTGTAATTTGCATCCATTCCGTGCCCAATGATTTGTTACATCGTAATCTAAGGTCATGTGTGGGGTTATTTGTTATAGAGTTGAGTTGAGTCGATCCGATTAAGAACCTTCCTCCTGTACACTTTTTAGATTTAAATTCTTTTTATTTAAATCTTTTCCTAATTATTAAGTCTTCAAAACTTATAGGATTATATAACATTATAGCATGCTAGTTGACGTCTATTGATCTTCACAGGAAAAACAACATAAAGTAAAAGAAAACAACTTTATAAAGTAACAAGAAAATTAAATAGACTGCAACATTGTTGGTTTTGTTATATTACTAAGTGAACTTGTTTGATACAGTATGGGGTTTAAACAAAAAATGTCACTCAGGTTCTAAGAAACAAAACCACCACTTTGAAAATGTTTAAAAGAAATCCGTCTATGAAATCAAATCGATGACTTGTTTGGCTGGTTTCGGCAGTGTGAAGCAAACCATGAATACCTATGTTACTATTAGCGGTAACCCATTAGGCTATATAACTTCCAAGGAAAGGAAAATGCAGTATTGATTAGGATGCTGGAATAGTTTTGTGACTACATAAATGTAAGGACTAAGGAGGGACTAAAAGAGCAAAGAGAAAAACTTGATGGGCTAAATTTCAAATTGTTGATATGACAATAAGAAGGAAGGATGATGGAAAGGAATGTAGCGCATAATGGGGTTGACCTCCAAGAAACCCTAAATCCAATGACAAATAGCTTTGAATCATTGTATGGTGGTAGATGAGAAAGAACACATAATGGGTTTGTGGGCATCACAATCCACCTCCATGCATTGTGGACTCTAATACATTTGACACCAAAGTTTTCACTATATGTGTGGTCGATATTAAAACACATGACACAACTACTGTATCATGTTATGTTTCTTTAGAAAGGCTAATTTGCACGTCCATTAACATACTCTTGTATCTACTCATTTGTTTGTTATAAGACTTAAACATTTAATTACTTAAGAAAGAACATTTTTTCTACACATATTAGTATTATATTGATACTAACATACTACAAACCTTTTGGTTATTATTGTACGTAACACTTGAGTTATATTATGTCAAAGCATCTAACATCCGTCAATTTTAGAGTTTTGAAATTGACGATGGGTCCCACAAAAGTAGCAAACTAGATCAACAACTATGATACGTAAAATGGTCACTATTGTTTACCAGAATAAAAAGTGGGGAGAGCATGGAAGATGAATGCGTGTTTGTTGATGTAGACGGGTCGGGTCTACCACAACGGGCTTTTGGCAAGCATGAATACTTACTTTTTGCTCTTTTTGGGGTATTTATGGAAGGATAAAAAGTATGTGGGCAATAAAGAAAGCGTTGTTTTCAAGCGGATTAAATGAAACTTTTACGTTTAATAAACGATTTTATATATTTAAAATCAATTAGTGATGCAAACATATGTTCTTTGATAAAATTTAATGAATAATAACTTGTTCAAAATTCTCATTTGAAGTTGGTTTGGTTTGTAAACATGAAAATCTCGCATCAAGGTAACTTGCTCATTTGATCCATTTGGCGTAAACACATGTATTATTGTCTCTCAAGTTATAACTCAAATAACAATTTAATCTTAATTTTTCTAGACCGATGTTCTACACTAATATGAGGTTGTTAGCTTGGTCGCTCTTAATGAATTTTTTTTATAAATTTTGCACTCATGTAAAAGATATTATTTTTTATTAAAGTTTGAAAAAAAAAACGAATCCCTTTCTCAAAATTTTAGCTCTTTAAGAATAAACACAAATTTCATACTTAAACAACCATTCTACTCAAACACTCCTACTTAATTAGAGTAATAATCTAAAACTTATTTATAGTATGTTTGCAAGTAATAATTATTTAATTAAAATGTAGTAAATTGCTTGAATACAATTACATTATAAAAATGGTTTAAAAAGTTAAGTAACAAATTGTGCTTGGTGAGCAAGCATCTACAAAAGTGTTGCATGGATTAAACCTTTTTTGCACCCTCACACCCATGTCGATGTTGAACCGCCTTCTTTTTTCCATTTAACTTTTTAATGCTCTTTTAGTCCCACATATATGCTTTTGTTGATCACATGGTTTATGGCTTTTATATTCTTTTTTTATTGTATATACAAATATACACTATGCATACATATATGTATATATGTATGTGATCACACCTAAGGTAAATTTACAGAAAAGAGATACCGGACCATAAAGAATGTTCCATCTTAAAAATCACCAAAGAGTTTGTGATTTTTAACTTGTCAAAGTATTATGGTTCAAAAGAGTTCTGAATTTGACTTTTATTTACTTGAAATTGAGAACTACGAGAAAGTAAGTAGGGTTGCTTGCATTAACCTACAATAATTATAAACTTCGAATTTATAATCATATGTGGTTCCACATAACAAAAGTCTATTGCTAACCTTTGTAATGTATGATTAAACATGTTAACATGGTTGTTCAACTCATTATATATTAAGAACATTTAATTATATAATTATAATGAAAATCATATAACTAAGTATAAATAATTCGATGTTGGCTTAATAAAATACAAACAACTGCAAAAAAGTAGTTGTTTGACGATGATAACGTAATTAAAACACAAATACACAATAACTGGTAATAATCATGGGTTGATATCATAATCAAAACTAATGTTTTCTTACTTTTTATGGAAAAGTGTCTCAACATAATTTGATATGTTAAGATCACTAATCTTGTTAAAAATTATATAAAAATGTCACTAAACTAATTTGTATATTATGGTCTTTATTTTATTTTTTTCTAAAAAGTAATGGCTTTTTTGATAAAGTGGCATCCAAACTTTTAAAAAAGAAAACTAAATTAACTACATAGTGGTTTTGGCCAAATTAATAACGGATTTAATACATACCCTTTTTTATTTTTTATTTTTATTTTTCGAATTTGATCCCCAATCACCGTATTTGTTTTCATAAAATGTCCCTTGATATTTAAATCAAATTAAATTTAAGATTTTAATATACAAATATTAGTTTTATAACTTTTTCATGTATTTTTTACAAGGTGATGAATTTTCATATAAAGAATTATGTTGAGCTAGGTCGTGAGCTTTTCACGAAATCAAAAAAGTAGAGTAATCTACCAAGGTAAACCCAAACTATCCTTTAATGTGTCCATCAATGGGATTGAGATGGAATAATATATCTAGCCTCAGATTCTGGTAAAGATTTTACTCATTAATTTCATTAATAAATATAACGTACTATATATTGAAGGTGTTTATAATTTTGATGTAGTGAGAAAAATATAATTTCATAAAAAATCATTATTAAATATTACATATATACAGATATTTTTAAAGTGTGATGTAATAAGAAAAATATATTTTCATAAAAGGGCAATTTTCTTTAGAGGTTATAAGAAAGCATCAGATTTTTATTATGCTTTGGATGCCCTCTCCTTCCACAAAGCATGCAATCTCAAATTCTTTTCTTTTTTCCTCTAAGAGTGAAAGTCACTTTCAATAATAAAAGATAAAATGAATTCTCAAGAAAATTTTATTTTAGTATGTTAAAAAAATATATAAATAATAGACTCGTTTGGCTCACAAGCCTTATCAACCTCAATATATATATCAAGTTTGAGGTCGAGCTTGTTTTTTAAATGAATCTCAATCAAAGTAATCTCAAGTAGCTTATGAGTGGCTCGTCTCATTTACAACCCTAGGGGTTTGTGGATGAAAGGGGAACAATGTTAAAAATTTCCCTCTTTTCATATAACTAATACAATTAAGTTCTACAGGTCATTATAGCAAATCTTTTATCAAGGTTCTTTGAAATCTTTTATCAAGGTTCTTTGTAAGTGAATTCATGAATATTTAATTGTACCTCAAAAGATTTGCAAGACTAAAGGAGAAACTTGATAGAAAGCATGACCAAAGAATAAATTAAGAAACGGTCCAACAATAGAATTCATGAAAGTGATTACAATATCAATGCTCAATTGAAATATATAGGGTTACATATATAACAAAAACAATGTAAAGCAACATTTATATTAGTTAACGGTTCTATATGTTTTGGTTACCTTAAAATTATCCTTATTATCTCATAGAGAAAGTGACTCTTCAATACTGCTTTTCTAAAAGCTCGTTGTCAATTATGAAAATTCCCTTTGTTCTTGGACCTTATGTATTAGAGTGTGTTTCGTCTACTTTCTTTTCTTGATCATGGTTAGCTAGGGGTCCATTTTATTTCAACTTTACTTTTGGTCCCTATATTCGTACTCCACGTTAATGGTGAATCCTAGTTAGTCTTAAAACTCTAAAATCAAGATATATGTTATAATCTAGATTAACAAAATGTACAAATTACACAAAATGGAGTTAATGTATCTTAATTAGGGCTATTCAAGTAGACATGAAACTCTAATAGTGATATATTATTTTAAGATAATAAAATCTATTAGAAAGACAAGTAATATGAGACATTATTAGGTACTTAGGTACCAACATGCTAATATTTCAAGATTGAGGTGGACATAAAGAGGTTTTTATGGGTATGTAAGTTAACACAGCAAAACCCATATAACTAAAGTTTAAAAATATGTATATAGTGTAGGTCTTTTTAGTAAAGAGCCGGGTTATATTATGAGAACGGTATTTAGTTATTTGGGTAGCATCCATACCTTATTTTCTTTTTAATAAGATCTCCACTTAATAGAATTACACTTCCTTGTCATCTTTATAAATATAACCAGACTTTTTTTGCCCTTATCTAGAGCTATCGGCTCCATATTCTAAAAGTAATACAGTTCAGTAGACTTGCTAGAACATAAATCTCTCTGAAGGTGTTTGGTCATGTTCTAAAAATGGCTCTTATGAGTATGTCATGACATCAAGCTAATCATTATGAGTATGTCATGACATCAAGCTAATCAATTTTATTATGGTGGTAGATTGGATTCTAATGTTTTAGTTTCGCCGGAATAGAAAAGGTAGCAATACATACATCATATGTAAAACATTTTTTGGTAGCAATATATACATCATATGTAAAACATTTTTTTGTGTTTTACGTATTTTCATTTTGTTAGCATTTCCTCTAATTTTTTTTCTTTTAAAATCCTAACATGACATGTCACATATTCACGTCATTTTCTTGTTCAATAAAAGTGATAAATTAAGATTTCAATATTTTTTGTGATTGGTTAATAATCATGAAAATTGATAAGCCCTAGTTTGTCTATTTATTTAAAAGTTATTATGATTTATAAACAATTCAGTATAACTTATTATTTATTAAAATGACTACTTACATAAACATTTGCTACACACTATCGATAAATATCAGCCAAAGTGACATATAACTTAATTATTTTCTGTTTTTGTACATGAATTTTTTTGTCCTGCACCACTTTTGTAACAGGTGATCATCAAGATCAATAGGTCACAGAATGAATACTTAATTATTTTCTATCTTTAATACTATCTTTAATTTTATCATTTGTTTTATATTTTGTTTTTTTATGAACGGTTTTATCATTTATTTGGAGTCCTGGATTAACGGTTCACTTTTATACAAACAAGGCCCATCAGTGCTGTACAGGTACTGGGTATGATTCTTTCGCTCGGGCCCCCACTATAACAACGATTACCTTCCCAAAACTTTTTTAACCAACAATTTTTTTACGTAAGATTTGAACCTTCATCTCTAATATTGAAATCTTTAATAGAGAAATACTTGTCGTAAACACCGGCCACTTATCTACGGCTATAATCTCTTATAACCAAAAGCCAGTCTTATCTCATTCTTAAAACAAAACATGAAACCCCCTTTCTTTCTTTTCTCTATCACCTTTTGCTTTTTAAATTAGGTTTTGTTGATTTTAAAGCATATATTTCACATTCCGATTGTGCGCTTCCATATTTGATCTTCAACAAGAGCTTTCTCAGTCTAGTGCAATATTAAAGAGGGAAAACACAAGTCATTATCTAATCTTGATTGTTAGATCGAACAATCTTTGATTGTATTTTAAAGATAATGAAATTTGTTCTGTGAAACGTGGATACTATATTTCTTGAAACAAACTATTAAAATAAAGTAGCAGATAAATCATAAATGGGTAACACATTGTGCCGCGGTCCTCTTTTGGATAGGCTGAAACATTAATTTCTACTCTAATAAAAAGGTATATATGAGGGACACTTGGCATCGCCACATTCATTCTTATCAAAATTTTCCCGCTTCTCTCTAATATTAAATATTTATATTAATTACTAATAATATTGTTTAATTATTTTAGATCTAAATTAGTTTTGTAAGTAAATTAAGAAATATATTTTTATTAGTGTTATTTCTAAGGAAATAAATTCTATAAACTATGAAACTTTTCAAAAACACCAAACTTTTTTAAATATATTTTTTATAACGGTTTGTTTTGAAACATAATGTTTAATTTATTTTTGGGAGAAACAAATAAAAGTTTTAAAATAAAAGTTTAAAAATTTAATATAATTGTTTTATTACTATTTAAAAAAAATAAATTTTTATTCTATAAAATAATTTATTTGATCAACCCGTGTAATACACGGGTTTACTAAAGCTAGTTTTATAAATAAATAAGCAAACTTACTGATGATTAATAAAAAAAAACCATATATCTTCTTGTGATGACGGGAAACTTATGAATAAAGTTTATATATGTATACATGTTATATTATTTAGGTTTATTGCAGAATGAAAATATGATCTATATATTAACAAATAAAAATAAATCCGATCATTTGTCACCATTCTAAACCATCTAATAATTGGTTTTTCCGCTTCTCTCTCCTCTTAATTATGAATGCTATAATAGCTATTTATTAATTAATAACTATGCATAATTAAAATTTCAAATATGTTCACTTCAAATTTTCAAATGTATAATACATGGGTGTATTCAATCCGTATAATACACAATATTTAAGACATAACTTTTTATATTATTAACCATGTAACAGTAAATTTATTTAGCCCGTGAATTACACAGGATTTTAACCTAGTAGTTTAATAAGCGGAATGCTTAATCATATAAATCATTTGACAATATTAATATTGAACTCAATTAAAAAATAACCTGAAGATTTTATGAATGCAACTAGTAATGATTGAATTAGAAGATGCACTAAATAAAGTAAATAGATTATTATCATCTTCATACATTAAGTTAGAGACACAACTTGTCATAAATAATTTGGAATAATATGCTTGGGATTCCAAAATAATGAGAAATCAAATAATAGCATTCATAATTTATTTCTTATTTTTATCCAAAAGTATTCACAATAGGTTCATTATAATTATATAAGTGTGCTTCTTATATTTTAAGAAATGTTTGTAAATGGTTGTGAGTGAAGTAAAGAGAAAAATTACTGTTCAATTTGTATATTTGGAGAATCACTGTTCAACCCTTATAAAATTTTTAATATTTTTGAAAGTGGTTGTGAGTAAAAAAGAGAAAGATAATAATAAAAGTATAAAAAAATATTACTGAATTGAGAATTAGAGAGAAAAAATAGTGTTTTTTAATGTAATTATAAGAATAAAGATAGAAAACTGATGTGAATGCTCTAATTACACTACAAACACTATTTTTTTCTCTCATCTTTTCAATTAAATAATAATTTTCTATACCTTTATTATTATATTTTCTCTTTTATTCACTACCAATCACTTTTAAAGTTAGTTAAAAAAATTATAAAGGTTGAAAAATATTTTCTTAAATTTACAGATTGAACGGTAGCATTTCTCTTTCCTTCACTTACAACCACTCACAACCATTATATATAATATAAAAACTATACTCACATAAATATATAAAACCACATAAATATATAAAACGAGCTCAAGATAACAACATTAGTTAGTACAATTTTCATTCTGATAAAGAAAAGACAATTTATGTTAAATAACATCATTTTTCTGATTTCTATGCCAGAATTTAATATAACAATAACAATGTGATGATAATAATAACGTTAGATTTTTTTTTTTCCTGATAGGAGAATATTAATCTATTGCAAATTTTCTACAAACTAAAATGGTATGAATAAGCTGTTGTTACACATAATAATGATATCAAATAAAAAAGATATATTAAATGGTACTTATGCAATTCGTCTTAAAAATACTAGGGAATAATGTAATGCTTCTTGGAAACTAAAGGCTAGATATTGTATGTGTAGGGCCCAATATGGGAAAGTCCCATGTGGATGGGGTTATAGACCTTAGTCTTAACTAATAAAATAATTAGATAATAGTAATCTATAGCAATTAAATGAATTTATTAATAAAGCTACAAAAAAGAATGCACAAGTTTTGGCCCTAACAATGATTCAAACCTTTAGACAAGATGTAAATATAAAGCAGAAAAATCGCTATATAATTTGCAAATATGAAGATTTAACTAGTCTTACTTTCGACTAGCTTGTGTAAGCGAAAACTACCCACTAGATAATAATAGATATAATGCTCGAGTATATATGTTTTAAGAGGATATAAGAACTTAAATTAATTTATTTAAAATGTTCTGACCGGTAAAATATAGACAAAATTACAGAAAACGTCCTTTAGGTTTATACAAAATCGTAGGTATCATCCTTTATCTTCAAAAAGTACTCTAATAATCCTTTATGTATGTCTTTTATAACAGATTTCGTCCTTTAGACTAACTGCTGTTAAATTACTCTGTTAAGTCGGGGGTAATTTAGTCTTTTTACCTCTAAAGGACCTATTTATGTAATTAAACATAAAGGACGTTTTTTGCAACTATTTTATCTTTTAATTAATTTATGCATTTTTACAATTATACATATACATATGATTTTTATATATAAGATAACATATATTATTTAATTATTTTCATCAACATTTAAATATAAATATAAATTATGTAAATAGTATTATTATTTTTATACTTACGGCCTTAGCCCTATTTACTTTACCTTTAATATTTTTTACAATATATTTTTATATAATTATATATTATTACCTTAAACTTGTTTTTTTAATCCAAGATATAATATGATTAACAGAGAGGATTACATATGATTAGTTTTTTAAATTAAGTTTTAACTAAATTTCATGAACCGTTCCTCCTATGTTTTTTTAACTAAAAATATAATCTAGTTTTTAGTAAAAAAGAAAAAAATAAAACCAAACGAAAAATAGATGTAAAAACATTGAACTACGCACGTAAAAAAAAGTTAAAAACAATAAATAAGTCGATCTAGTACCTGCGCTTTTTGATGTGGCTGATAAACTAAAAAAATAGGCATAAAAATGTGGAATCATGCACACACATGTTGCGGCTTGTTAACTCCGAAGTGTAAAACGAAAAGTTCATAAAAGATTAAAAGTATAACCGACCAAAGTTGAAAGTGAAAAATTATAAGAGTACAATTGTAAACGATGTAAAAGTATTAAGGTTAAAAGGAAAAAAAAATTATAGATAAAAAAAACAAAGGTGGATACAACCACTAAATGTAAGGTACAAATCATGATACACAATTTATTTGATAATTAGTAATATATATAATGTTTTTAAATTAATAAAAAGTTGTTTAGTGTCTAAATTTTATATTTAACATAATAATATTAATACAAATTTAATAATATAAATTCAAATTAGTTAATAAATAATTATTAACTAATTATAATTTATATTATTAAAAGTTATGATAAAATTTATTAATTTGTAAATATATGTTACTTGTATATATTTATTAAAATAAAATAATTTAAAAAATTATACGTATAACAAATTTTGAAATAAAAGCTAAGTACAAAAAACGTCCTTTAAATTAAGTTTAAAGTTTCAAAAATAGTCCTTTAAGGGGTAGAAAGACTAAAATGCCCTTGACTTAACGGAGAAAATTAACGCCCGTTAGTCTAAAGGACGTAATTTGTTATGAAAAGTATACATAAAGGATGATTAGAGAACTTTTTGAAGATAAAGGATGATACCTGCAATTTTGTATAAACTTAAAGGACGTTTTCTGTAATTTTGTCTAAAATATATATAAAAATGAAATTTATTCCTCTAAATTCTTCATACTTCAAGAACTTATGAGTTATTAAAGGAAAGGTAAAACATTCTAATGGATGTGTATATCTTTACTAAAATATCAATATTACATAGAAAATGTTACCTTCCATGGCCATGTCAAACTCAACAAAGATCGTGTCTATATGCGATCCTAGAGTCGCGATTAGCAAGCATTTACCTCTATATGGTCACATGTCGCGTAAAAACAGTCTTTATGGCATAAAAAAGGGCCCAGTCAATAAACAAACAACCAAAAGACAAACTTTGACACAATGCTGAAAACAGCAAAGAAAACACCATAAACAGCAAATAATGCATAGTCATATGCTAGGAACACCATCATCCCTAAAATGTCTGGTTCCTTCTGTTTGTTTACTTAGAAACAAAACTAAACATAACAATGCAAGTGGTAAATGACAAATAAAAAGACCTAAAATCAAAGTGTTATTACACCATAATCCATCATATTCTTTCAAGAATACCTTCAAGCTTCAAGCTTCAAGCTTCAAGCTTCAAGCTTTGTTTCAGTTACATCATCTCCAAGCAGTAACTGAAGCAAGTTCGCGATGCTGCCAGCAGAGAACAAGGGCTGATTGTTTCCTTTCTATGTGAAATCCCCTAATTGGAGTCCTCTTGATCACACACAGAGCTTGACTTTCTGTGAAATTGCTAAAAGTCAACGGAGAAAACCCGTTGGATAGAAACTGTGATCTCCAATGCTGAGTCTTTTCTGGGAAAGAATATCGCCCGGTTATGATCTTTTCAACAGTCGGTTGGATCAAGAACCGTTCGATCTTCTGTGAAGAGTCTGGATTCATGTTCACAGCATCAAGGGACTCGAGTAGGTTCGAGAAAGACTGAAGGGTGTGAATTAGATGGTTAGGGAAGGATAGATCAGACCTCTCACACCCTCTATCAACAGAAACCACAATCTTGGGAGAAAGATTCTTGATGAAACGAAGAACCAACGGTAGAGGAATTTGGTAGTTTGAGACAGTACTGATGGGTAGATTCACAGCAATGGCTTCATTATCTGATACACGAAAGGGTAATGACCAAGAAACCGAAGCAAGAACATCTGTGCTGACCATCTCAAAGTCGAAACTGATGTTCAGTTCTCTAGCGAAATGAACCAAATTGTCACGGGTAAGGCTGAGTTCGATGTGGTCGTTTGCGGGTGAGGCAAAAGTTGTGATTTTTAAGGATGGGGTTCGATTGTTATTGCTTCTTATAGCAAGTTCTTGCATAAAAGAAGCCCATTGATCACCATACCTTATATCAAAATCAACTATATGAACGTGGTCAAACCCATCTAAGACTTCAAGTAATGCTTGATTACAAGTGAAATTGTTGAATTGAACTAATGGTGAAACCTCTGAGAATGATTTGTAAGCACCAATTTTGAAAATCAAACTAAATGGTGAAGTAATTGGAATCATATTGTTGACAATTGAGTGCATTAGTAATTGAAGAGCTTCCTTAAAATAAAAAGCAGCCCGTTCGAAAGGCTTACCGATCGGAGAAAGCTGATGATTGAGCCGCGCCAATATCGATTGCGCGAGTAACGGATTGTTCCCAGGTTGAATCGTTTCAGCTGCTTTGAGAAGCTGATCAATGATCCCTTGTTGATGATGATGATCCAACTCATCAATGGCGGACATTTTCTTGATTGAAGGTGGCAATTGAAGGGGGTTTGGAGGTGAATCAAGAAAAGGGGCTTTGTGCATCTGGAAGTTGGACTGTGTGCTACCCGTGTTGTACCTTTTCGCTTGTGGAGGATTTAGGGTTTGATGTTCTAATGGCACAAAGATGGTTGGGTTTTGAAGGGGTTGAGATTGGTTCTGATTGATTAGCAATTGGGGTTTCACATCCACTTGGTGGATTTGCGATGGATTGAATCGCGGGTCTGAAAGCTTCTGCTGGTGGAGCTCCGTGAACATGGCCGTCGCCGCCGGTAGCGGCGGCGCTTGTGAGATTGAAGATAACCCCTGTTTTTCATCAGTGAGTTTATATTGATGGAGATTGCCAATTTGACCCATCGGGTTGCTGGAATCAAACCCTAGATAACCTTGATCTACAAACCCAAACCCGGTGGAAAGTTCGCCGTCGTCAGCCGTAGCACCACCGTGAAGCATTTTGTTTAAACCCATTGATGGGTCTTCAACATCACCCATAATCCACCGGAGAATCGACTGCTCTTGACCAGATTCCGACAACACGCTCTCCCAATCCTCCATTTCACCGCATTTTTCGTCCCCGCCGGTTAAATTCAGAGTATGCTCCGGCAACCGGTGGTGGTGCTCAAGAACTCCCACTTTTGAACTGTTGGTTTCTTGATTATCCGGCGGTGCCCATTTTGCACAAAGATTGTCGGAAACCGCCGGCAACCCACCAACGCCGCCGCCGCCGCCGCCGCCTCCCAGAGAAGAAGACAGGGTGGAAGTGGAAGTCGGTGGGCTTGGGCTACTGTTAACGTTATCCAGCACAGATTTTGGTTCTTCGATGTACTTCCTCTTTTTGTTCACCCAATCTTCAACTTGATCCGCACAAGGTAAAATAAACTCCGTCGCCGTCGCCGTCGCCGCCGCACCCTTCTTCTGAAATTCAAAGGATGAAGGCACTCCTTTCATCTAACTGGAAAAAAACACAGCGACTACCGTACTCCGGCCACCACAATCTGCCACCGGACTTTCAAGAAAACAAAAGCACCATTGATTCCGACGACAAGAAGAGATTTTTCAATTAGAAGCTGGATGTACGTATGTGAAAAAGAAGACCCATTTCAGCAAAATCAAAAGGGAAAACAAGATGGTGATTATTTGTTTTAGCTTTCCTCTGTGATTACTTCTATTTTCTGCCATGGATGCGTGCAACATAAAAAAGTGATAAAGTTAACTCTGTACACAGTGGACCCCCCTGATTTTTTAAAGAAGTTACAACATGCTCCTTATACTATACATCATCATTCAGTTTAGTTCATTGACTTTTAATTTGTATCAAAATAGCCTTTCCAACTACTTGACATTTTTTATCTATAACTTAAAATAAAAGAAGATTTTTTAAAGACACGTGTCATCATTCTAACATATCAAATAACACGTGCCATTATTTTAGGAAATTAAAAAATTTATTTTTCTCCTATCTCTCATAATGAATACAAAAATTATAATAACAATTAATTTGACTTTCCTTTTTTACTAAAATATGTTAAAACAAACATATCTATATTTATGTTTCTTATCTCTCTCATATTAAATGATAATTATTTTAAATAAGTAAATTAAACTATCAAACATTTAAAAAATATATATTCTTATTACAATAACTTATTAATACATATTAAATTATATGATTTCCGACATATTTTATCTTTAAATATAGCGTAATAATTTTTAATTTTATTATTTGTTATAATTTTTAGATATTTATTATATTTTTATTTTACCAATAGCTAATAACATCTAAAAAATAAATATTTATAAAACTAATGATTTTAATATGTTTTAATTTTACTATTACTTGAACTCTAACCTAGTCTTGTTATATTTGCAACTGTTTTGAGTTTTGATTTTATATATTCACAATATTTAATTATTGAAAAGACTTGACGTTTCTCATTTTAGCGGACGTTTACATCTTGATTTATAAGATGGTACTTGGTATTTGGCAATATTATGTTTTTTGTCTTAACTTTTAACATTTTAAGAAGTTTTTATGCGAAATTAGTTTTTATATATATAGGTGATTAACATCAATACCTTCTTAAATTTTTTATCTTCTAATATTGCCTTTATTATAGTTGGAAAACAGCTTTTTAGGGGCAACAAATAAATTAAACAAAATCAAATTTTATATGAATAAAGAAATTAGAAGATCGTAACAAACTCTTATGATGTACATTTAGGACACAAATTATTAAAAACAAGCTGTATAACATAATACTATAAATCAGTGTGAGAACAAGGTGAGAGCTATGTTTATTAAAAATTACTTTCGTCGGCCATGAATATGAGAAGTAAAATATAACTTTTATTTGATAAACTTGTAGAAGTTTATCGAACCACTCAACCTAAGCAAGTATAATACATTTGATGCCTTTCTTTTGACAGTTTGATTATTTAAAATTCTAATCGATGGTTCAAAATTTAAAAACTTTTAAAAACGTTATTGAAACTAGTTGTTTAGTCTTTCTTTTATTGATCTATCTTTTTTCATATTTCAAGAGGTGCATTTTATATATATCTATATAGTTGATTTATTTGTATTTATATATACACACACACGAAGATATAAAGTACTTGGTTTTCTATATATATTTTTTAATAGAAGGATATAGCTTAAAAATATTATGTGTGTTTATATATTTTTTTATAATAATGATTATTTCTAAATTAAGTTAAAAACAATTTATCTTTTTCTACTCATTTTTATTCCACATCTATATGCATACCATCCACTTAATTACTAACGAAAAACTACATTCATATATTGATTGCTTCTTAATCTATGATTAAAATATTTTTTTCCCTTAAACGTGAACCACCTGAATACTTGACACACCACCAAATTACCCAATATAAAGTATGAAAGTTCAAAGAATATCAAGTTTTAAAGCAGTTGACGGCTTTTGTTCTCCAAACATATACGTTAATTCTTTCCTTGTTCTACTTCTACATGTAACAACAGATCTTATTGATTTAAATGTTTTTATATTTTTCAAAATACTAAACATATATAGCATTACAAAACAACGACAGTTGACTTGATAATCATAAAGTGCGATTGCTTATAGTGAACACCAATACAAATATTATTGAGACACACACGATTGATATAACATCATTGCTAAATAATTCATATTTCATGTCAACTCATGTCCAATGTGTTTTTCGTTCTTTTTTTCCATAATCATACATGTTTGTGTGTGGTCCATTGCAACTATACAAAACCATCATCTCAAGTGGTATGGATGCTAATTCAAGAGATTTTTATTTGTGGGCTCAATTGGTTGTATGTATTGTCACTTTCTTTGAACATCAAAAATCTAAAAGAGATGGTCAGAAAAAGAAATAACGGACATAATTGAAAAAAAAAATTAATAATTTTGGAATTTTAATTGCCAAAACTAATAACATTAAAATTAATGATATTAATATTTTTACCATTGTTTTTTTGTGGTCGAGTGTAAATAATTGTCATGTTATTATCTTTCGTTCTCTTGAAAATTACTTAAAAAGTATTGACAATAGCATTGGCGTCCCCATACTACCCCTCCATCACTCTACCACATATAAAAAGGTTAAGGGTAATCTTGGTCAACTTATAATCACCGTCCACTAAATTATATATAGATAGTTTTGTTTCATGCCATACACACAAATGATTAATGTACCTACGTATGAATGATTTATTGTTTAGAATACTATAAATTTGTACATATTTTTTAGTTCGTTTAATATTTTATTATTAATTCGGTGGTGTACGCAAGTTAGTCACATGATGAATCAATAATTACATTTTAACGGGTTGAAAAGAGACATTTAAATCATTAACTAACAATCATTGTACGCCATATTTTAGGTTTTACTCCTAAATTGATAAACATATTAAAACATTACTAAAATAATAATGGACTACTCTATATTATACAATAATTTTGAAAGTTTTTTTATCTAATAATTAGATCTATAAAATATTCAGAAAAACTTGTAGAATGCTTTTTTTATTACCAAAATCGTTGTATGGTTCCCTACAAGATTTGTTTTTTGACCACCAACCTTGTCAATGTATTTTGTGTCATAGGATACAATGTACCTGTTTTCTTTGCAATGGTCAACCTTTTTATTTATAATCAGTTGTTAAAACTGCAATAGGTTTTTTACATTATATATACACTGTGTGTATGAGGGTGGGGGATAGCTTATAGAGTAATGGTGTAATTGGATTTTGTTGTTAGTTTCTTCTAATATTATTTGCATAAAATTATAGTAGTTTAGATATATCGTATCAAATCTTACGAACATATATATTCATATATTGGATCTATCTAATATTAGCTTCTAGATGTAGACTTCGAGCTAGTATGGTTATTATCTAACATGAATTGCAGGATGAATTAATGATATTCGATGAATAATAATTATTAGTTCAAATTAATATTATATTTTGCATATCTAATGGATCAAAGAAAATGATTTAACAAATGAACAATAGAAAGATTTTGTGATTTTATAAAAAAGTATATCATTTTTATTTTATTTGTTACAACACTAACCTAAAAAATATCTTAATTATAAGATAACATAAGTAGATATGTAACTATATACGGGTTTACATTTTGAAGTACTTACTCAAATGAAAAGATTAAATTAATTAAACCACTTTTATTCCTATTTAGTGTCTAAATAATACCTTTAAAACAAGAAGATAATCAGAAGGGGTTTAAAACAAGACTTCATATATGTGTTGGTAGAGCACCGGTATATTTAGTGACTAATTTCTTACTTTATGTTAGCTTTGTGGTATGGCATTATTACTTTAGCACACCTTTTATTAACTGTTATATTAAAATAAACAAACAAAAAAAGGAAAAATAAAAAAATAAAAAAAACCCTTAAACTGGACATGTAGTCTAATTGTTCAACTGGACAACTTGAACCGGAGCACAAGATTTAGATTTTTGGATTAGTTTATATTAAATATAATTTTCGTTGAGGTTTTAGGGGTGGTTTTAGTAATTATAATTGTTATAAACAAAACAAAAGGTCTAAACAAAGTGATTATGTTTTCTATTGATAATTTACTTTACATAACATATTTTATGTATAGCTTTACTTATTTTATAATTTAATATCATGTGAATTTTCAGGTTACTTAAATCTAGATATATACCATGATGTCACCAGTAAAAATAAAAAAAAAACCTTGAATCCAGTATTACATACGTATTTGTTTACCCCACAATAGCCATCAGTGAATACTTGCATTAGCCTATGATTTACCAACCATCATATCAGATTATTAGCCTTGGTGTTTTCTTTAAATAATCCCCTCCCCTCCCCTCTTATATGATACAAAGGCTTCCTAATTATAATGCTTTACGGAACGGAGCCGTGTAATAATGTCATGGCAGGAGGCTACTTCAGCCCATGGGCTCTTGGTTCTTTTTGGGTCGGTTTGGGCTTGATGTGGTTTGGATGTAAGGTTCAAATTTCCTTTTTGGTGGTTTGTCGCAGGCCCATTTGTAGCTTAGTACTGTTTTGGGCCACAAAAAGCGAGCGTGAAAGGCGTTGAATGGAAATTACAGTAGAGAATAAACTAGGATGGATCAAAGAACTCGATTACCAGATGGGTCGTTTTCATAACCGAGTGACAAAGGAGAACGGAATGACAATGAAAGGTCAAGGTCCAAATATGACACTTACTAAAGGTGATAAGAAAGGGCGCCGGTGAAATACATTACATTGGTGATCAGTTATAACTTATAACCAATGGGATTCAACTCTTAGATTACTCTCAACTACTTAACGATGACTTGGTTGAACATGTGACCAAAAAAGGTATCCAAAAATGCTTAGCTCGATGTGCTAAGAAAACATGTTCATAAAAAATTTGAGCCTCAGAATCAACTTTAACCATAAGATTACGTGTCCGCTAGTTGGATAGGTTTCAAAACCACATGACACCAAAAATGATTTTGAGGTTATATATCTATAACTAATTTAAAATAAAATATGTAACTCCTAAATATCTTGATGTTGATTTACCACATGAATAAATTATGGAGAAAAATAAATAAAACGCGAAGCCTAAAGTGAGAAATGAACCGGTAAATAAGATCTTAGAAAAATAACTATTGTTTCTAAATACAATCCAAAAGACAGATAAGGTTAGTCGATTCATCGCACCATAACCGACAAGTGCAAACGGAGGTGGTTTAAGAGTCTCTACTAGATCAGGAAGTGCTAGTTTGATTTGGTCTCGAGAACATCGATTCTGGGGTATAGAGGTGTACGAAAAAAAAAACCGATGTGTGTTTCCAAACCAGTTTGTAACTCGACCTGGTATAGCAAAAAAAATTATTTGTAATTCGACCCGGTATGGCAAAAAAACAACCCGCTTTGACATAAACCGGTTTCAAACTGACCCAGCCAATCAGGTTTGTACTTGGTTTGGACCCTCACACATTCAAACCCGTTCCAACCTGGTCCTATTCCCAAAGTGGTTTTTTATAGCCGTTAGCGTAACGGAATTATCATTTACCCCCTTAAGCTAGTATAAATATGTAGCGGGTGCTTTGGTTAAATCACAATGTACAACTTAAAAATTAAAATACTATTTACTCTATATAATCTCAAGAACACTCAAGAATTAAACAATAAAATAGTTGGATAAATAAGCTAATGTTAGGACTTGTTAAAATTTAAGAGAACAGTATGCAGGATGAAATTTTACTAAAGTTAAAAAGGTCTATTACATCAAACATTTTAGTAATTTTACTGGTTTGCCCGGTTTATATAATATTTTAAATTTATTTTGCATTTCAAAATTCAAATTATCAATATTAGTGAGAGCTCTATTTTCTAAAGTAAAAACAAAACGTGGAAACTCGAAAGGTTTAACAATGTCTCAAAATATTAGATATATTGCCAGTTTGATAACGAAATAACGAATCTAAGTTAAAAACAATAATTTAGTTGCCTATCATATTATCCTCTTGCATAGTTGCATATATTATGTTAAGGAATCGTTATCATGCAACTAAGTTTGATATGGACTATGGTGGGACACATTTAATTTCTTAAGTCAATTGGGTTTTACGATATTGATCACACTAGCTATACTTGGACTGTAAAACAAATCAACTCTTTTCAAAATTCCCCCTAAATACACCTACTCTTTTCCTTCTTTTGTCAATGACATGCATGGGTCGATCCCGTTATCCGTGCTTCGATTCTCACTAATTAACCATATCAATAATATGGGTGGATCTATTGTGAGTTGATATTTATATATTGAATTAATTTCAATTTTGGTCTCTAATATTTGATAAAAATAATTAATTTCATCTAAAATATTAAAAATATCAATTTACCTTTAAAAGTTTTATAAGTTGTTTTAATTTCAATTCAAAATTTTTATTATTTTAGATTCAAGTTGAAACAACTAATAAAATTTTTAAACTAATACCGAAACAAACTATGAAAATTTTGAAGATAAATTAATGTTTTTAATTTTTTGTAAGAAAATAATTATTTCTGTCAAAATTCATGAAGTAAATTTGAATTTAACTCTTTTTTTTATATATGTACAAAAAGAATTTTAATCATTCAAATACACACTAAAACCATGACTTTTTCGATCAATCGGGCCACTTACATGTTTTTCGTTGATTGTTTGTGTTTATTTAACTCTACCTTTTGCATCACCAAACCATAAAGGAAAAGACTCTTCAGCAACCCTTATCCTTTAAGAAGATAAGTGTTTATTGATTCATGAATGTGCATGATGCGTCGTGTCATGACAAGTAACTTATTTAATGCAATAATATATTTTGGTTTACATACAACAAATGATGTCGTGTATCTTCAATTTTGATCATCCCTGGTTGATTTACGTTTGTTATGATCATATGCATGTTATTAACATCAATCTCATTTGTAGCAGAGTGTTTTAATGAGTGATGTTTTTTTTAGCGTCCGGCGTGCTATATCAAGCCCATACCGACACATGACTTCTTATCGGTGGATATAGCTAGCATGACAGTTGGCGCATACAACATAATTCCTTCAAATGATTAAAATCATCAGCACGCAATTACTACATTTTGACATGCATATATTTATAATCTGTAAAGTTTTGTAATATAACATTGAACATTACAATAATTTGATAAGTAAAAGCAAGCTGACAAACACCAGCAAGATGGAGACTTGCTAACAAGATGTCGCTTCATCAAATCATATGCATGAAGACTTCAATTCCTGTTTCTGCATGTATTATTTATTAATGAATAGTTATTTATTAATTTATCATCTTCTAAAAACACTATTCCATTATAATAAAGAAGAAGATAATCAATATATAATCATAAAGTAAAGCTTTGATAATATCTGGTTTTAATTTCTAACCTTTCAAACTGGTTTTAGTTTGGTACATCTTCTTCTAGAGTTATGTGCTGGCCAATCTTTTTATTTTTTATTTTTTATATGGACGTACAACTTATACAAAGCGTATCTTGCAAGTTTTTTTTAACGGTTCAAGAAATTGCGTGCTTTTCCCTTCGATTGCAATCACCACATGCATATAATAATATGCCCATTCTATAAAATAATATGTAGATGCATAAAATTAAATTATGACATAGTATCTTGTCAAAATTAATATTATCCCCACACTTATAAACTTTGATATAATTCTTTAAATACTATCTACTATGTATTAATGGCTTTTGTTAAAAATTAATCAAATGGAATTATGTTAGCACGTCTTGTTTTGGACCTAATTAACCAGCTGACTACATATGAATTAAGGGCCTGCAGCTGGTGCACCCACTGGTTGGGTTCCACTTCTATATCTATATATATAAAACAACCTAGCTACCTTTTGCATGCAAACACTCAACACAACCAAAAACCACTTCTAAACCTATCTTTTTATTTGTTAACCGATTTGCTTCCATCAGATCGATGGCTATCTTTTTATTTTTCGCAACCCTAATTTCGTATCTGATATTCCTTCTCCTACCACAGGTGGCGTGCGGATATACGAAACCGGAGATCGCTTCATGGTGTGGCCGAACGCCTCACCCAGAACCATGCAACCATGTCATGGCCAATAATCGGCATCCGGGTCCCATGAAGCGAAAACCTGACTTCATTAAGGCGTTGTTAAAGGCGACCCTAGAGAGGGCACGACATGCAGAGTCCAGCACTCGTGGGCTTGGCCTAAAATGTCGTAACAAGCTTGAAAAAGCTGCATGGGAAGACTGTATTGAGCTTTACGAAAGCACGGTTGAAAGGATCAACATGACTGTCGATCCTCATAAACCATGTAGTCAATACGAGACACAAACCTGGCTCAGCACCGCTCTCACGAATCTCGAGACGTGCAGAGCGGGGTTTCGAGAGCTAGCTGTTGGTGGCTACATGTTACCACTATTGAATAATAATAATGTATCTTCTTTGATTAGCAATACATTAGCCATGAACAATCGAGGATCGCCTTCGAACACCGCCCCAACTTACAAGAAACGGTTCCCTACATGGGTGAAGGCGGGTGATCGAAAGCTATTACAATTATCTACGAACCCTGCGTCTGGGGCTAATGTTGTGATCGCTGAAGATGGTTCAGGGCACTATAAGACAATAGGAGAGGCTATAGCCGCTGCCGGAAAAAGGTCCGGTAGAGGTCGGTATGTGATATACGTGAAGGCAGTTACTTACAAGGAGAATATTGAAATCGGTAAAAAGTTGACCAACATAATGCTTGTTGGAGATGGTATCGGAAAAACCGTCATAACCGCTAGCAAAAGCGTCGGAGGTGGTGCTACCACTTTTAAATCAGCCACCGTTGGTACGTAATTAGGCAATTCATACACTCAATACTACGTCAATTATAATATCCGTTATATATATAAAAACTGAAAAACACAAAAATAAGTAAAAACATAATGTCACGAGCAAAATGATTTACACGTACAATTACGTGATATTTTTAAAAATAACCTACGTATTGTACTAGGCATATACGTACTGATTGCATGTTCTGACTTATGAATACATATTTATTTTTTTATAAAATCAGCTGTCGTGGGAGATGGATTTATCGGTCGAGGCGTTACCGTTAGAAACACCGCGGGACCGCAAAACCACCAGGCGGTAGCGCTCCGGAGTGGTTCGGATCTCTCGGTGTTCTATCAATGCAGCTTTGAAGGCTACCAAGACACACTTTATGTCCACTCCAATCGACAATTCTATAGAGAATGTGACATATACGGGACAGTTGATTTTATTTTTGGCAATGCAGCTGTGGTGTTACAAAATTGCAACATTTATGCTCGTAACCCGCCTAACAATATCAACACTGTGACTGCACAAGCTCGGACCGATCCAAATCAGAACACGGGCATCTCAATCCAGAATTGTCGTGTCATGGCTGCCTCGGACCTCAGAGCTGGGACCAGAGGATCTGTTAAGACATATCTTGGTAGACCGTGGAAGCAGTACTCGAGGACCGTGTTTCTCAAAACATTCCTTGATAGTGTAGTGGACCCTGCGGGCTGGACGCCCTGGAGCGGACGTTTCGGGCTCAACACGTTGTACTATGGAGAGTACATGAACACGGGCCCTGGTTCATCAACTGTGAAACGGGTTAATTGGAAGGGATACCGTGTGATCACTAGTGCCACCGAGGCGTCAAAGTTCACTGTTGGAAACTTTATCGCTGGTGGTTCATGGTTGCCTGTGACCAACGTACCCTTCTCTTCTGGCCTTTAATACGCTCACTAGATATAACTAGTTTTATACCCGTCCGTTGGTCGGGTATTATAATATATCAAAATTTCAAGGACTAACTGTTGAAATATGTGTATTTTTCAATTCAATATCAAACATGGTTCTCGAATGGTTGGTTTTTTATTTGTTCACGAGAGTTGGGTTACTGTGAATTAAGTTGCTGATCGGGCTTGGACTGGGCTTGGATTAAAGCAGCTTGTACATGTTGAATTGGGCTTATAGCCTTTGCAGCCTCATATAGAGGTGGGCAAATCGGGTCCGGCCCAATACCCGAAACCGGGTTGAAACCGGGTTGGGCCCAACCGGGTTTTTTCGTACCCGGTTTTTGGTGAAACCGGGTTCGAACCCGGGTCGGGTTCACCTAATGCAAAACCCTACCCGGCATACCCGGGTAGGGTCGGGTCGGGTCCGGGTCGGGTCCAAAACCGGGTTCAAATCGGGTTTAGTTTTTTTTTTTTTTTTTTTTCTTCTTCTTCTCTTTTCTTGTGTGTGTCCCCAAAACCGGGTTCAAATCGGGTCCAAAACCGGGTTCAAATCGGGTCCAAAACCGGGTTCAACCGGGTCGGGTCCGAAACCGGGTTCGGGTCGGGTTCACTAAAAAACTCAAAATCTAAAACCGGTTCCAACCCTACGGTTTCAAACGGGTCCAACCCGGGTACACCTCCCATCGGGTACTACCCGTACCCGGGTCCGGGTCGGGTCCACCGGGTCGGGTTCGGACCCGGTTTTTATGCCCATCTCTAGCCTCATAGATGAGTTCGACTATAAAGAAGACGAAGTTAGCGCAAATTAGGGTTATGAAGGCAATGAAGACACTTCATCTGATATGTTTCTACTTCATTTTAATCAATTCATTTGTCTAGGGTTCTAACCCCATCAGATCTGCTTTCATTAGTCTTCATCTTCATCTTCTTTGTTGAGTTGTCTTGTGTTACAGAAGTTTGGTTCTACACAGATCTTTATCATCCCTAAGTTGTCTTCTTTATTTGTTTAGGGATTATCCGTCTTTGTTCATGAAGTCTTTGTATTGTCTTCATTCTGTTCTAGGTTTGAATGCCTTGGTTTGAGATTAATAAAATATATATATTCTTGATTTTTGACACTAACTTACCTATTCAATCAAAGTTGAATCATAAAAGATACACACAAACGTAGATAATCAAACGTCAAATTTGATTCAATCATTTATCAAGAATTGGAATGAAACTCACACTTGCAAGGCAACACACAAAAACATGTTCCAACAACACTTTCATCAAATATTTAAATTATTTGTTGTAAGTAAACGTCAAACAAAATATAATCACTGTTCGTCATCCTTAAGAACTTGGAGTTAACTATCTTTATCATCTTGAAGGAGCAAAATGATGTCGATGACGTCAATATATGCTCGAAGAACCGTGATCAAAATTTCATGTTAGGCATGGTGGGTAGTTGCTAACCTCGATTCCATGATTTGGTCCATGATTCTGACACAACAAATAAAAAAACTCGTCTGCTAATTTCTCTAATTTACCTACAAAATCCTTCATAAACTTCGTGCATCATCTTCATCTTCATAAATTACACACCAACAGTTTACATGCATTCGCTTTAAGTTTAGGACCAAATAAATGTTGAAAAGGAGATGATGTAAGAAGAAAGTGCTTTGTCCATCCAAATCATCACGAGAAATTTGATCCAATTATAACAAAATCATGCAAGTAATCAAATAAACATATATATTTGTCGAAAAATAAATTTAACATAAGAAGATCCATATCACACAAATGTACATTGAAGAACCACAAAATGTTATGAAACTGAGAGATTAAAGTGCATACCATCATGACCCTGGCTTGTCCGGTGAGTTTTGCTGCATAAACGTGATTTTGTCTTTCCGTTTCGTTCAACATTGATTGACCAAATATAATCAATCGATCAAGCAAACTGAAACTGAATCACTGGAAATTATTTCAATAATAAGGATGAGATTTTATGATTTAAAAAATTGGGAAAAATCATAGGAACCGAAAGGAATTTCAAAAGACAATTCTACAAATTTAAATCATCGATTAGTAGCATCACCGATAATCAAACGGAAACATAATGTCCAGAATTACACAAAATCATGCCTTCCTCCCTGTCATCCTTGACTTGCATAACAGTGGAACACGGAAGTCGACGGGATGTTGAGTTCACTGGAAAACTGCTGCGAAGTGCGAACAGAATAATAGAGGATGATACTTGATAATCGCTAGTAGTGATAGAACGACGAGAATATAGTCCAAGTTTCGTGAGGTGTATACCATATACTAATGCGTCGTTTTTATGAGGTGGTTACCAACATCGTGCTCCGGTGAAGGAGGTGGAGATCATGGGGGCAAGTTCAATCCAGGAGAAGAGGATGCTGCAACTGCCGTTAACTGCTCCGAGAAAGGCGTAACCGCTGACTTTAAATGGTCAGGATTTTGTTTCAGCTAGATCTAACAGTCACGATTGATTTTCGGAGTAGTTACACTCACCGGGAGTAATATATTATATAATAAATAATAAATAGGTGATATATTTTGAGTTCATCAATTATTAGTTACGTCTTTAAATCTCAGAAATAAAAGCCATGTTCTTCCAAAATCCGACATCATTATATAGCAACGATTGCTTTTTTTTTTTTTGTAAAACAATGTTAGCGTAATTCTTCGGGGATTTATTTGTGGGTAGAAATACATAAACCTCATTTTAATTAGTGTTTTAACCGTTTAAAAAAAATAATCAAGTTTTAATTAATTCTAATAAAATCAATTATAATTTCTTCTAACAAAAAAATTAACTAAGTTTCAATATTGTTACATTATTATAACTTTTTTATTTAGATATTAAAACAACCAGATTGAAGTATTTCAATTATCATTTGAAATTTCAATTGGATGATTCAAAAGAAATAAATAAAATAACGTATAACAATGTTATTAAACTTGTACCTTAAATAAATTAATAAAGACTTTCATTATATAGTTAAGAATATAGTTGAAATGAAATAATAATTCATGAAAGAGTGTATTAGTTGACAAATAATTCATTTATCAATTATCATCGACAGGAACTTCTGTTTTCAGTAACTTAGTTCTTGTTCATTGTCTAGTTAGTATGACTCAATTTTTATTATAGTTGTTGCTGATCAATTAACCCACTAGACCATATGCAATTTTCATAGACTTCCATGTATGAAATCTTATTTTTGCTCGTCAGAGTCAATTGTGTCATGAGCACAGCTAGCTGATCAAGATTAACCTTTTGAATACTGTCAGGGACTCGATCTACCCTCTAATCCTCAGAGCTTCACACGTTCCTTAGATCGAGTTTGGAACTTTGGCTAGCAGGAGGGAGTGTTCGAGTGGATGCCAAATTGCTGGTTGAATGATCAACTTTGTTTCTCTAACAAGAATTTCTTGCAAGAAATATTTTACACACAGATAACTTTATATCTTTCTCAAAGTTTCATACATATTCACATATTAAATTTATAACTTTATATCTTTCTCAAAACTTCATATTCACATATTACATGGCATTTATATGTATATATATAACTTTAACATAAAATGAATAACAACCAAATTAATCAATAGGTACAACAAACTAATTAAGTTAACATATTACATATGGTTTCAATATGAAATTTAGTATATAAGACTCTTATGGGTTCTTGATAGCGCGAGAAGCACGATGCCTTGCTGTAAAACGGTTGAGCAATGCAAGAGAATTGCTAGCAAGTTGTTTCACATTTAAAAACCTTGCTTTAATCATACTTTTCGTCCTACTCCCAATTTTATCCCCTAAAACTCCATCCATGCAAGTTGTGGCATCTGTTAAGGCAGCACTGACCCAACTTTGCACGTTACTTTCATGCCACCCAAACTTCTCCTCCCCATCTTTGCCCATTTGCTGCAACTCCTTGACTGATTGAGTTATTTGATTCACACCGTTATTGATTTAACGCAAGCAGTCTTCCAAGGCTTGGTACTCTCCAGGATTCTCCGTTTTGTTTAATTGCTTTGCTACCATGTCCACGTAAGCCTTTGTGAATCGAGCTTTGGCTAGACATGTGGTTAGTGAAATCTGAGCTATTTTTTGAGGGCTTGGTAGCTCGTATTTGCTAGCATAGGGTAAAAGAGTTTTGACACATAGGTCAGAGTATAACGCTGATTGGCATTGTGCCTCAAGGTATGCCCTTGCACGTGAGCGTGACTCGACCATGCTGAGAAGACCAAAGATGGTGAGAGAGAGTACCAACAATGAGAAAGCCATTTTTGCCATTTTTGTGATATCGTGTGTGTTCTTTTTGTGTGCGTTAGGATTGTGAAAACATGAAGAGGTGATAAGGGATTATATAGAATTGAAGACTTGTCACATGCGTTCCAATTGTGTCGCACATGCAACTTTGCTAAAAGACTAAGTGAATTAGTTTCTTGTTAATGAAAATATTTTAAATAATATGAGATTGAGTGATTAGGAAATCCAAGTAACCCTTTTTTTATCAAACCACGACCGTCCGCTTGTAAAAAATAATAGGCAGGAAAGAATGTATCAAATATGACTTTTGACCTGATTCACAAATTCATTGAAAATTTTTGTTTGAAAAAAAAAATGATTAATGAAAAGTTTGTGTTCTAGTGGACACGAATGAATTAAAATAGTTAAAAGGAATATTTGATCAGTTTATATTGCATTTATAGATCTTAAAATATGAAAAATTAATATAAGCAATATTTATTAAGATCATTTCACAATTAAAATATCAATATTAATATATATTTGGAAATAAATGAGTAAACCATAAGGTTTGACCATGTAACTCTGCAAGCAATAGCAAAAGTTTGCCATGAGACAAGGTGCTGGTCTTAAGCTAATCAAACCAACACGTTGCTTAATCAACATAATTAAAGATGTTATAAGTAATCTTGCTATTAATTAATTAGTCTCAAATTCAAACATGGCTAAATTTGGTCTACTCCTACGCCTTAGATATATTTTACCACCATTATTGCACAACAATTGTGCACACAGATTATATACAAATGTAATAAATGTTACATGAATCATCATTCTAAGTGATGAATTTTAAACTGTTTTTGGTATAACACAGTTTATATGATTCTTCATTTGATGTTGCGCACAAATTGTTTTTTTTTTCTGGGTATAAATTAATATGCTTGTTAATCAGGAATGCAATTTAATTAGTGTACCTCGTAATTAATTAGCAATCACTTATAGTTGTAGACGGTAGTACTTGAAGCGTGAAATAATGTAGTATAATAACAAAATCTAAAGCTTAGCTTTACATTTTTTAAAATTCCATGAGATTAAAACTCTTAATTTTTTTATTAATGTGAACATGTTACAAAATTCACCACCACTTAATCACACAGGCGGTCTTTACTAGGGGTGAAACTATCTAGGGAGGTGGGTCAATCGAATTTATTTTTTTAGATTTAAGTAGAACGTATAATTAAAAATCAAAATGTAACTAAAAATTGATATAAAAATTTAAATAGATATTCTTGTGTTAGTTAAAAAAATCAGATTTTCCAATTAAAAAGCCTAAACCCTTAGTCCATACTAATATACTATGATTTAATAAACTAAAGCCCAAATCCCTTATCCATTTATCAATTAGAAAGCCCATGCCTAGCCCGTATCCAGCTATTCGACACGCAAAAAGGGACGATTATGCCTCTTTCTTTTCAATTCTTGCTTGATTTTGGTGTTGTAAAATGGAGATTTGGAAGTTATATTTGTGGACTGAGATTTAAGGCGATCAATATGAGTGAAGGTTATTTGACCTTGAAAATATAAAAACTGAAACTTGAAATTAGATATGTAAGAGTTTAACGACCTTTTAACGAGTGATCACCGCATGCTTATGTGTACGGGAGTTTACGCCCAATTGATAAGTTTTATGCATTTAATATTCCAAATATACTAAGGTTGTTTATGATTTTAATTATGAAAAGATAAAACAATTTATACATAATCTTGGCAACTACATTGCTAATATTATACAAGATAGAATGTTTGTCAACGTAAATGGCAACTACATTGCTAATGTTATAGGAGATAGAATGTTTGTCATCGTAAATGGTATATCTAATCTTACAAGAAAAATAGTAAATATAAATAAACAAATTGGATATTTGGTTGGTGTATCGTTGAGTAGCATTAGTTCTATTGGTTGGAATCGTGAGTGTTCAGATAAGGTTTTCATCAAAAAAATATGTGAAGACGAATTTGGTTAATCAGATGAACAATAAATATATGAATAATGTTTGCATGATTTGGTATATTGAAAGATTGCAAAAATTGACATTGAGGATGTGGTGGATGGTTTCAAAACATTAAAAAAAGAATCTATATTTTAATGTTATTATATTTTTATTGTTCTTTTATTACAATGGCAATGTCTATTATTTTGTGACGTGACCCGACCTTTGACCGCAAGTTATGACGTCTGGGTTATTAGAATCCAAAAATTAAAAAATGCTAACTCTATAAGAAAAAAAAAAAAAAAAGCTTTGGTTCCACCATTGTTTTTTATATTCACATAATTCAAAAAAGCAATCTACTCGTCGAACCTAATTACTATTTTATTAAAGTAGAAGTATTATATTCGACCAACTACATAATTAATAGGCCATCCAAGATTATCTTGGATGGTTTGAACGTAAGATTCCAGGAAGTTTGTATCTTTAATAAACTCGGGAACACAACATAAAAGATGATAAGACGAGTAGATGTTGGAAGCGTACAGCGCAATGATGTCGGGCGGTGTCGAGGCATGCCATTGTCTCACGGAGCGCCCGCCCTTTCACCCTAATACAACGATGACGCCATATGAAAAGGTCAAAAATGGTAGAACAATCGAATAACTTCCCGAACTCACCACAATGAAACCTTTTCACCGTACAATCCCCAACCCCTGCCATCTTCTCCGGCCATCCACCACCACCACCACCACCACCCTCCCTCTCACCACCCATCTCCGCCTTCTGCCGCCATCACCCCGTTTCACCATGTCCTCTACACAAGAAAGCTCAGAGCAATTGCTAACCCAAGTTCTAACCTATCACAATCAAACCAAACATTCCTTCACAAACTACGCCAGAGGCCCCCGAGGCCTCGATTGGGAGAACCAACCAAACCCTTTCCGCCGCTACATCGCCGCCCCACTCCGCCCTCTTCTCCACCCCCCAAACTCCGACGACTCTCCTCATTACATTTCCCTGTTCCATTCTCTTCCTCCTCCCAAACCCATCTCAAAAACCACCATTTCTGAGTTCTTCTATGATTCCCTTGCCTTATCAGCCTGGAAGTCAACAGGGTTCTCCACTTGGTCCCTCAGAGTAAACCCTAGCAGCGGCAATTTACACCCAACTGAAGCTTACATCATATCTTCACCCATTGATTCCCTTTCTGACTCGGGTTTTGTAGCCCATTACGCCCCAAAGGAGCATTCTTTGGAGATCAGGGCTCAAATTCCATCTGATTTCTTCCCCAATTTTTTCCCAAATGGTTCGTTTTTAATTGGGCTTTCATCCATTTTCTGGCGGGAAGCTTGGAAGTACGGTGAGAGAGCTTTTAGGTACTGTAATCACGATGTGGGTCATGCCATCGCGGCGGTTACGATGGCGGCCGCCGGACAGGGGTGGGATGTGAAGGTGCTCGATGGATTGGGGCATGATGAATTGAAGAAAATAATGGGGCTTGATATTTATCCGGAGTTTAAAATTCCTTCAAGAACAGTGAAAGGTAAGTTTGAAGGGATTGAATTTGAGCATCCTGATTGTTTGCTTCTTGTTTATCCTAATGGGGTCGATAAGTTTGATATCAATTACAAGGACTTGAGCTTAGCCATTTCGCAGTTTTCTAAATTGGATTGGAAAGGAGAGCCTAATTCACTTAGTAGAGAGCATATATGTTGGGATATAATCTACAGAACATCAGAGACTATAAAAAAGCCATTAACACTTGAGAAAAGATTTGTTATCGATTCATTTCTTAAGAGTGTGACTTGTAGTGAGAGCTGCTATAATCCTATAACTTTAAGGGAACTCGCTAGAAAGCGTAGGAGTGCTGTTGATATGGATGGAGTTACAACAATTGAAAGAGACACGTTTTATCAGATTTTACTTCATTGTCTTCCTTCGGGTTTTCAAGAAAAGCAGAAAAGGCAATTGGGATTGCCGTATCGAGCCTTGGATTGGGATAGTGAAGTGCATTGTGTATTGTTTGTGCATAGAGTTGTCGGTTTGCCAAAAGGGTTGTACTTTCTTGTTAGAAATGAAGATCATTTTGATGATCTTAAGAACGCCATGAGGTCGGATTTTAAGTGGGAGAAACCCGAGGGTTGCCCACCAGAGTTGTCGTTATATGAACTTGCAAGAGTGGATTGTATGAAGCTCTCAAAACATCTTTCGTGCCATCAGGTACTTACTTTTTTTAGTTCTAGACTTTTCAATTGAGAACCTTTAAAAACTCATATTAGTATTATACATCTGATTGGGAACCTTTAAAAACTTTGGTTAAAATAAAACGCATAAAATGGGTGGAAAGTTAACTGAAGTGTATGTAACAATGTAAATGCTCACAACATCTTAAATATCTCTTTGTTCCAAATATATTTAGATCAACATATTATTAATATTGTTATATAATCATTTTAAATACATTACTCATGTGAATTTCAGGAAAAACAAACAAAATAATGGTGGCACGTCCACCAAGTTGACTAGTCCCATTTTGACCCATTATCCAACCTGCACATTTGGCCACCAGCTTTCAGCTATGTTTCTACATCTTTGGCACTAAGCCACTAACATTGTATGACCTATGCTACTATGATAAACTAATATTGACACATGCTAGTCAATTCACCAGTAGTACTAGTGTGAGATCCTAACTTATACCTTTAAAGTTTATTCTGAAAAAGTATGAACTCCTTTGGCATGTCCAGCAGGCTTTTGGGGTTTGTATGCTACATCAAATTGGTTCTCTTTTGGTCTTAAGTTTTATATTTTAATTTAAAGAGGTATTTGATGTGTGTTTTGGGGCGTGATTATATATGACGTTGAATAATAAGAATCAAAATAATCAACTGAATTAAAACTTGTTGTACAATATGACCTTTGGATAAGGTAAATGGGTCATTTTTAACTTTTTTGTTTGATAATTGTTGTCATTGGTGTAGGATATAGCCAGTGATGGTTGCTTTAGCCTGGGTATGGTGGCACGTGTTGAGCCAACATTACGGGACAAGGGTGTGTGGATGTATCCTAGGTTGTTTTGGGAAACAGGAGTTGTTGGTCAGGTTTTGTACCTTGAGGCACATGCTGTTGGCATTTCTGCAACTGGCATTGGTTGCTTTTTTGATGATCCCGGTATGCAATCTTACTTTTTGTTAGTAGTCCAGTTTGCAACTTCTAATTAAGAAATTGTGGTAAGAAAACGGTTTACAAATGAGTGACCGGTTTTCTGAACCCTGTGCTTAGTCTTTAATTGTTGAACCACATAATATTTGACTTCCCGTATGTTATCCTTCGATCCTGACAATATGATGATATGATTTCAGAGAAACTAAGTAGCGAATTGGGCCCCATTTACTTTTTAGAATGTACGATGGCTGTGCCGAAATGGGCCAAAGTGTCCGTTTACAAAAGGGGTCGAGTTGTATCGTCCTTTTTGGAACTTCATAAACATTTATGTATTAACATAATTATAAAGACTACATGTATAAAAAAAATGATAATATTGTCTTTTTTAAACATAGGAATTTAGGACGTTGTAACTTGTAAGCATCCAAATGCATGTTTAACGCACCCATTTTCACTTTTAGCTAATCTATATATTCAATCCGTAAATCTGTTCTGTTCATTGATTTCCTTTTTGTTGTATTGCAGTGCATGAGGTTCTTGGGTTGACTGGATCAAACTTTCAGAGCCTTTATCATTTTACAGTTGGGGGGCCTGTTGTCGACAAGCGTATAATGAGCCTTCCTGCATATCCAGGCCCGGGTGTTGATGGGTAACATGCTTGGTTTCTACACATTCTTTATTTTTGAAAGTGAGCAAAACAAATGCATATATGAATAGATTAAGAGGCAATTAGCATCACAATTTATACTTGGTAATCACTACCATATGTCTAATAACGCTTGAACCAGTTTGAGATCTTTAGGATTTTGTTGGCTGAGGGACTGGGTTAGCCTGGCCCGACCCTTCGAAACCCATGTCGGATCTCAAACTCTGCATGAGTGCTGGGCTAATTTCAGTTTACAAAAGTATATAGCAGATATTATGAGAACTAAATGTTTTCTAGTGTGTTTAGAGATGTTCATATGGTATTTATGTCTTAATTAAGATTCATTCTGGTTAATATGTATGACAGAAGTTTATAAACAAATAGAGTATGGACCGATAATTAAACCCCAAAATAAGCTTATGGTCAAACGGAAGAATTTTTATTTGATTGACGAATATTTAAATTTTAAAAATATATTTTTGTATTGCTGGTTTTGCAACCCATGGGATCGACCAAAAGCCAGTTACGGGTAGTTTGATCCTCATATAACTATGGCAGTAATATTCATGCCTTCTTTTTAGCACCTAGCATTGATATGGATATTATGATATTCTGTTATATATTTATTAGAAAATTTTGTAAGTAGTCATCTACTCGTCGTTTCATAGTTAACAGGGTCTGAATATAATCGCTTACAAAGGTATGATGTTTCTATTCCATTTATCTTTGTAGTTATAAACGTCATAACACAAAGTCGATGTTGCGGGTTTTTGCTTATTCAAACCTAAACTAACAATGTTCCTTAGTTCAAGTGGTTAAATTGAGTTAACTCACGATTTCATAAAAATTGGTGGAGGTTTTGGGTTCTAGTCCCATCTGTGACAGAAAATAAAGAGGGTTTCATGTAGGCTAGAGGGATTCATGTAGGCTAGAGGGTTTTCTCACCTAATGTGAGTTTTCTCCTGAGGGTGGTTTCAAATTTCGTACTTGAGTGATGAAGATGATCGGGTGAGTTAGTATCCCGTCAGTGATTCAATTAACGGTTCAAAAAAAACTAATAGCCATGGCAAAAATATAAAGGGTTTGCAAACGAGCACTAAATTAGACATTGTTTTCTAGCATGTGTAATGAATGTTTGTAACTATGCCATGACGCTAGTGTCTAGTGACCGCAAACAGTGTGATGTCATGATTCTAAAGACATCTAAATCATCATCAGCTAGAAAAAAACCTGGTGATGCATGATGATCTCTCTATTGATGTGTTTGAAGGACTAATGAGTTACTGAAACATGATGTATGAACTTCATGCCTTCAATAGAACACGACAATGCATAAGGTCACGTGGCATCCAAATTGGATTGGATTTGCTAAATGAATGTATGTTGCTTATTTATATACATATGAAAAGTGAAATGCAGTGGTGTTGTGCGTGCAACATGATATTTCGCTTTAATAATAACTAGAAATGATTACACGCGTGTTGCGCGCGTAATTGCACCACGAACTTGAATACAAAAGCCCGGATACAAAAAATTTACTAATGGCTATCACTTTGACTTCAAATTCGAAGACATGAACCAAACGGAAAGAAAAAATAACGTCAACATAACATAATAAACTTAACAAATGTGTCAAATTAGTGCAAGTTTTATATACTTTATAAAAAAATTTATATTAATAAGTATTTAGAACAATTGTTAAAAATATTTAATTACTAAAATAACTTAAAAGTAAAAAAGAACCAAATATAGAAACCACAAAACTTCTATGGCTAAAATATAAAAACTAAAAAATTCATTTAGCTAATACTTTGTTATTATATACATTAAATAATTGTTGGAATTTACATCACCATTATTAAATCAAGAACGTACCTTATTGCTATAGGTATAATAGTTCTGTGACATATGTATGGAGTTTACAAACAAAAAAAAAAAAAAAAAAAAAAAAAAAAATTGACCACTTTCATGATTTACTAGCTAATTAATTTTGGATCAAGTAAACGAGTTTTAAGCATATATACATACCAAAATGTATATAAACATAGAAATATACGTACAACACTTATATACATATTATAAGTATGTATACATGTATGTGAAAGTTTAAAATACAAAATGGTATTTTCGTGTTAAATGTAGAAAGCGAGGGTGGAATTATTACGTAAGAAGGATTTACACGTGCGCAATGATAAAATTATCACGTAAGTGGGTGGAATAATCACGTAAGAATGGTGGACTTAGTGATAGAATTATCACGCAAATATTTCATACGTTTCGTACAGTAAACTCACTTTGTACGTACAATAGCACTCCTCTGTATGTATGTGCATCAGTGATGATATAGATATTTATATTAAAAAAATATTGAAAATACAAAATATAAGTTAACAATCATGTCTACTTTAATTAGAAGAAAACAGCTTAATATTCTTGTTATAGAATAGGTTCCCACATGTTATATATTCTTTTTCATTTAAACCAACCGATTGATCACTAATAGTTTCTTTTCAATTATCATCCCAATGAGAATATAAAAATAATATCCTTATGCCATACTACGTGCCATTACTTCTCTTTTGCTTACGGCCTCTAGTTATATTAAAGGTCATATTATAAACTGAGGCACTCAAATTGAACTGTTATTTTGTCTAACCTCTTAAATAGACTTTTCGAATATATATACACATTACACACACAGACAAAGACAAAAATAGCAGCTTCGTGCTATGGTGGGGGACAACGGTCGACGGAGAGCGGTTGGAGATTTTAGTTCTTTTCGTTGATGAAATCCTTATATTTAAACGAACTTAAAATTTTATTGCAATTTCATTTTATTTTTCAACTACATTAAAGAATCCATTAAATTCTTCAAAGGAGACACGGTCCTAAGGATTAGATGTCTCCTGATTAAAATTACCATCTTATACCAATAATTATGATAATCATATTCAGGTTTGTATAGTTATAACTCGTAAACCAAAGATGATCACTATCTCATATAAAAACAAAAATATAGATGGATATTAAAAAGGTCCTTATATATAGATATTTCATTTTATAAATCGACACCCACACACGTCTCCTATAACACTATACGCGGCGTACAAGGTTAAATGCACTAAAAGCGAGGAGAATTCAAGGGCTATACGTCTCATATAGTCCTATACGACACATATAGGGCTATATGGTAAATTTCGACACTGATTACGAGGAAAAATTCATGTGATTGTCAGAAATATTATACGTCTCATATAGGATTATACGACTCATCTATACGATTCATATAAAAATTTGGGATATTGATTTATGGGATTTTTACATATTTCCCCTTCCTAACACCATAAATTACATATTTCCCCTTCTAAAACATATATATTACATATTTATTCATTTCACTAAACTTTATATATTAAATAATATTTTTATCTTGTTTTTACTAAGAGATTTTTACATATTAATGTTTTATTATTATAATTGTCTAAACCTTTTAACAATTATGTTTGTATTTGAAGATATAACTTTGATTATTGGTTTTTATTCTTTTGAAATAAAGTTTTAAACAAGATGAAATTTTAGTTTTTCGAACTTGAGAAACTATGTAATTGATTGTCGTTGGAAGTGTATGTATAAAAATAATTTAGTGTAAATACGAGTAATATAATAATTCAATAAATAATTTCAATAAAATGGGTAAATAAAATGGGTAAATATGTAACATGTATATTTTAAAAAAAAAAAATATGTAATTGATTTTTTGATTTGAGTAAATATGTAATTAATAATTTAAAAAAAAGTAAACATATAAATGCCTCTTGATTTATAATTAAAGGGTTTCTTATTCCTAATAGCCGGTCCCTATTAAAATAAAAATTGAAAAAAGATAGAGTTGACTAAAAGATGCCTGACATCACATAATTCGCCATTTACTTCTCTCAGCAGTTAAATACTTGGGCATCCTTCATAAAAAGGTCACATTCCAAATCCAATCTCTTTTTAATTCACTGGTTCATAACCCTTCTTCTTCCCACCACCGTTTGATCCAAATGGCGTCCAATGGCAATGACCCCCAACCCCCACCGCAAACCACCACGAGCACGACGGCGGCCCAAAAGCTCAAAAACAACCTGGGTTTCGGGTCAAAATGGGCGGAGCTTAACGGTGCAATGGGCGACCTAGGGACCTACATACCAATCGTCTTAGCGTTGACCCTCGCTAGTGACCTTGATTTGGGCACTACACTGATCTTCACAGGGGTCTACAATTTCATAACCGGTGCGATCTATGGTGTCCCCATGCCCGTCCAACCCATGAAATCAATAGCCGCAGTGGCTATATCTGACCCTGATTTTGGGATCCCCGAGACCATGGCTGCTGGTATTTGCACCGGTGTCATCTTATTTGTGTTGGGTGTCACGGGCCTTATGCGGCTCGCTTATCGCCTCATTCCCTTGCCCGTTGTTAGGGGAATTCAACTGGCGCAAGGTCTCTCCTTCGCCATGACTGCGGTTAAGTATATACGAAAAGTGCAAGACTTCTCCAAGTCCAAATCCAAGGGGGATCGACAATGGTTTGGTCTTGACGGGTTGGTTTTGGCTATTCTTTGTATATGTTTTATTATAATTGTGAGTGGTGCGGGTGAGGAAGATGAAGATCACGATCAAAACAATAACGATAACGATAATAATAATATTATTATTGAGAATGGAGGTGATAAAGGAAGAAGGTGGAGAAGAGTTGTAGCAGCTTTACCCTCTGCATTCGTTGTGTTCATGTTAGGGGTAATTTTGGCAGTTATAAGAGAGCCTAAAGGGTTCAAGTTTGGGCCCTCTTCTATAAAAGTTGTTAACATTTCTAAAGGTGCTTGGAAAAGGGGATTTGTCAAGGGCACAGTTCCACAACTGCCCTTGTCAATCCTTAACTCGGTTATCGCGGTATGCAAGCTATCAACCGATCTTTTTCCGGACAAAACTGTTACGGTGACCTCGGTTTCCGCGACAGTTGGGCTGATGAACTTAATCGGATGTTGGTTCGGTGCAATGCCATGCTGTCATGGGGCTGGTGGGCTGGCTGGTCAGTACAAGTTTGGAGGGAGAAGTGGTGCGTGTGTGGCGCTACTCGGTGTGACCAAGTTGGCACTTGGATTGGTACTAGGGGGCTCTATTGTTAAGATGTTGACTGCATTTCCTGTTGGTGTTTTAGGGGTTTTGTTGTTGTTTGCGGGTATTGAGCTAGCCATGTGTGCTAGGGACATGAACTCAAAACATGAGTCGTTTGTTGTGCTCATTTGCACCGCGGTCTCACTTGTTGGCTCGAGTGCAGCCCTAGGATTTGTGACGGGCATGGTAGCGCACCTACTTCTTAGGCTTCGGAAGTTGGGTGGCACAGAGAAATTTCAATCTATGTCGTCCTTTTGGATGCATAAGCCATAAAAATCATCTATTTTTCTGAAGGGAGGTGCTTCAAAACAACTTAATCAACAGGCCTCGAATTGCACTTTATGCTGTACCAAAGTAATCTTGAAGGTGTATAAATAAGTTTTATGTGTAAAAACTCATTGTTAAGATAATAGATTTGATAGATATTTGAGACTTGAATGTTTACATAAAAGAGGCTCTGTCAGGCTGCTCCCCAAAACATTTCATTACATTACTATCATGTAAGCACTCTCTTAAAGTAGTTTAATCGTTTTCATGTTAATTGACTAAAATACTTTTTTGTAATGAAATATGTTTTTTTCTTGTTAATGATGGTTGAATTCATATATTTAATATCACAAATGTTTTCATAGATATATAATCTCTAAGTTTGTGATCAAAGATATATAATCTCTATGTTGCATAAAGCGTGACATGCACCCCTCTCGCCTACTATCTTTAATCCTTTTTGAAATCGTTAGGTTTCAGGTAAGATTTTATGGTGTGAGATGTTAGAGTTTCAAGTATATCAAATTTTGTTAAGATACATGCAATAGTTAATTTTAAATCTTTTTTTTTCTTGTTCATATTATATTTCTAATGGATAAATCAAACATTTTCAATTGAATTTTAATTAAAAAGATCGTTTTAATCAAAATGATCACTGTGAATTACTAATTAAATTTTTTTTTTGTTCTCTTTTTGTTAATGATATTTGAAGCATGTCATGTGAGTAGATTTATGCTAAATACTTTAATTACGGGAAAATTCATGATCATGTCAGTTTACAATATACAATTAAAAAAAATCAACACAAAACAACCGAATGATATACTTTAAATATAATAATAACATGAAGTGTTTTATAACAAAAATGAAGCAATAAGCGATCCAACTGTTAGTCAAATAGCATGAACATGTCTATACATGTATCTATGAAACATCTAGCATGTCATTGTAATTTTTTAATCAAAAAGGTAAATCACAAAGGTATTACTTGTTTCTTTGGCTGCATTTTGGATATCGTACTTAAAGTTTGTAAATTATAGATATAGTTTTTAATCATCTACTTTGTTTTCATTCATAGTCTTTAGGGTAAGTTTATTTTTATTTATTCTTATTAAAAATTACACTTTAACTTTTTATTATTTTACTCTTTTAAAATTTACAGGTTAATCTTGTTTATTATTATTGTCATTACTATTAATACTATTATTATTATGATGGTTATAATTTGTAACAATTTGAAGGAAAAACTTTATAAAATTATAATCAATTTTAGGATTGTTGCAATCAGCTCACTCATAAATTCTTTTATTTCAATCAGATCACTCATAAAAATTTTTTTCTCTCAATCAGCTCACTAAAGTTTTATAAATGTTCTAATTAGTCATTCATAAATCGCAAAATATTTTAAAATTTTTTTGAAATATTTAAAAATTAACAATATTTATAAAAGCCATATTTATTTAAAAAATTTGCAAATTATTAACAAAAAAGTTGCAAAAAATATGAGTTAGCTAATTTAAAAACTTCTAAAATTTTACTGATCTTATTGAAATAAATAAAAATATTAGTAACATGATTGGAACAAATAAAATTATTAGTGATTTGATTGGAACTAATAAAAACATGAATGACCTAATTGAAACATTTTTAAAACTTACTATTCTGTGAAGTTTTTTCTAATTTAAACTTTACATACACTCATTATTGTTATTTTTTTATTATTATTAGTATAACTCGTCGTTGTATGCTTTTGTCCGACCTCCACCATGACCCCACGTGTCATCGTTTTACCAGATGAATTATTGTCATTCAGTTTCCAAACGGTTTAAAAAAATAATTATTGTCATTCGGTTATTGTTGTATTAGTTTCGATTGCTCGGTGGAAATAATTATACATGTATGTTGAAATAAATCCATCAACTTGCTATGTTTCACTTTGTTTTTTATTGTTTAGATGGTAAGAATGTGTATATTTTGTTAGTTTCCCTCCATAAACAATATGAAACGAAATCTCCTAACAATTAACTATTGTGATGACTCATTTGTAGTATATGCATAGGATACATGACACCCTACTCTAAGAAAAAAATAACATAATAATGATTAGAAATAAATACATGAAGAAACTTACAAAGGTGTACAAAGTAAAATCCAAGAACCCTCCTCACAATTAGGCTCAAAATCTCATCCATACGATCTCCCATCACACACTTAGAAACCCTAAATAAACAATCATCAAACTTAAAAAGGCCTCTAAATTTCAAGCCCTACATTCTCTCCAATAGTGCACATAAAATCACACCACCCAATTATAGGTCAGGAAGAAATATAATCTAGACCCAAAAACATAAAAAATGATTGGAAAACACCTAATTTCACCCCAAATCCTGTACCAATTTTTTTTTTTTACTGAGATTAAACCTTTGACTATTACTATTTCTTGATTTTGTTGATCTGTAATGAGTCCACCTTCAATATCCATTATCATTTTAATAAAATCCTTCTTCTTCCCAATCTTCATTTAGTCCACATCTCTTTTTCTTTCTCTCCCCAATCACACATTTCTTTTTGCAATCAATCTTTAGAATCAAGAAAACCCACAAAATCAAACAATCAATCCCTTCAAGAAACCACAAGATTCCATCATCAATCATCAAGTTTGGGGAAGAACACCACCAACACAACAACAACAACAACATCAACGATTCCGTTTTCCGCCCCCTTGTTCTTCTTCATCAATCATCAATTTCTTGAAAAGATTTGGATCATTTTTCAAACCCTTTGAAAGAAAAAGAAAAAAGAAAAATTTCTTTTGGATATTCATTCAAACCCTAACCACATTCCAAGAAGATCAGACCTAAAAGTGTTGGGTGTTTTCCATTTCAAGATTTTCTTGAAATTATGAAGTCATCTCATCTGGATAATATCCCATCCACGCCTGGAAAGTTCAAGATGGAAAAATCCAATTACAATCACAGATTCAGATGGCATTATTCATATCTTGCAAAGCTCACATTTTGGAGTTTTGTTTTCTTAGGATTGATCTTCGTCTTCTTCTTCAAATCACCACCCTCATCTTCACCATCATCAATCTCATCAGATCTCACTCGCAGATCTTTGAAAACCAGATCTTGGGGCGGACCCGGTTGGGAAAAGCGGGTCAAATCATCAGCCAAGATCCGATCAAAAACCGGGTTCTCCGTTTTAGTCACCGGAGCAGCCGGCTTCGTCGGAACCCATGTCAGTGCTGCCTTGAAACGCCGTGGCGACGGCGTTTTAGGGTTGGATAATTTCAACGATTATTACGATCCTGCCCTCAAAAGGGCTCGTCAGGCTTTGCTAGAAAGAAGTGGGATTTACATAGTGGAAGGGGACATAAACGACGCCGCATTGCTCAAGAAACTCTTTGAGGTAGTCCATTTTACTCATGTAATGCATTTAGCTGCTCAAGCTGGTGTTAGATATGCTATGCAAAACCCGAAGTCTTATATTCATAGTAATGTTGCTGGCTTTGTAAATCTACTTGAAACATGTAAAGATGCAAATCCACAACCTGCAATTGTTTGGGCATCATCTAGTTCTGTTTATGGATTGAATACCAAAGTACCCTTTTCAGAAAAAGATCGAACCGATCAGCCTGCAAGCCTGTATGCAGCCACGAAAAAGGCCGGTGAAGAAATCGCGCATACCTATAATCATATCTATGGTTTATCTTTAACTGGTTTAAGGTTCTTCACAGTTTATGGACCATGGGGTAGACCTGATATGGCTTACTTTTTCTTCGCTAAAGATATCTTGAAGGGAAAAACGATTCCCATTTTTGAATCGATTAACCATGGGACTGTTGCACGTGATTTTACATACATTGATGATATTGTAAAGGGCTGTTTAGGTGCATTAGATACTGCTGAAAAGAGTACAGGAAGTGGTGGGAAGAAGAAAGGGGCTGCGCAGTTGAGAGTTTTTAATTTAGGGAATACTTCACCTGTTGCTGTTTCTGATCTTGTTAGTATTTTGGAGAAGTTGTTGAAAGTAAAAGCAAAACGGCGTGTGATGAAGTTGCCTAGAAATGGTGATGTCCCATTTACTCATGCGAATATTAGTTTGGCACAAAGGGAGTTTGGGTATAAACCAACAACAGATCTTCAAACGGGGTTGAAGAAATTTGTTAGATGGTATGTGAGTTACTATGGTTCAGGAAAGAAGGATGATCATTGAGGCACGACACATTGATGAAAGAAGCGGTAAACTTGTTCTTGAATTGTTATTGGTTTTGATATATTCACATGATTGTTTTGTTAATCCACTACTTCCAAGCAAATTATCTTGTTTTCGACTATTCGTATATGATATTATGATGTGGCATAAGGCGGAAGAGAGGGATCTCACACGATGAACAAGTTTTTGTTTTGGTTCCTGAGGTTTTTCATGGTTCAATGGGTACCTTTGATATGTACCAAGAGAAATTCAAGAATGGGAATGTAATTTGTTGTAGCATTATTATGGTAGGATTCATGCTTGATAGAGCAAATTTGTTTTGATTAGTGGTCTTGTATCATTTCATGGAATTCAAATAAATAGAGCATGTTAGTTTGAATGTTACGATGTTTTCTAGTTACATTTCTTGATGTAAGTTTGACATTATGTGTTTATTAAGGTTTCTCAATATGAGTTTGATTTTTTGACCTCTTGTTTTATTGTTAAGTTTCTTGATTCAGGTTTCACCTTTGCAACTCCTATTACCTCATCAGTATTCAGTTTGATCTTCCTGATTTGTTTAGTTTAGTAGTCCTATGTAAAACCTCACTGTTATGCTTTAGGAGAGCGGTTAAGGGTACATAACTGTGATCAAGATGGCATGGTTTTGAATGCATGCGTGGAACGCAATTGGCTCGTTGTAAAAAACTTTCAGGATGGTACTACAAATATAGGACTGGAAGCTTATTATCTTTTAACCTTGACATTGGTCATCTTTCTAGTTATGGAATGATTATCATGTGTTGGTGAACTTATGATGTTCTAGCAAAAGTATCTTCAAAATCAATACCAAATGTTGCATTAACACACAAAACACTAAAAATTTTCTTCTTAATCCAATAAAGAATCATAACAGTTGGGATTCCACAAAGGAAATGTGACTCTTATGGCAAATTTGCATTGATTGGGTTACTATCATTACTTTCATGATCCATCTTTATCATAGAAACCTCTAAGAAAGCTATAACGTATTTATTTAAATGATGATTGTCAAAAAAATCTCTACATACATCTTGACTAACAACCTATGATTACGGTTATCAACAAGAACATAGATTCAAATGCTAGAAATCAGAAAGAATCATAGTGAGCTTAACAGCATAATAGAAATTGAAGTCAAACTTGTAGCAAAGATTATTGGTCAAAATTCGGTTCAAAGTGTGAGAAAACAGGTTTGAGATCAGTTAAAAGGAAGTTGGGTTCAAAGAGAGCTTTCATGGGTATCGTAATACTAGGCCGGGTTGGCATGATCTGAAAAATACTTTTGTGCATGATTTGTTTTAAAGTTTAATTGATGCATTAAATGTGGTTAAAAACATAATATTGATGTATTAATTATGGTTAAAAACTATGTTATTAATTGATATGTTTCTTTAAGTAAAAGTGACGTGAAAGATTGCAAGCAATTGCATTAAAATTTTAAATAAAACTTCATCCAGGTGAGGGTACTAGCAGTGGCTCTCACTAATGGTAAGATTATGTATAGTGATTGTTCAATTAAAATGTCACGTAGATAAAAATTATTTTACTAAAATTCTTTTTAAATCAAGTGTAGTGGCTAACTAATGTTCGGATCTTATATTGATACCATAATATGGAAAAAGTTGTGTTTAACGTCCGTTAATGGCTTGAAGCCCTAGGGTTTGAAGCCACTTTTAACTATCTTCTAGTAATGTTTGGAGTCCCACTTGTGTCTATGTCATCATGTTTTAAGCCTCCAAAATGTCTACTATGTCCGGTCTAAGAGTGATGTCTCACAAGGTTCTCAATTCAAAACTCATCCAATGCTAAACTGATTTAAAAAATTCTATTATTCAAAAAGAATAATAAAAGTTCAACTTTCCCGTGTTTTGAAGTTAATCATTTTCTCACTGGTTGGATGATCAATATAAACCATTTTAGATTAACATTTTGAAAATTCCTTATATTAGTATTAGTTTTAAAACAAAGATTATTGTAAGAATGACAATAAGGTCTTCATGATCCCACCTCAATTACTTATTATAAAATCGTAACCCAGACCTATTGAATATCCGTTACTCATTACCATTAGATTCGTGGTTTTTAACGGGTATGGATACACCCATTTATGATATTATATGATTAAAACTTACTTGTTGGGACAACTTTACGACAACCCAATCTTTCACTCACTGAAAAGCAACTTAAAATATCAAATTATCAACTAGACTTTGCTACCAAAGGGTCTCTGGGTCAATGTTGTTGTATGATATCCCACTTCAAGGTTGAGTGTTCAAGTCCTATCAAACTCATATAATCTAACATCATACTCGTTTCAAACCCTCAAAAAGTTTTATAACTAATCTCCTGCAGGTTAATACTTGTCTTTTTTATCTGTCCTAAATGTTTTACGTTTTTGGTACTTCCTAGACTAGAGTGAAGCGAATACCATCAAAGGATTGAAAAGATGCATCATGCGCATGCTTCCATATCTTTTCCTTTACAAATAGTAACTAAGCCTTATTGAACGCCAAAACAACACAACTTTAAGCATGCACAAGCTTAAATATAAGATGATCTCACTTCACCTATTTATAGGATTTTGTCCCAAGTTCAAGAAAATTACGTAACTAGAGACCTAAATTTCAACTAAACTTCAAGATTCAATAGGATTATGCATAACTATAAACTTGAAGAATTTCATGGAGAACTCAAGTCTAGCCATAATCCTAGATTTCTAGCTTTCTAAGTATGAAAAATATTCAACTAAATATACTTATAAATACATGGTCCTACTCATCCAGGTAAACCAGCCATTAGATTTCAAGCTTTTGCAATATAAATATAGAAACAATAACACCAGTTAAATTCACAATTTTGGTCAAAACCGTAACCCTTACAAACTTGTGACATAGCAGGTGAAGGAAATAGTCTACCTAATTAGATACCTTAAACATTAAAAATAAAGAAAAGCCCTTACATCTCTATATAGACTAGCTTTTGCCTTTGTATACATCGCAACTAGCTACATTTACAAAATCTTTTGCGACATACCTTAAACCATTGGTGGGAAAATACGCGAACAAGGAGAAATAACAGACTCTTGTATATATGTACCAGAGTTATTCGGATCCGGGACCCATAAAATCTCACTCATATTTGGCGATTCCACAAACGCCATAGTAAACTCTCCCACCTTTTCTAACTTGCCTCTTTTCCCAGCCCTCAAAACAAAATGATTATTGCGATTATAAGAAAATATTCCATTAGACAAACGAACAATATCCCCAGGCTGAAAAGCCTCACACTCTTCATTCCAGAACTGAAAATGAACTGATGCAGCTTCATCTGCCACAAGTCCCAAACATGTCTTGTTTTGACCTCCTTCTAATGTTGTCCTCCCTTTCTCCAAAACTATGAATTGTGTGTTTATGTTGTTTCGTGCTGCTGGCATGATCTCTTTTATTGATTGCATATTTGTTGCTACTTTGATGTTGTCATAAGAAAAAGAAACTACATTACTAACAACTTACATAAGTGACATGATTTGGTAATTATACCTAGTGATGACCGATGCCCCCGACTTGACAATCATGCATATATATTTTAAAATGGGCTAGCTTGGTAGTTATACTTTTTTTAAAAGTCCATACAAACCAGAAGCAGCAGCAGCTATATCCATGAACTGAATTATAATTAGATGCAGGGCTTAGTTAAAGTATTTTGACTTTAAAGTTGAATATGGACTATGAAGTATCAAAAATATAATATTAGCATTTTGTCTCCAAACAATAACGTGATATAGAGTTGAAGCTTATTTAGTTCCAAAAGTGTAGTGATTACACACACTCTTGAATACCAAAATAAAGGGCATATTTTGTGTTTCTTTCAATAGTGAAATGAATAGTCTTAAACCTAGATCGGCCCATCTTCCGTTTGAAACGATTGAACGCCTAAATGTCGCCCTGTCCATTAAGTATGCTCTGATTGTCTAAATAAGACATCCAATCCATACTGAAGGAAGGAAGGAAGTAAGTAACTCAATGCGTAATGTTTATGTAACAGGAATTGGTTATTGAAGGTTAGCCCTAAGTTTGATTGGATAGATTATAGCTTACCTCACCACTGCAACCAAACCGAGGGAAGAGAGAACACAATCGAACAAACGGCAGCAGCAATATCGTCGGACCACCACCTGTTTTTCCTTTTCACCACACAGATGCTAAAATGGGCCGGCCCATATGTTTTTTCAACGTGGGCCGTGCTTCTGCTAACCACTGCCACCGGAGGTCCCAATTCATGTTATCCTATCAAAGAAACCCACAAATAAAATCATATCATCCTATCTAATAATAAAAAAATATATCTCAAGAATACATTTGCAACAATTCTATAATATTAAAATTTTTGTTTTCCCACCCAAATTACTTCTCTTTTATGTCAATTAATAATTAAGATAATAATCTATTTTCACTTTTATGACCACCGTTTAAATTTTTGTTTATATAAAGAAATAATTTATTTTTTTCTAATTTATTTCTCATTTGCAAATAAAAATATACCATATATATTATACATTCTAAAATGTTTTATATATAATAAGTTATTTCAATAATTATAATTTTATACATGCTTAATTTTTTATTTTTTATTTTTTATCATCCAACACTTGTAATACACAAGCTTTTAAGGCTAGTCTTATCATAATGTGGGAAGAGTATAAATAAATCATGAATGAACAACTAGTAGAACCTCTTTTTATTTTGATTTGACCCGTACTCGCTTTACCATGAAAATAAACCATAACTTTACTAAACTTTACTTAAAAGCCTAAACAAACCTACAATTTAGTCTCTTGTTCCGGATGGCCCCGTCTGCTATTTTTATTACATTTTCATATTTTGTATGTGTTAATTTAATTATAATTTTAACTTAAGTTTTTTGTTAATTAAATAACTTGAAAATATATTTGTATTTTTTTTCCATCAAACAAGGAGATGTCACATTCACACGACTGGTCCCTTTATGAGTATTCCTTTTTCCAAAAAGATCACAAAAAACAATAGCTGAAAACAAAAGATAATCTGAAATTTTTTTACCATTTATTTCTTAACTGAGATTGATTTGAGATATATCATATAGATGTCTAATTATATGAGAGCATTCACAGTGGAATTTCTAAAATTATGTGAGTGTATTTGGTATATTATATGAAATTATTTTGAGTGGTTTTGAGTGAAGGAGAGGGAAAATATTATTGTGGATTGTTATATTTAAAAAATACTATTCAATCCCTATAATTTTTTTTATATTTTTGAAAGTGGTTGTGAGTATAAGAGAGAAAAAAAATAATGATAAGGGTATAAAAGTATTATTTAAATAAAAAAGAGAGAGAAAATATAGTGATTTTTAGTATTTTTATTAAGAATAAATATCATAAAAAACCAACATACTTTCAGTTTTTTCTCACGAAAGTTCTTGTATAATTTTTTGCACGTAAAATACTAACATACTTTCTGTTTTGTATCATAAAAGTCACTCAACACTTTTTGCACATAAAAAACCAACATACTTCCTATTTTTCACATAAAACCCTCAATAATTATTTACACATTAAAGTCATTTCACTTTTCAAATTCAATCAAATTCAAAAAAAAAAACTAAAACAACTTTTGCACCGATTGTTTTATTTACGTGTATTTTCCGCCCCTACATGGCTCGTTTAAGTTATAGGATCCCGAGTTCGAATGGTGGCTTGAGGGGGTAGGCGGTGACGATGGTGGTGGGTTAAGGGTAGAGGGGGTTGTGAAGGTGGGTTGAGGCTAGACGAGATGGCGGTAGTGGGTTGAGGGTGGTGGGTGTTGAATGTGGAGAAGAAGATGAAAAAAGAATGGGTATTTTGATCTTTTTTAAGAAACTAACATAGAAACTTAACCTTTGGTAACGTTAGGAACCGTCAGCTTGCACTATTTACATAGTTAAGGCTCGTATCTGTAATTTATTAAAAGTAAAAACTGAAATTGTAATACGTACAAATCACAAGGACTGTTCGTATAATTTACTCTAATATTTTCATATTGTAAAAAGAGAACCATAAAGAACAAACAATAAATGTTGGCAGAAAAGTCGAAATATGCACTTGATTTTTCCACTCAAATATGTGATGGTGACATTTGTGAACTCATTTGCTTCTCCAATTCACATGTTCAATAGGGCATGGGTAGAGAGAGAGAGAAAAGCAGTCATCATCATGCTCAAAAAGAAATGTCTCCATCCACCGCTGTAAAGTCTTTCTCCCACCTTTGTAAACATTACCATGTCAAACAAATGAAAGAAGTAAAAACATTACATATATAACAGCAAGCACGTATGTTAAGCTGGTGCTAGCCTACTCGGTAAATGATTTGCCTTTTAAAAAAAAGATCCCGTGTTTAAGCCTAATAATAATATAACTTAATGTAGTTTAAAAGTTGAAATAGGATAGATTTGTTATTAAAAAAAATATAACAAGCACATATCTTTTAAATATATTATATATATATATATATATATATATATATATATATATATATATATGTTTCTGACTATTATTATATATATAACTATGAAAAACCACCAATTTGGATTCTCATTGCCAAAATATGATATTAAACTTGATATAAATTTGATTTAAACATTCACCATTTATTACATTTTTAGCAATTATAAATTTTAAAGATTTCAAATTTTTAACAACTGTAAAATAAAATTTATTATAACTTCCGCAATCATCTAGTTCCAAAAGATGAACAACTTTACTTGTAGAATTGCTATTTACAGACATGCCAATAGGACCAACCTTGATGGTTGTGATATCGACCTGAATCCAATTAGATGCATTTTTTATGTCGTTAAAAAAATGCCCTATTTGATTTCTACATTTGTTGAAAGGAATGGAATGGAATGAAATTGAGAAACTAGTATAATTTTCAAGCAAAATTATGTTTAAGTGGGTAATGAAATGTAAAACCCAAGGGAATGTTTCACCTCAAATTCCTTTGATTGTGGGATTTCAAATTCCCTCTCTAGGTGGAAGACTTTTGAAATCCCACAACCAAGAGAATTTGAGGTGAAACATTTCCTTGGGTTTACTTTTAATTGCTCACTCAAACACAATTTTACTTGAAAATTATACTAGTTTCTCAATTACATTCCATTCCATTACATTCATTTCAACTAAACGCCCCCTTAGTTTTCGACATATGAATTAATCTACATAACAGTTTCTCTAATAGATTTTCTCGCCTAACTTATTAAACTAACTTTATTCACCCATTTAGGTCTACCAATAAGTATAAGAACCGACATACTAATTAAATATCTATTTTAATTATTATTAATTAAATTGAAAATATTTAAAAGTATAATGACATTTACAAGCATTAATCATCATGTAATAAATTCTATGTAATAAAAAACAACTTCGAAGAAAAGTTGATACGTGTCAGTTCTCATAAATTTTTTATTATATTTATAAGGGTTATTGGATTTTAATAGTCTTAATTTTCATTTATTCAATTTAAAAAATATTTACAGATACTCTCAACTTTGAATTTATTTTCTTTTAATGATCTCTAACTAACTGAGAGTTAACACCGTTAGTTTTTCGATGCCATGGACATTTTATATGGTCAAAACACTAAGTAAAAAGTTGAAATCAACCATCTGGCTTGTTAATCTGAAACTTCCGCACCCTAAAACCCATCAATCTCCACCTTCTGATCTGAATCACTTAACTCATTCGAGGTAAATTTCAGGTGACGTTGGAGGCTAGACACCGAAAAACGGACATGATGGAGGCTGGGCGGCGGCGTAGTTGAAAAATGGCTCAATGTTGACCCCATTTCATCTAAAAAACTAACAGCGGTTAACTCTCAGTTAGTAAGAGATCGTTGGATAAAAATAAATTCAAAGTTGGGAGTGTTAGCAAGCATTTCCTGAGTAGTGCTTAATCCCGGCCAACAAATAAAACTTGAGATTATTAAAATCCAATAACCCTATTTATAATAATAAAGATTTTAATAATATCTTATATTAAAAATATCGATTATTATTAACAAATTTTAATTTTATTTATTCAACTCGTGTAATACAGAGTTTACTAAAACTAATATAAATATAAAGTAAAATATTTAAACACTTAAAACGAACTTATAAAATAGTTGTTCAAAAAAATTGCTGAAAGTAAATTACTAAATATGTAAATGATCTGAATATTTTAAATTCAAAAACAGAAGGAATAAATGTTACAATTAATGCATAAAACCAATAATAATTGTTCTGGTACTGAAGTGTTTTATACCATTTATAAGATCTGATTGAGTCAGAAGCTGACCCAGTTAGAAATTCTGACTGGGTATGCATCTGACTGAAACTTGACTGTTTGATTCAGTATCTGACTGAGTCAAAAACCGTATATTTTCTAATCAACTAGAATCATTAACAATCTTAATCAACTACTAAATCAAAATCGGAACCACCACACCACCACCACAACCACCACCGTCACCATACACATTCCGACCAAACACCGGAGGGGGGTCGCGCAGCAGGTGGGTCGCGCAGCAGCAGGGGGTCGCGAACAGGTGGGTCGCACAGCAGGGGGGTCGCGCGCAGGTGGGTTTGGCCGAGGGGGGTCGCGCGCAGGTGGTTTGGCCGGGTCAGCATATTCTAATTTAGGGTCTGGGTCAGAACCCACGGACCCGGTCAGAACACGGGTCAGCCACATCAAACACGCTGACCGGCTGACCGAGTCAGCCAGTCAGCCGGGTCAGCCAAAATCAAACAACCCGTAAGTCAGTGAGCACCCTTTAAAAATCAAAGACTTAAAGGTAATTGTTTAATAAAAACCCTTAGGTAGGCCCACTAACCAAACCAAAGCCAACGCATCTTCAAACTCCCCTTCTCTTCCGGCCAAATCTCAAACGCTAGCCACATCTCAAAAATCGGCTAGAGACAAGCAGACAACGATCGCCAACCCCCATAAACTGAAAACATAAGAGCCGACCTTTCTTTTTTCCCAACTCCTCGTCGGCCACCGCCTATGTGAACATTATTGAAACCCGCCACATATCTTTTCATTGCTGTCACCACCATCGTTGTTTTAGGGTATCCAATCTCCAATTTGCGATGTTTATGGTGTGTTCAATCTTCGATTTGTGATGTACGATGGTACTCAGCCACCCTCTATCGGGGACGAGCCGATTAGAGGCGGTGATGGCTTTGCGTGGCGGTCATGGTTTTCCAACGGTGGTTGTTGTCCATGTTGGTGGTGGTGCATGGTTTCGTTGGGGTTTTGAGGTTAGTGATGGTGGCCTGAAAGGTGTGGTGATGGTGACGGCAGCGCCCTTAAAGGGCGGTGGTGGCAGTCGACACGGAGAACCGGAGGGGAGAAGTAGGTGGTGGTAAGTGAGACCCACTATTAATATAATATATTCATTTTACTCTAAGGGCATATCAAAGGTGCTTTAGTAATTTAACAGATAAATAACAGAAAAACTTAACGTGCATCCAACTCAAGATCCATTAGTGTTACGTTTGTGCCAATTATAGGACCAACCTTGTAATATTTAAGAGTTAAGAAGCAAAAGTGAAATCAGACCTAATTACAAGGTAAAATCAGGCCTAATCATATGGACCACTCGTGTAATTAAGTCTATTGTTAAAAAAAATAGTGGTGGTATTAATAGACCATAGAATAGGTACTAGTGCTGACATATAGGAAAGGTAGAAGGGCTTAAATGAAAGTAATTTGAACTGAAGAACAAAACCGTTTCAACCTTGACAAGATTGGTATCACTCCGTGTGTCTTTCACATGTGACTTTTGTCCGTTTCTCTGCTAACCCATTTCAAATTCACACACACACACACACAAACACTCACTCACTCTCTTCATCTCAAACCCAAAAACCTCCGGTCCTCAACTCTTCTATCTTCACCAAGAACCGGAACACCATGAAGACCCTCTCTCTTCTCTCTTCTGTCTCCACCCTTCTTCTTCTGCTTCTGCTTCTTCTTCTCAACCCCACATTGCAAACCCTGGCAAGAAATCAAGAAAGTTCTGAGCTTCCGATCCTCATAAAAATCAAGTCTTTTTTAGACCCAACAGGTGAAACCCTAACTTCTTGGTCTCCAAATGCCACCACTTACTGTGGTGGATCCTTTGAGGGGGTTGCTTGTAATGACTTGGGCCAAGTGATGAATATTTCTCTTCAGGGTAAAGGGCTTTTTGGTCAAATTCCTCCTGAGATTGGTCACCTCAAAAGCTTATCTGGGTTGTACCTGCATTTCAATGGGTTACATGGTGAAATCCCTAAAGAGATCGCTGACTTGACTCACCTCACTGATTTGTATCTGAATGTCAATAATCTTTCTGGTCCCATTCCACCCGACCTTGAGAAAATGGCTAATCTTCAAGGTTTGTTTGTTTCTTTTTCTGGGTCTTCCTTTACATTTTGTAATTTCATAGACATAAACATAAACATAAACATAAATATGTGTGTTTATAAGAAATTAAACTTCATAACTGCATTTAATAATTTTCTCTTTTTTTGGAAATGAGTATGAATTAATTAACACCAAGAGTATTGTGAGAAAGAAAGAATCAATTTTAGGTTAGCCTGTAGTAGAAATTCCCCAACCCAAAGCATCATACATCTCTTAATACACAATTTACAAGTCATCACACCAGCATTACTCTGGATTTGGCAGTTTTTGATCTAGAAAATTAATTAACAATTGTTGTTATCTGGTAACTGTATGTGGTTTCTTGATTCCAACAGTTCTGTCATGTTACAATATTCTTAGGTTCTATATTGTCATTTTTGGATCCATAGTTACAGAGATGAAAATATTTTTGAAGTTTGTCATTCAAGATATCGTGTTTCTTAGTTCTGTTAAATGTTAATGGTGGTGTTTGGGCAATGGGGATCAACAAAACGAAAGATGTGAGTCCCGTTTGCATTTATGTTGGGCGTAAATGGGACAACCATCACACTTATGTAAGGGCTCCCTTAGCAGGGATTAAGGTAAGACTCGCGACATGAAGTAAAAATGGTGCAGAAGAATAAAACCATAATCTTTGCAAATGGTATAATGTTATTTTACTTATTGTTTTTGTAGTTTTGCAACTATGCTATAACCAATTGAGTGGAAGCTTGCCTACACAACTTGGTTCCTTGAAGAAGCTCAATGTTCTTGCTCTTCAATACAATCAACTAAGCGGTGCCATCCCGGCTACACTTGGGAATTTGGATACTTTACAGAGGTTGGATTTGAGCTTCAATCGCCTTTTTGGCTCTATCCCGATGAAAATAGCAGACGCACCGTTATTGCAGGTCTTGGATGTGCGAAATAATACACTTTCGGGCAATGTGCCTTTAGGTAATATTACATTATGTTTATAACGTGTTGGTGTTATAGTTTGTAACACTATGTTCACAAGTGATTTGATTTTGATTATTGATTGAAAATTTTATGTTTTTTCATCTTTCTTTTTTGAAGTTTTGAAGAAACTTGATGATGGATTTCAATATGCAAACAACACTGACTTATGCGGGTCTGGTTTTGCTGATTTGAAAGTTTGCAACTCTTCTTTCGATCCTGAAAACCCCAATAAACCCGAGCCCTTTGGACCAGAGTCAAAAGGAGTCACACCCCAGGCCATTCCACAGTCTGCATATGTAACCGGGGATAAGTCAAGGTCAAAGTCAAAGTCATCATCAAATGCTGGACTTGCTGCCATACTTGGAGCTGTTTTGACCGTTATGTTACTAGTTGCCGCAATTTTCACATTCATTTGGTATCGCCGGAGAAAACAGAGGATTGGGACTGCCTTTGAATCATCAGACAGTCGAATTAGTACAGATCAACTTCAAGTCAAAGAAACAGTGAACCGAAGAAGTGCTTCCCCCCTCATAAGTCTCGAGTACTCAAATGGGTGGGACCCGATGTCAAAAAGTCACACTGGAAGCGGGTTCTTGCAAGAAATTCTTGAGAGCTATGTGTTCAATGTGGATGATGTCGAGTCAGCGACTAGGTTCTTTTCTGACTCAAATTTACTAGGGAAAAGCAGCTTTTCAGCTACTTATCGAGGGATTTTACGCGATGGATCTGTCGTTGCTATCAAACGTATTGCGAAAACAAGCTGCATATCAGATGAAACCGATTTTTTGAAGGGATTGAAGATACTAATCTCGTTGAAACATGAAAATCTTCTTAGGTTGCGAGGGTTCTGTTGTTCCAAAGGTAGGGGAGAGTGTTTTCTGATATATGATTATGTTGCTAAGGGAAACCTGTTGCAGTATCTTGATGTCAAGAGCAAAACTGGAATGATTGTTCTTGATTGGTCGATTCGATTCTCGATAATTAAAGGCATTGCTAAAGGTTAGTCATTCGTAATAACAATTCTTTTAATCATTAAATCTGTCGAAGAATCATGATTCAAAATGCACATCCAAATACCAAAAGAAAATGTTTGGTTTTTTGATGTTTAATCCTTGCCTTTATGTTTGTTGTACTAGGTATCGAGTACCTACACGAGGTCAAAGGAAAGAAACCGGCTCTTGTTCATCAAAACATATCAGCTGAGAAGGTGCTAATTGATCAACACTATACACCATTGCTCTCGGGTTCAGGCCTCCACAAACTACTAGCTGATGATATCATATTTTCAACCCTCAAAGCCAGTGCT